>CM052543.1:70835694-70851931 GCA_028533065.1 Trachops cirrhosus
GACAACTGTAATAGCACAATCAATAAAACATATTTTAAAAAAGCAAATAAAAAATGAAATAAAATGTAAGCTCCATGAGGGCCAGGACTTTGTTTACTCCTGTATTCCTTAGCCCTTATATCATTGATTGGCCCAGAATAGATATAAAATAAATTTCACTGAGTGAATATATGAATGAGTGAATCGTGTGTATAGAGCAGGAATGGCAAGAACCCCAGAAAGCCATCTTATAAAGTTCTAGGAGTTGTAGTGAAATCCAGTGGGATGATTTCCTGAAGCAGACAGAAATGCAACATGCCAGAGAAGGGATTAAATCAGTTCAGCTGAACTTAATCTTTAGATTCAAGAAATGAGTTGGGCCAGCTATGAGAGGTGAGGTCCAAGAGTCAGGGACTATAATGGACTGGAAAGCCAAGCAAGGGCAAAAGAGAAGTGAGAAGTTTCAAGAAAATTGTTCTAGTCATGACAGCATAAGCACATTTGCAGTGCATCAGTCAACTGCTCTGGTTTAAAGGCACAGAGTCAGAAAGGACAAATTCCATTTCATTTCAACACATCTTGGAAGCATCTAATTTTAGGATATAGGCGACATATACTCTAATGTTTACCATTCACTGCATTTGGTTTAGTTTGTTCTAAATTTATTTCTAACTTATAAGGTATGCATAATTCAAGTATTCCAGTGTAATACAATAGTTTCATGATATATTGTCTGCCACATTAACATCAACATGGTTTTTCCGATTTTCAAAAAGGATTTGAGGCATTTTATAAAGTAACAACAACAATAAATAATACTCATGTTGTTCTTGCCATGTGCAAACCACTCTTCTAAGGACTTTACAGATATTTACTCATTTAACACTCCCCAAAACCTTATGAGGTAGCTGCCATTATTATCCCCACTTCATAGGGGATAAAGCTGAATCCCAGGGAGGTTAAATACAAGATCACTCAACTAGCAAATGGCAACATATACAACAAAACAAAAAAAATCAGTCCTTTAAGAACCAAATCATTAAAGGAGGAAAGGATGGCCCATGCAAACTAATATGATCAGAAAACTTGGGAAGAGACTACTGCTAAACCTCAACACAAAGCTCAATTATGAGCTTCCTAGCAGCCCAGAGGAAAAAGATATTGTGATGGGTTTTAACCAAAGGTGATCACGGGCAAATCGTAAGAAATTTAAGAAAAGTCTCATAAGTTTTTCATGAGAAAGCTTGTGAGACTAAACCAGAAACATCAAAGAGGGCAGGAGTAGTCAGCATGAGCAATGATGCTACTCTAGAGGGCAGTCAAACAGAGAAGAGTCGAATCAGAGGTAAGAAGGGAAAGTAGACCAAAGTGCCAAAAAAGTCAACAGGGGCGGGAAAAACAGAGACCAGAGAGACAAGGCAGGAGATTTAACACAGAGAAAGCCAGAGTCTGAGTAAAGAATAGAAACACAGTGGGACTGGCACCAGAGAAAATCTGGGAAATGCGGGATACTGATCATAAAGTCCTTCAGTACCTTGCTACTCAAAATGTGGTCCTTGGACAAGATACATCTGCATCAGCTGGGAACTTGCCAGAAATAGAGAATTTCAGGTCCTCCCAGTTCTACTGAATCTGAATCTGCATTTTTAAACCAGATCCTCGGTGATTTGAATGTACATGCAGGTTTGAGAAGGACTGCTTTAACATAGACTTCGGTGAATTTTCATACAGTGGTAGACTCCGGGCACAAATCAGGCACATCACACTCACAATCCCTTCGGATCCTCATCATAGTCATACAGTAAAAATATCCTTGCCCTGGCCAAGTGGCTAAGTTTATTGAGCATTGTCCCACACACCAAAAGACTGTGGGTTTGATCCCTGGTCAGGGCAGGTACCTAGATTGCGGGTTCTATCCCTGGTATGGACACTTACAAAGCACAACCAATCTCTCTCTCTCTCTCTTTCTCTCTCTCTCTCTCTTTCTCTTTCAGTATACCCTCCAGTAAGGATTTTAAAAAATTCCTTTAAAGATATCCTTTTTGTATTCATATTACATATGAGAAAATTGAGGCCCATGGTCACAGTCACACAACAGAGCTGGGACTTTGTTCCCAAACCAATTTGCTTCCAATTTAATGCTCATTGATAATTCAGTGCAAATCCATCCTAAGGGCCCAAGAAAGGAGTGGCCTGGCCTCGAAGTTGACAGAGAAGCTGCTGCTGGCATGCATCAAAGTGCACCATAGTGAATAATGGAGGAAGCTCCTGCAGTAGGGATGGAAAGAAAGGGGGCAGCTGTGAGCAGGTATAACTGATGTCTTGTAGGAAGATATAATCCATTTCAGAAGCAAGACCTTCTGATTCTATTACAGGGAACAAGTGGAGGTAGCTCGCACCATGACATGCTGCCTGCTCGGAGCACCCCGGCCCCGGGCATCCCCCAGCTCAGCTAGCTGCAGTGTGCTATCCTTCTGTTCCATTTGTTCAGCAAAATGTCACTGTGGGGGCAAATGAGAGCGAACTCATCTTTCATGTGCCAATTAGTCAGGTACCACTTGTAACAGCTCTTGTGTGTGATTTATGTGTGTGTATTGTGTGTTATTCAACTTTTCCTTTTTTTGTGGTTGGCCTCTCCACCCAGTTTTTCTGAAGTTCCATGTGGGCCAGGAGTATCTTGTATTTAATTGGACTACCCAGAGCACAAGGCAGACACACAGTATGCAGTTAACAGGTTTTGATGATAGATAGCCTCTTCCAGACTGTGAAGGTAGCCCAGCTTTTCCCAGGCCCCTCAACCCCATCCAGGGAGAGCAGTCAGGGTGGAGGTGACCAGTCCTGATTGCTATGTGGGGCTACCCCATGGGCTGGCCGGACTGTCCCAGTTAACCTCCCCATCTGGGGCCTCAGGGAATTCCTGGTGTGCCTCACCCTCCACTTTCATCTTCATAAGAAACGGCAACATCACCACACGTGGGTGTGTGGTGTGAAGATACAAGGTGGGGTTCTCGCCTGGGCAGCCATTTCACTATGTTGTTTTCCTGCCCCTTCCTGAGGAGATAAGATATAGACAGGCTTGTGGTTCTCTCCTACTGACCCTCAAAAGCAACAAGCAACCAAGTTCCCATTTCTCAGGTGCCTCCTCAGAATTGTACCCCATGTCAGTATCTGTAATGAGATATGGGTCACCTAAAAGCAGCAGTAAAGAAAAAATGCTACTTCCCAGAATGCAGGGAAGATCAATGCCTCTGAGCTTCCCTTTCTTCTCAGATCTCCAGGCAAAACTGATTTGCATGGGCTGCATTCAGAACCTCACAGAGGGAGACTCAAGCCTGAGGTTGCAGAAGATGCTGCCACTTTTCCCAGCTCTAGGGGATGAGGGGAGATAAACACTAAAAGAGAACTAACTGTGGGGGTCATTTGGGGGCCTAGGGAGAGAGGAAAGACTGCCCTGGAAAGACAAAAGAATACAAAGTCATATATCCTTTGAGAGACAGAAATAGCTAAAAAGTATACACAGCTATGCACACAAACCCACCTCCTACCTGGCTCTGAATCACGTTCCAGTTTCAAGGTGGCCTCAATATGGACTAACTCCTCCAGAACTCAGTTTGAATTGGAGGTGGTGACCACCTGCCTCACCTTCAGGGCAGAGTGCAGAATTAGCCCCACTCAGTGAAACCCTGTGACTGGTGGGCTGATTCACAGTGTGTTCTGCCAGCCCCAGAGGAGGGAAACCTAATTCTGATCACTCCTTTCCCATCCAAGCCTTCTCCTTCATTCCTCTTCAGACTCCCTCATTTTATTCGCTGGGGTAATACCTGTCACCTTGATGCTAATGTTTACATAGAAGTCAAAGAGAGTAAGTATAAAAGATAGCACTGTGCAAAGGGCTTAAAAAGGCAGAGGATTTAAAAATAGGGATTTTTCTTTTTATTTAAAAAGAATCAGGCCCTCCTGGCTTTAGGTTAGGTCCCAGAGGTCAGGCTGAGTTACAGGGAGAGGAAAGGGAGGGGAGAGGGAGAGAGAGATTGAGATTCTTTACTCTTCTCCTGGTGTGAAAAATGGTAAGACAAGGAGACAGGTGTGGCTTGTGGCCTCATGTGACCTAGGGATGGCCTCTCTAAATGGCCAGTCCAACAGCCTCCCAAGATACATCCAATCTGGCCTTCAGAATAAAAATGCGCCTGGCCCCAGAGCTGGAAGGGATAGATGTGCAGTCCTGAGGTGGGGGCAGAGGATATAGAGGAGCCAAAGGCCGAGAAGTTAGAAATACAATGAAACATGGTGGCTCTGTTGTTATTAAGTTTCAGGATATTTTCCATTCTGGGCAACCTAGGATGTCTAGCTATTAAGGCACGAGGACTTGAGGCGTGTGAGAAGGGAAAGGTTTGTGTATTACTGATGGTATAAAAATGAGGTTGTATAGACTTAGTCTACAGGGACCGTGCTGGTTCCTTTCCGAGCCCCTAGATAGAAAGAACTAAGCCTCCCTCTCTCCCTCCCTGTCTCTCTCTCTCTCTCTCTCTCTCTCTCTCTCTCTCTCTCTCTCTCTATCTGACCTTAATATAGTATTACATTTAGTCCTAGGTAAAGTGTGCCTCACTTAAGGCCCTCAGATCTTAAAGGACTCCAGCTTCTGAGTTCAGGTCAGAAGAACAGATTTGAGAAGCCACCAGTCATGCCAATGGAATGGAATAAGTTGGGGGTACTTCAGGGAGATCCAGAGCACACTGTGGCTCTAGTTCAAGGTCCCAGCACACCCTGAACCTCCCAAGAGGCACAGAAGATGTCTGCCAGGGCAGGACACTGTGGCCATTAAGAGCACAGGTTTGGGGGTCAGAGCTCCTGGATTTGTATTCTGGCTCCACCACGTAAACTTGACAAAGTTTGTGAACTTGACAAAGTCATTTGACTTTTCTGCACCTCATTTTCTCACATGTAGAAAGGGGTAATAATGTTCCTTGATAGGATTAAATGAGAGATTGTGTATGCCTAACTGTCTGAGCAGATCAACTGCTCAATAACTAGTCATTAATATTTTTATTCCTATTATCAGTTTTTCCCCAGGTCAGTAACCTCACTGGGCCTACAGTGAATTCTCTTCTGTAGATTTTCATGGAAACTAGTCCCCCAAGCTTTTCCAAATCCCAGGAAGCTCTTGAGGACTTTGGCATGTACACGATTTCCCATATGCTAGTTTAACCTGAGGTTCAGGTCCCCATGCAGCCGGAGGGTGGGCCTACATTTTGGACAGACTTTGGTGATTTCAACAACTCTGTCTTATGTCAGCTTTTTTTTTACAGACTGAGAGATTAACTACAAGAACTTGCCCTTGTCAAAGTTTTATCAAGCCTGATTGAAGGACTAAACGTAATATTAACCAGCAGTTCTGACCAGGTTTCTGCCAGTCACTGCCTCGCATGGCTGCCTTGGCTTCTCTTCCTCTTCCTCTTCCTGCCCTCCCTTTGCTGATCTGGACCAAGGTATTCTTGTCACATGGCCATCGCCCAGGTGAGCTCAGCTCAGCATGAAACAAACAGCTCATCTGAAGGCCCCACACCGTCTGTAGAGGGAGGGGACAGCCCTCCTCAATCTCCTGTCCTCTCACAAGTGGCTCTTTCGGTTCCATCTTTCAACAGCCAGGCAGAAAGGGTTTTCATCTAAACCCTTGGAGCCTTCTGACAGAGAGCACAAGACACCCCTAGTTCTTTGGGTGCTGGGTGGTCAGCACCAACTCCCTCATAGGGTTCTCTGGGGGTCAACCACTCAGCTTTAAAAGATGTCTGGCATAATTTGTTTTCAAAAGGCTTGTATGTTTATTATTTTTTCAACTTCAGTTTTAGATCCGTTTGGGTGTTCTGCAGTAAAGAGCCACACTGATTTGGCATTCAACCATTCTTGCTCCCACGCTCCTCCCTGCTCTCAAGCGTCTTGAATCCCCGCTGAGCAGCTGCCTGTTTGTGCTTCTGTGGCTTGTTCATGTTCTTGGGCCACAGGGCATATTTTATAAACACACGGTCAGTTTACACTGCCTGGGAACTTAGGGGCTTTCCTCTCTACGGGAAACAGCTGTGAGGAGCTTGACCAACCTTTGCTTTGTGGAGAATGAGATGTCGCCTCTGATCATGCACGTGGAGCAGGTGCACTGGCTGGGTTCCTATCATTATGCCCGAGGATTCTCCCAGAAACGCTAAGAAGGGAAGCTCATTATGCTCTCCTCCCTCACTTCCAGTTCAATTGCTCATAAATGACTTTGCATACTACAAAGCTCATATCTGTTCATCTTCACACCGTCTGCCAGTTGCACCTTCCAGCGTCTGACTGCTGTGGGCCTCTGAGGTTACAGAATCATGGAATCATAAAGCTGGAAGTTACTTTGAGAGAGTCATTTACCCAACAAACTACATGAACATTTACTATTTGCAAAGTACTGTGCCAGAATCTATGGGTGAAGGAAGGTGACATGACCAAGTTTCTGCCTGTAGAAGCAACAGGCTTCCAGCTGTGCTATCACCCCCAAGAAGCCTTCCATAACCTCCATGGGCAGGCTCAGGCTGTCTTTCTCTGTGGTCCTATATCCCTCTGCTGGCCCCTATCATGGCACCTACACGTTGACATGAAATGAGCTTTGTGTCTTTCTTCCTCACCATGCTGGGTGACAGTGAGATTCTATAGCTCATATCATAATGTTTTCACAAAGGGGAAAAAATAAGAGCAGAAATGCTTTATTAATTAGCCACCAATAATGGTAGATATTTGGATAAACACCCAGTCAAGATGAGGTTGGTGGCTGCTGGAAGGGGAGAGTACTAGAGAAGCCAGAGGGATATTGCCAATCTTGAGACCCCCTGAAACCAGTCAAAATGGGATCAACTCCACTACTGCTCTCTTGGCCTTTTTGCAAATCTTTGCTATGTCTGGAGAAGATTGTATTCACATGCTAAAATGGCCATAACAAAGACTGGATGGTTTAATAACAGATAATTATTATCTTACAATTATGGGGACTGGAAGCTAAGATCAAGATCAGTAGGATTGACTTCTTCTGAGGACCCCTCTCATTGGCATGCAGATGACTGCCTTCTCCCTGTGCCTTCTTCACTTGGTTTTTTCTTTAATCTCCTCTTCTCATAAGAACACCAGTCATGTTGGATTAAGGCCTTCTCATGACCTCATTTTACCTTAATTACCTTTTTTAAGACTCTATCTCTAAGTGCAGTCATACTCTGAGGTACTGGGGTTAGGTTTTCAATATATGAACTGAAGTGCAAGGAGGGCAAAGAAACACAATTCTGCCCATAATAGAGGTCATCAACATGGGTGCTCACAGAAGCACCAGAGGGTTCCTGATACAAGCCACAGTGAATCAACCCAGGTTCCAAGAAATAGGCCTGTGATATCTCCCTACTTGGCTGACTTGTAAGTCTGGAGATTTAAAGCTTCATTCAGCACTGGTTACCAACCTAACCCTATTTCTTGTATGTGTCCCTTCATCCCTTCCCCTCCCCACAGAACTGGTATGACCTGAGGTTTCTGCAGTTGAACCAAGAGCAAGAGAAGGTGTCAATGTGGAAAAAAAAAAGAATCATGCCTCCCTTGGGACTAGGATGGTAAATAACATCGATGAAGGCAATTTCCAAGGGAACTACTGGCTTGCTTCCCAAGCCCATAAGCAGAACATAGAAAAAAGGTCCAAATACCCTGGTGAGATGGAGGAGAGCCAAGCCGCCGACAAGCACCAGCAGTGAATTGCTGACTGCCAGCCAGAGCCATGTGCAGCTAGACAGGAATGAAGATGGAGCAGAGAGTGCAGCCTGGCAGCAGGACAGCCTTCCCTTCAGCATGGCCCCTGCTGTTGGCTTGTGCAGGGACATGAGTCCTCACCATCCTCAGTCCCCAGGGTTGTTCTTCATTAATGGGTGCCAGTTGGCTAAATTTCACATTGGTAAAGAGTACAGGATGTGAGCTTCCAAATCAACCAACTCACTGTAACAGACTTGGCTTAGCTTGGCTGCACAATGCCAAGACAGCAGGGGGATGTTGCTGACTCAGCAAGGGGAGCCCAAGGACAGGCAGGTGAGGGAGTGGCTGGGAGTGGAGTGCGCCCACCACAGACAACTGGGATGGCCTAGAGGTGCACAGAGCTCAGCCAGCAAGCTGCCATCCAGTTCTCTAGAGGAAAGCAAGTTCACAGGCACGTGTGTCTACTGCCCCCACACCAGGTCTCAAGGTGCAAAGACCCAGAGGGCTTGCAGAAACCAGATGCTGACTTCTCCAAGGAGATGTTAAAGCTTTGTCCTGAATCATCTAAGCAGTCCGAATGAGCTGCTCCTCAATTTCATTCTAAAACTGCATCTGCAGCAGCATAAGCTGAGCTAAGAAGCCTAGCTCTGGCATTATTACTGAGGAGATATTAGCCAACAGCCTTCCCTGAACTGGGTAGCATTCTGGGCTTTACTTGGATAGAGCCACATTTTTCACACAAATACCAGAAGGATAAGAATTGGGAGGAAGGAGGCAATAGACATAGTAAGGAATGGACCCTACCTTTATAGGGGGAGATAAAACAGAAGATGAAAGCATCTTACAAGAGCTGAGCCTCAAAAATCACAGGTACTGCGTATAGAACTCCTTAGCCCAACTCTCCTTCTCCCCTTTGATGGGTACGAACATAAAACAGTATCCACACAATCTGAGTCTGGAAGTTGGGAGGGATTCCATTGGCAAACTGGTGACCCCATTCATTCACTTGCTCATTTAGCACGCATTTGTTGAGTATCTCATTTCTAGTAGGCACTATGCTGGGAGGTGAACAAGATAAACTCATAGGTCCTAGCCTCATAAAGTCTACATTCTAGGGAGAAAGGAGAAAATAATCAAATTATACATTTCAATGTATTTATAATTGTGGTAAATGCTTTCATGGGTTTTGAGAGCATATGATAGGGTCTGGGAGGTCTGGGAAGGCTACCTTAGAAGTGACACCCAGGTTGGCCTCTGAAGGAGGAGTGGGAATTATGTAGATAAAAGAATGGGATGGGGAGGGGAGAGCAAGCCAGGAAAAAGAAGCAACAAATGCAAAACCCTTGAGATTGGAAAGAGCATGACTGAACCAAGAAACTGAAAGATCCCTAGTAGCTGGAATCCAGAGCATGATGTGAGATGAGTCTGAAGAGTATCTTTCATTAGGAGGTCATATTATGTGGGGCCTTGTAGACTTTCTGAAGGGTTTTGAGCTCTATCTACAAGCAGTAGGAAGTCATAGGAAGGTTCAGAAAAGGAAGACATGACATACTAGGTATGTCAGCCCAAGCACTCCAGCCCCCCTTACCTAATGTTCCCTAGGTGCAGGTGGGGAGACTTGACCTTGTTTCTGGGTCCATCATGATCTGAAAACTCTAAACTCAAGGGTTATTTTGTCTCTAGTGAGCAGACCTAGCCAAGAGATTTGCAAAGATAAAGTTTAGGTTTGCACTTGTGTGTGCAGAAGGGCAGGACGACCCCATGGGCTCCCGCTGAGCCACACATTAAATAGAGTCTGCACAGCAAAGGGCCAGACTGCCTAGGCTGCAGGAGAGAGAAAATGAGGCTGGCTTCAGCAGCAATGCTACACTCTGAGGCCCACAAAAGGTGAAGAGCTGTGGCAGGTTGCAGTGATTTTTCTTGGCACCTGTGAGGTCAAGCTTATGGGATTACAGAGCACAAAACTACTGAAGGAGGGTCGGCCTTCTCCATCTCTGCAAGTCTGTGATTCACTGAAAATTTCCTCACAAACAGGAAGGTGGTCCCTTCTCCATTCACCAAAAGGGCATCTCAAATTACCCCCCACCACCAACCCCATCTGCCAGGATTCTCCTAAACTGCTCCCAGCCAGACAGTCTCTTCTCTGACCCCAAAGAGGAAGGAGGCAGAGAGGGTCCTTCTGGTCCCAGAGACCTTCAGAAAGAGCTCCAGCAAATCCTTCCCCACCTCTGAGCCAACCACCCTTCCTGCAGCCTCATTTCAATATCAGTGTTAATGTCCAAGGCACAGAGATTTGTCTCAGAAGTCACCAGTAAGGACACAGTGGGTCGGGACAAGACCACACCACACAGTCCCAATTTCACCTGGCTTCTTCCCTACCTTCCCAACCTTCCCTCAAGCAATGGCTCTGGCCCCGGCCTCTCACACTCCCGCCTCCCCCTGCTCCAAAGCCTGGACTCACATCATGCAGTCTCAACTCTCACACATGCAGGACTGACTACAATCTTAATATTCTGTCCACAGGCTGCGCAGGACTTCATCCAGCATGAAACAGATGGGGAAGAAGTAGCCCTGCGGCTTCCTGAGAAAGGGAAAACACCAGTCCCATCTGAGCCTAAGACCTGCAGGAGATGAACGTTCATGCTGCTCACCCCAAGCCCCTACCGAGAGAGTCCTGGGGACACACATCTGTCTCCCTAAATGCCCACATATCACCACAAACTCTGGAATGGAGGGATGTCACCGTTCATCTTATCCTCATCTTTTCCCAGTCCAAGGCTGGGGTTGGGTGCGTGGCAAGATAGTAAAACTGAGTCCAGAAGAACCTGTTACCACTTAGAAACACTCTCATTTAGAACCTTTCTGCCTTTGGCTGCAGCAGATGGGCCAGGCCAAGGCAGATACCCCTCAAGGGCTGCTCAATGGGCATGGGCATGAGGCACTCACACAAGACACACTTGGGAACTCTGGGTTCCATGTTGGGACTCCATTGCAGCCAGACCCCAAGGGAAGCACTGTGTGAGGGAGGAAGGGAGGGCAAATCTAGTAGGTAGATGCTATGGCAGCTTTAGTCTTAGGGAGACCACACCCCTTCACCCCTTTCTTCCTAACCAAGACACACTAAGTGAGGACATTTGTGAATTTTCTTTGTGTGTTTAACCTGAGCACACTTCCAAAACCTGAGCACGAGCTACAGTGGATTTCCACTTCTCCTCCAAATGAGGCTCCTGCAGTCCTTGACCCTTGACCTGGCTACTCTTCAGCATATACCTATGGAAGAAAGTCCCCTTAGGGCACTGCTCAAACCGTTCTTCACACCCCAGACCCTCACCCTAAGTGCAGCAAGAGGAGGCACTGCAGTGACAGAGCTCCCCCTGCTGACAGCTCGCTATGGCAGCAAGCCCAGGAAGGCTTTGCTGGGTGGGTGAGCCTCTGTCCTAGTCACCCATCTGTGAAATGAGGTTCCATGAATTCCTTCCAGCTCCCCTCAATCCACCACTCCCAAACAAAGAAGGCTTTATCAGGAAGATCTTCTGAAGAAAATCCCTTTATATTAGTGCCAGGGTTCCCCAGAAAATGCAGGACTTCTGTCTGAAGTTCTGACACCCAGGCCAGGCCCTGCACCCAGCGCTGGGCCAGACTGATGGGAGGTGTTCCAGTGTTCTTGCTGCACCAAGCTCAGAGAATCACGTGTGCCAGGCAACTCAAATAAATGCCCATGCTGATGTCCCCCCACCCCGGGAGAGCTGGCCTACCCCGCCACAAAGGAATTCTTAGACACTTTGCCCACCTCTCACACCGCAGGCAACTGAGAACAAGCCCACAGCTTCTGAGGGACCTGTCCACATCCCTCATATGAGATGAGTAATAATATAATATACTTGGTTTTCAAAGTGCATGACATTGGTCATCCCATTTAATCCTCAACTACAACCCCCCATTAAGCAGATGAGAAAATTGAGGCATAGAGGGATAAGGTAACCTGACAGAGCTGTGAGCTAAAACCCTAAGGAGGAAGGACTCCAGGAACCAGGAAGCCTCTGAGGCCTGAGCTCCTGCCAGAAAAAAAGAACCTTCTCTCCTTCCACTATGCAATGCATCCTCTGAGGATCCAGGACAGCAGTCAGCAGGGGGATTGCTGGAGGTCTTCATCGGTTCCAATTCACAGCATCTCCCATTTCAGCCCAAGTGTGTACAATCCAGTGCCCTCACCACTTGGCATTGTATTCATCTTCAGATAATTTTTGCTGTAAGACAACAAATGCTAATTTGTTCACATTTATGAGAGTTCATTAATCAGCCCAGTAGCAGCAGCAGCATAAATGAAAGTTAATAGGCCTCAGAGTTATTCATCATCATTAAACTGTAAGACTGTGGTTACTAATGAACCTGGCTTACAGATAAAATATTTACCACTCATGTAGGTATTCATTTATTAATTCAGTAGTATTTACTTAGTATCTTCCAGAGAAAGACACTGCAGTAGGTGCTTGAAAAGCTGAATGAAAAAGGTCCCTTTAGTAAAGCCAGAAATCAGAAGGCCTCAAACAAAGACAAACTACGGTGAGTGCCATATGAGGATACAAACTGCCATGACTGCCAGTATAGAGAGAGGATGGTCATGTCCCTCTGGGCAATCCCAGAGGGCTTCATGGAGGAGGTAAAATTTGAGCTGGACCTTGAAACATTAGTAGAAGTACAACAGACAGAGATGATGGGATATGCATTCCAGGGAAAACATGTACAGTGGTGGAGGTGGGGAGAATGAAGGGTCATTCTGGGAAGCAGTAAGGATTCCTGACAAAGTAGTAGCATTTGTGTGCAGGAAGTAGTGGCATCACTGTGTGCTGGTAGCATCTACGTGCTATATTCAGATTCTGTGCTGATCACAGGATAAAGCAGTGAACAAAACACACAAAGTCCCTCACTGCGTGGAGCCTACAGACCCTCCAAGGATAAGGTTGAAGAGGAAGACTGGAGAACCCCCAATTCTGCCCTTCTGAGTAGTTTGGAAATTTTCAGGTTGGCACAGCAGTTAGTGACAGTTTTTAATACTGAAAGGTTATTATCACAGCCTTTTGGAAGATTAATCTGGCCCAAGATTATAAGACAAATTTAAGAAGAAAGGGGAAAAAATGGAAAGTCTAGTCAGGAAGCTACTGTAGTATCCTAGATGAGAGATGATGGCCAAAACCCAGGAAAGTAAAGGTATGAGTGGAAGAGGTACTACCTAGGTAAACAATACTCAGTCTGTGAACTAGCTGGGTGCAGAAGGCAGGGCAGGAAAAGTGTCAGACTGGTCTGGGCTCTGGAGCCTGTGAGACTTACAGAGAGTGAGGGGCCATTTCCAAACCAGGACGTCAAGAGGAACACACCGGGATGGGAAAGAAGGAAAGTGAAGGCGGGGTTTGCCCAGTGTCTAGCCCACCAAAGAGGGAAGGGGTGTTCTGTCCAAATGAAAATAGCCAAGAAACCATGAAGAAAGGACCAGTGGAAAGGGAAGGGGAATGAAAAAATTATAAAGAAGGGCTAAATAGTGAGCAATTACATCTCCTCAAGATCCTAGCACCTGTTGTTCTCTTTGAAAGGACACTTTCCAGTTCCATCCTTCCTGTCACAAAGGGTAGGAGCTAGCCAGGCAGTGAAAGACAAATACCATGTGATCTCACCTTTAACAGAAACCTAATCAACAAAACAAAGAAACAAGCAAAATATAACCAAAGACACTGAAATAAAGGACAGGCTGACAGTGACCAGAGGGGAGAGCGGAGGGAATTACAGGGGAAAGGGGGAAGGATTTGCAGGAACAAGTATAAAGGACATGTGGACAAAAACAAGGGCGGGTAGAAACAGGAGGAAGGTGGGGAGGGCTGGGAGGATGGGCTGGGATTGGAGTAAAAGGCAGAAAACTGTACTTGAACAACAATTAAAATTAAAAAATAATAAAAATGAAAAAATAAAATAAATTTTTAAAAAGGACACTTTCCCTTCTAAAAACCACACCAGACCTCAGGAGAACACACAACAGAATTCAGCAGAAGCGTGTGTGACAAATGTGGAGAGGACGTAGCAAGTGATTTGGATTCCTAGTGGTGGTGAGTGGACAGGGCCTATTCTTCTCCAACGTCTCTTGTAGCTCTAATACTTCGGTTTCTGTCCTGACAGTGATTTTCCCTCCACACCCCAAGGACCCCAACTCTTGGTCCAGAGACCCTGACTGGTCAGTTATCCCATTACCCCCTGAGCCCAGGCTGGCCCGATTCCGGATGATGACCATGACTGCCATCAGCAGTCACCCTCTTGGCCAGTGCCCAGGGCCTTTTACCTACCCCTCTGCCCCACATCATGCTACATCAGAGCCAGCAGGCTCAGGCAGGTCAGGCATGGCAGCTCCCAGGCTGGGATGGGAGTGACATTTCCTCCAAGTTTACTCAAAGTGCATGTCCCTAACAGAGCATGTCCTCTGGGACCTCACAGGGATTCTGTGTGGCACAATCAGCCCATTTCTCAGGCTTGCAGCAGCCAAATACAAACATTTTGACTTGCAATCCCACCACCAAAATCTCAAAAGCAGAATGAAAATCGATTTCTCACAAATGGGTTGATTTCCTTGGAGACCTAGCATTCCCTCACTGACAGCTTCTTCATAGGGAACGGGTCTTTTCTCTTGTAATGACGTTAAACAAACCCCAGCAAAGTGGAGGTACTAAATTGAAAAATAATTATAAATGATGACTTCTCTACACAGATTCTTCTCTTTCTGGAGACAGGCAGCCACATTACAGACTGTCTGAGCTGTGAAACTGAGCAGGATCCTCCAAGAGAGGCCGGAAGAGAGGTGGTCCAGAACAGGCAGGGAGAATCGTCGCCATGCCCCCACACTGCCATCACCCAGATACTGGACCTCCGCTCACAGCTCGAAAAGTTCTCCTGTCTCACCCAGGCAAGATATGGCTAACTCCACATAAAAGGACAGAAGAATAAAAAGGGATTTTTCCTAATAAATAATCTTCTGCTGCTAATCCACCCTTTGTAACTGTCAGGCTTCACAGAGCTGGCAACAAACCCATCAGATAACAATGCAGCTGTGACCTGAGAAATGTGAGAAGAGGAGCAGATTAATAAAGATGAAAAACATGTTTGGTAACTGTGTCTGAGGGGAGGTCCCAAGGGAGTCCTCAGAGGGATACCCTGGCAACTCAGGGACCCCTAACCGCTGTCACCCACAAGCTGTGGTGGTCAGGTGCGGGCCCTGAACGCAGGTAGCTGGTTTCTCTTATTTTTTGCAGACATTTGCTCCCGGACCCTTCCTGAGCTGGCTCAGTAGAAAATGGCAACAAAATGACAGAGTTGTCACATCACAAAAGACACATGCTCTCGGTGTTCCCCCACCCCCAGCATTTGTCTGGGGACACACAGCTCTGCCAGAAGGCAGGTAGCAGGCTCACCTCCTGCTCTCTGACAGTTCCCCCACAAGCAGCCCCATCTGAACATCAAGCTAGAAGGAGAGGATATGACTCATGACCATATTTCCCTAACCAAGACTTAGGATGAGTGGCCTGACAAGGGCATGGGTGAGATAGAGACACCAGGATAGAACACTTCTGAAGTAGGGCTGTCCTGAAAACTCTGGCTTCTGTACGAGTGGTAGAGTGTAGAGTGGAAATACTGAACTTCTAGACTAAATGTTAGGACAAGGAGTATTATATCCATGAAAGAAGAACAAAAAGAAGATGAAGGAATTAAGTTTCTTGTTTATATCTCTACACCTTTCTCCAGTTTCCCTACCTCCATCATCATCTATGATTAAATCCTAAAGAAAGATCTCCCCACCTGGCTGGGTGGCTCAGTTGTTTGGAGTGTCATCCTGTACACAGAAAGGCTACTGGTTCAATTCCCAGTTGGGGCACATGCCTAGGTCATGGGTTCGAGTCCCCAGTTGACAACTGTTCAATGTTTCTCTCTCACATCTCTCTCTCTCCTCCTCTCCTCTCCTCTCTAAAAATCAATTAACATATCCACAGGTGAGGGGTGAGAATTAAAAAAAAATCTCCCCAAACCAACCCCCTGGATTTCTTGAAACTCTACCACTGATTCCTGCCGCTTTTCTTTGCATCCCCATCCTGTGAGCCTTTCAGGCCCTGCTGACCTAAGTACAGAGCTCTCAGAGCCTACAACAAGATATCTTCCTCCTCTCCCCAGAAAGAACTGGAAGCTTCCAGCTTGGGCTCCACAATAATCACGGCAGTGGAGAGACCAGGGGAGAATAGTCAGGCATCAACAGTGCTGTTCATTGTGTAGCTAAATTTTGGTCAGAGGCCCAGAACTCTAGGACACAAAGCCCAACATAAAATTGTTTTTTTTTTCCTCCCATCTGCTATCCAGCCATTCTCCTCTCTGCAGAGCTACTCCTAACACCTACCTGGTCATCAACTGTCCTAAGCAATTCAGGAGAAGTGCGAGTACAGGCATTCACTTAGCTCCCTGAGGAGCCAGCATGAGAAACACCAGC
>CM052543.1:70852431-70891754 GCA_028533065.1 Trachops cirrhosus
ATGCCTGGGTTGCAGGCCAGGTCCCCAGTGGGGACCACATGAGAGGCAACCACACATTAATGTTTCTCTCTCTCTCCTTCTCCCTCCCTTCCCCTCTCTAAAAATAAATAAATAAAATCTTTAAAAAAAGAAAGTTTCCTCCTTAAAAAAAAAAAAAAAGAATGTCTTGGGTGATATGGTCAGAGACTCCCTGGGTGTAAGAACCTTCCCACTCCTTACAGGACATTGTCCTGAATTTCTCATTATACTTTCCTGTGGCACTTCTGTCCCTACACTTCTATTCATCCATCAGAAACCTCTGGTTAACATATTAAACACTTTTTTAAAACCCCAATTTCTTGAACTTGAGAAAAAACAGCCTGGGCTGCTGGATGTTGCCTGGCCAGTGCATGTGGCACGGCTGTCCCCTCTCCTGCACACCCACCCCAGCTGGCAGCTAAGCTTCTGTGGTCAGGGCCCAAGGGAGGCCTCGCCGTGATTTGCATATAATCACACACAATGCCGGGCACAACAAAGCCACTCCACACAGCAGAGCCTTCTCAGCTGAGTTTAAGGTTTAATCTCCTTAATAGAAAAGTTTCTGCTTTGCTTTGGACGGGTTCTTGGACTCTTGCTAATGATGCTAAACAAATAATCGCCCTTTATTCCCCTCTGGGATCTTTGCCCCTCACATTGTAGCCTCACAGGCTGGGGTTGTTGTGGTTTACGGGCCAGGCCTGCACCTGCACTGTTTGTGTGAGATCACCGGCACCCACAGAGCTCTTTAAAGGGAGCCAAGCACAGCAACATGGGAGAAGACACCAGCCCAGGGGCTGCTTGAACTCCAGCTGGACACCAACTCTAGACTTCCCATATTCCCACACCTTCCTATTCTCCTCCCGCCTCTGCCCACTGTCCCACTTCACTCACACCAACACCCTCCTGACAAATTCCAGCTCTTCCTTTGCTGGGCTCCCAAGTTGATCCTTTTCCTCCTCTAGAAAGTGTTCAGCCCTGTTGTGCTTCTCCTCCCAGATCCACTCAGCCCCTCCACTTATGCATTGAGTAGGTCAGTTTTCTGTTTACTTCAGCACTTCGCCCCTGGGACTCACAGGGTTTGCCCAAGCAGAGAGCCTCTAGGTCACTATTTCAAAGGTCAGTGTGAGAATGAACCATGATCCTCTGTCTCTTACAGTGATACAGATTGTGGAAATTGATCATCAGACAGGTGGCTTGGATGACAGGGCCCTAATTGTCTCAGTTATCTACTGGTATGTAACTAACTGCCCCAAAACCTAGAAGTATAAAATGGCAATTATTTTATTATATCTCACAAGGTAATCATTCAGAGATTTATCCAGGGCAATTCATCTCTATGTGCCATCAGTGGGCATTCTCTGTGGTAGTTGGCTGGCAAATGGGCTGATCCAGGCAGGGGTCTGAGATGTTTTCACGTTCAAGTCTTACACCTTGGTGGTAAGTACGACTGGAAGGCTTGTCTCGGCTGGGACTGTTGACCAAAGGGCCTACACATGATCTCCACAGCTTCCCGGTCTCAGAATAATGAGATTCCTTATATGACAGATCAAGGCTGCCAGATAGACTATTCCAAAAGAACCGGGCAGACGCTGCAAAGCTTCATGAGACCTAGGCTCAGAAATCCCAGAACCCCACTTCTGCCATATGCTTTTGGTCAAGCAGGTTCAAGAGGACTGAATTTGCAGACTTTCTTTACCTACCACACCAGCTGGAAAGGTCTTGTAGGGAGCCACCAGTACAGGAGCGATGTCCTGGGCCCAAAGTCTGAATAGCCTAGGCTCGCAAATCAAACATCACAGTTACCAGCCTGCATGCCCCAGTGCCTGCATCACTCTCCTTCTGTCGCTGGGACTCAGACAGACATTCCACTCCTGCCCTAGTGCAGTGTTCCCTGTTGGCCCACTGCTTGGCCTGCAGGCAAGATCTTTGATTTTTCTTGTCTGCTACCAGAGCTAGAGCTGCCGTTTTCAATTTTTTGTGCTCAGATAGTTTAGATGGGAGATAAGAAAGTTTGAGTCCAGTTTTGCAGAGGCAAAGATGCTGCCTTAAGATAGGGGAGTTAATGTTCCCTTTAAATCTCATCCCAGCCCTTGCAAAATTGCTCCAGCAACAGGTTTCTGCTGCGGAAAATGGTTGTCAGTGTACCATGCTGTAAGGCTCTCTGGGAGTCAGAGGTGTGCCTTGCGGTAGAGGGGGACAAGGAAAATTTGGGGTGGGGTATAGGTTTATACCTGCCACACCACTAAGGTATTGAGTAACATCCCCACCAAGCAACACTGGTCAGACAGGCTGCGGCAGACCCACCCAGCCTGAACCAGCTGCATTTTTCGTGGCTCCAGGCTGGGAGTAGCAGGCATCTGGCAGGACCATCTTTGCTCCAGGAGCAAGGGTGCAGGGTCACGTAAGGCAGGGCGACCTACAGGCCTTTTTTATTTTTGTCATTAATACGTTTCACATTTCATTGTGAAATATTTAAGCCATACAAAAAAGAATGACGAATGCAGAAATAAACATCCATGTACTCCCCCTAAGTTAAGAAATAAAATGTTAACAACACTGTGGCAGTTCCCTGTGCCGCATGTCTGTACAGGGCCCTAGAGACATGGAGAGAAAGGGGCGTCTGCTCATTTCCCCCTGGGAAGAGGAGAAGCATTGATGGGAAAGAGCGAAGCTGTCCTCAGCATTAACAATTGCTGCTCCATCCAAAGAGGGACTGCTTACTGGGGCCCCAGTCAAGGGAGATTTTATGAGTCTGGGAACAGACTATATCAAATGTAGACCATTCCTTCCTTTAACTCCCAGCTCAGAGACTTCCCCGATCCCACAGCCTAAATTAATCACTAGTACCTTAGGGATTCCTTAGAGATTGACTTTTAAGTTTCTATGTCCATCCATCTCCCATACCTCACTGGGAACTTCACGACGGTGCATTATTCATTTTTGATCTCTCACAAAATTCTTGTGCAGTGTTGGGACTCTTTGTTGCCAACTTAAAATGTGTGATTAATTCTTGGGAAACCCCCATGGTCGATGGGCAAAGAACAGGAAACTTAACAAAAAGGGAAAGAAACAGTGGGTTGAAAAATAATTGACCAGAGCACAATTAGCACCCAAAACTTGGTTTCTAGTACCATCCTCTCATTAAAGGAACCAGGACTCCTTGGAGAAATGACTCATTCTAAGACTGTGGCAGGAAATATACAAGTTGAGCATAAGCATCGTCTAGTGACAGAAAGTAAGGAAATGCTAAAAAAAGTTTTTAAACCCACAATGATGGGTATGTGAAAGGACCCAGAAGCCAGCTGAAAGAGCTCCCAGTGGTCAATGATGGATCATTTTGAGAAAAAGAAAAAACAATGAAAGAAAAGAAAAAAGAAAGAAAGAAAAAGAAAATGCAAGGAAGAAAGGAAAGAAGGAAGAAAAACAAAGTATGAAATCAATATTTATGAGTTCATAATATATAAATAAACAACTCAATAAATAAATTAGGGGAAAGAGACAAATTTCTCACACAGAAGAATTCCATATACTTTATTAAGATACTTCACCCTCAGGGAGGTGGAGCATAACTCTCCCCTTCTTCAATGTGAGCTGCACATAGTGACTTTCTTCCAAGGAGTACAGTACGAAAAGGAGAAAAATAAAAGAATAATGTCACAGTGGAGAAAACCTAACAAATGCCACCTTAGCCAAGTTAGCAAGGTCAACGTCAACAGTGATACTTCACGATAACAGCATGTACCCTTGATGTGAAGTGAGGAAAACAGCTTTCTCTGGTCTTCTTCCCAAAAACCCATAATGCTAGTCTAAACATTAGAAAAATGTCAGACAAGTCCCAATGGAGGGACATCCTACAATTACCTCACCAGTACCGCTCAACACTGTAAGGTTCACCAAAAACAAAAGACATCTGAAAAAAATGTCACAACCAGGAGTAGTCTAAGGAGACATGACGAGTATCTGTAATATGGGATCCTGGCACAGAAAAGGACGTTAGGTAAAAACCAAGAAAATCTGAGCAAGGTATGTACTTTAGGTAATAATAATGTATTGATTAATTAATTATAACAAATGTTCCATATTAATATATGATGTTAATTATAGGGGAAACTAGGTGGAAGGTATATGGGAACTCTGCACTATCTATACAACTTTTTGTATATCTAAAACTATTCTTTGAAAAAGTTTATCAAAAATAAAAAATAAAAATAAAATAAAATTCAGCAGGTTCAGGGAGGGAAAAACTTAAATAAAATTGTAAAAACAGACAGAGAAAAATAAAAGACTGAGGGGACCTTAGAATCATGAAAGTTAAGAAGTCCCCAACCTGTCAGAACCAGTTAAAATCAGAACTGAAAGATCTAAACCAGCCAGCAGGCACTGCCAGGGGCCTTGGAGAGGGCAGCGCTGGGAGATGGTGAATGTGGAAGGCAGAGAGCTAGGGGAGACAGTACAAGGCCCTGGAAGCAACACATGTAGACAGACTCTGAGCAAGTGTGGTCTTTAGGGGCAGACAAAAGATGGCATGAAGCCCTAAGCTCAGAGAGGAGCCTGAAACTAGATACACACTGAGCAACACAGGTGAGTCTTTAAAACAGTGCTGAGGGGGGGAGTAAAACACAAGACGCAATCGCACAACCACCTTTACAAACATTTTTAAAGCGCATGTACATAAACAATAGTCATTTTGCAACAACACTCACAAACACATGTTAAATATATTAGAATGATCATCTATGGGGATATGGAAATTAGAAAAATTGGAAAAAATAAATGGGTACAATCAGAGAAGTTTCCTGCCCAGAACAGCAATGACAATGTGCCATGAACTGAGTATGATTAAATCAAAACTCTACGTGTGTGTGTGTGTGTGTGTGTGTGTGAGAGAGAGAGAGAGACAGAGAGAGAGAGAGACAGAGAGAGAGAGAGAGAGGGAAAGAGAGAGAGAGGGAAGGAGAGGGGAAGGGAAGGGAAGGGAGGGAAATAGGAGAGCCATGCTTCCAAGAAGTAATAGAATCACATTGTTTTCAAAACTAGAGGGCAGGAGAAAAGGAGAGAGTGGAAAGGTAGAGGTTGGTGATGCCAGAGAATTAAGACAAGAGAGTAGAGCATCAAAAGCTAAATGGGGGATTTCTTTGTGGGAGGGAACGAGGAGGGGAGCAGGCAGATCAAAGTAAACTTTCAAGCAAGGAAGAGTGCTTTTGAAAGCCACAACCTTCCCTGTCAGTTAGACATTCTGATATAAGCTTCAAGGAACAGAAAAGAAATAAATAAATATTGGTGCTGGGGAAAAGAGAAGAGACTGGGATCTCAAAGGAAAACCTAAGGCTCCAATCATGGTACTGTGAAAAAAATCACTGATGGAAGTTTGGGCGCTGCATTTGCCATCACCCAGTTAGGTGTGTAACCTTGTGAAATTCTTCAGCCTCTCTGAGCCTCAGTTTCCTCAGCTCTAAAACGAGGGATTTGAGCCGATGTCTATGCTTCTTTCTTTGATTCCACCAGTTAATGCAATGTGTAAGTCAATGCAGGAAGGAAGACTAGTAGCATTAACTCACAGTGGCCAGTGTCACACTATGATCTTCATCATTTACTCTCCCACTCCCACTGCTTATTGTGCAACAAAGTCCAGGGAACATCCTCTCTCTGTGTTCTTGCAGCATGTAGTCATTCACACACCTTAGCGGGCACATCTTTCACAGTGCCCTCATTTGTCACATACACGGCCTATGAGGGCAGCGTCCATTCATATCCTACGTGTTATTTATATTCCCACAGGACTGGGCCATGCAAAGGAGCTCATTCAATACTTTGCCACATTCTAGCCCCAAAATATCCCCAGTAGCTAAAGATTTTAAGGCCAGACATCCCAATAAAAACCAATTAGGATTAGATTTTTAAACTCAAACTTTGATCTGAGGAGCAATCTGAACTTTTCTCTTTTTCAGTTTCTTATTTCTAGAAATCTGATCCAGTGACCTGACCCTGTGGGAAATTTCTATCTTTTGTGTGTGTGTGTGTGTTGACCCAAGACAAGGTACTTCCCTTCTCCAGGGCCTCAGTTTCCTCAGCTGCAAAATAAGGAGGTTGAAAGACATAACCCCTAGCGTCCCTTTCAAACGGAATACTCTCTATCCACTGGAGTAATCTGATTCTTTTTAGGACCCCAGGACTCTATTACCAGCCAAGCACAACCTCACAGTCCCGTTCACTAGGCAGAAATAATGGCTGTGACTGATTTCACAGCAGGGAGAGGAATGGGAAGAGTTACTGGCCACCAATTACAATAAGCACAAGATGAAGAGAGTTCAAAAAAGTACAGAATTTCCCTTAATATCTCTAAGTTTGCCTATCCTAACCCACATTCTGCCACCTGGGAAACCTATGTAATTGATGCAGAAAGGATATGTTTGGGAGCCAGAAATACCTGGGTTCTGCCCTTGATCTCACTTTCGATTAATAGTGTTATATTAAGCAAGAAACTGAACTCATTGAGCCTCTATTTCTTTCCTAATAAGAGGGGGTTATCTGCAATGCCTATCACAGAAAAATTGTTGTATCAAAAAGGATGGCTCATGTCAAAGTTCCTCACAAAACTTTGCTACATAAAACACCATGATTATGACTTTACCTGAGAGATTATTAGAAATGTAGAAGCTCAGGCCCCACCCTAGATCACCTTTAGTGTTGAATCAGAATCTCCCTTTTAAGAACTCAAACAATTAATAGCAAGAAAACAACCCAATTTAAAAATAGGCAAAGGATTTGAGTAGACAGTACTCAAAAGAAGACATACACATTGCCAACAGATATATGAAAAGATGTTTAATACCACTAATCATCACAGAAATGCAAATCAAAACCACAGTGAGATACCATCTCATACCTATTAGAACGGGCATCATCAAAAAGACAAAGGATAACAACTGTTGGCAAGGATATGGAGGGAAAAAAAACACTTAAGCACTGTTGGTGGGAATGTAAACTCCTACAGGCATTATGGAAAATAGTATGAAAGTTTCTCAAAAAATTAAAAATAGAACTATCATATGTTCCAGCAATTCCACTTCTGGGTATGGATCAAAAGGAAGTGGAATCAGGGGGTGGGGGCTGGATCGAAAGATATAAAGGTGGGAAAATGGGGGTATCTGTAATAGTGTCAACGATTAAAAACACACATCTGCATTTCTATGTTCACTGCAGCATCATTCACAACAGCCAGGTTATAGAAACAACCCAAATGTCTGTCAACAGGTGAATGGATGATAAAGATATTATATATATGATGGACCATTAGTTAGCCATGAGGAAAAAGGAAATCCTGCCATTTGTGACAATATGAATGAAATTAAGCTAATTAAAATAAATGAGACATAAGGTAAATACTGTCTGATGTCACTTATGTGTGGATTCTTAAAAAAAGAAGTCGAACTCACAGAAGCTGAGAGTAGAATGGTGTTTGCCGGGGCCTGGGGAGCTGGGAAAAATAGGGAGATGTTTGTCAAAGGGTAAAGTTTCAGTTACGTAACATGAGTAAGTCTAGAGATTGAATACCGGAAACATGCTAAGAGAGCACATTATGGGCATTCTCATCACAAAAACAATGGTAACTATGTGCAGATATGTGTTAGTAGCTTGGCTATAGTAATCATTTCACTGTGTATGTATATCAAATCTTCATGCTGTACACCTTAAACATATACAATTTTTATCTTTAAAAAATATATAAGTAAAAGAGAAAACATAAAATTAAAATAAAAAACTAAAAGATCCCCAGGTGATTGGTAGGGACAGTACAGTTTTAGGAGAACTCTTATAAAACATTTCACAGAAGTTTATCTTAATTTCTGACAAAATAATTAAGGTAATGATACTAACTGACACCACACACGCGCACGCACACATTCTCCCTTGCAACTACTTTTCCTTTTCTCCAGCAGAAGCCCCACCACCAGCATCATCAACCACCACGGTTTCCCCCAAGCTCACAGTGCCACCGTCTGGAAAGACAGGGTAGGATGACTGAGCTACTCAGGAGAACAAAACAGAGATGATGTGCAGAGCAGAGGGCACTCACAAGCCTAGAGGAGCCTGCAGAGAAGTGACTTTGCTGGAAGCTGACACCCTGTGCTGTCCCATATGGTAATCACTAGCCACATGGGGCTACTGAGCACTTGGTATGCGGATATCCGAACAGAGATGAGTTGTGAAGTATAAAATGCATTTCAAAGACTTTGTATAAAATAAAATGTTGAATACATATTATTTGTTTTCATATTGATTACATGTTGAAGTAATATTTTAGATACATTGGGTTAAATAAAACATTATTAAAATTAATTCCATCTTTGTTTATAATGTAGCTAATAGAAAATTTTGAATTACCTATGTGATTCACACTGTATTTCTACTGGACAGCAGTGATACAAAGGATGTGTTTTCAGAGTAGAGGTTCCCAGGGATCTTCATTTCTTCCCCCTGAGAAATGTCTCTGTAGGGAGCCTTTACTTCTGCACCCCAACAATTCTCCTTCCAGCTTCAGCTCCACAAACAGCTTCCAACAATCCTGCAGGGCTTGTGGCACATTCTTGTAGGTCTCGCTGGCCCCCAAAAACAGCTTGGTACATAGTAAGTGCACGATAAGTAAATGTAGAATGAGTGAAGGAAGAAAGGAAGGAAGGAGGGAGGGAAGGAAATGCCCTCAAGTAGAGGGACACCTTGTCCTGAATGGGTGGATCTCTTTTTAGAAGCAACTAAGTCACAAGTCATTCACAGGAGGAAAATTTGGAGAATTACATGGAACAAATAAAATCAGATACACCATTTGTTATTTTCAATACTGAGGCCTGAGTGCAGTCATACAAGTTCTCTTAAGGCTCTCCCAAACCAGGACTATTCAAACTGGGGTCAGAGGCCTCATTAACAAGTTCTTAGTTGCCCTTGCAAACTAGGTGGCCTTGAATGTCCCCAAGGCCTCAGATCCTCGCCTTCGTTTGGCAGCCACACCTCACCATTAGCACTTACTTCTGTTAGCAGTGATGGCTTTCCAAGTGTTGTAGTATCTCACCTCATTTTTGACTGATTTTCACAACTGCTGTGAAGAAAGCCAAGTAGTATTATTTATTATCACATTTTTACTAGTGATAAGGCAACTGATTAATCAGTTTCCCAAGATAATTAACAACAAGGCCAGGAACACACCCTTTTCTCTCCACTTGCTGTTTGCTCCATCCGTTGTGGCACATGGTGGTCCAAGGGCTCAGTGGCTGTTTTACAGTTTCCAGGAATTCAGGTATGCATATTCTTTAAGAGCATTTGACTGGTTGCATGTATTTGTAAAACTTTCCATCATTCTGGTCTCAGTCTTCTCATCTGTAAATTGGGAAGATAGAACTAAATGATCTCTAAGGTCCTTTTTGATGCTACAATCATATGGAAACTTGGCTGAATGTGTAGCAAAGCCAGGGGCCTTGTTTCATTCCCTTTGCACCTCTCTGACAGGATTTTGCACATGCAGAGTGCTTAAATGAGGCCCATTGGCTTTGCCGTGCAAAAGGAGAAAGCTGAAATGTCCCTTGCCACCACAGTCCAGTTCTGCACACACACACAACACACACCAGCTGCTCTTGGAAAATGTATATGGGGGAGAGGCAGCATATTTAAGTTGTGTGAGCCAAAGCCACCCAGAGATCCATGTCTCAGATTTCATCTTCATGAAATATTCATTGAGTGTTTCCTGGAGCTCCTGTGAGTCGCAGAGGCTGGCCTTCCTGGGCATTTCTCTCTACATACAGATCCCAGGCCCAGAGCTCTCTGTGTCTCTTCTGTCCTGATTTTGTCCTGTCCTGGTGCTGGTTGCTCTGTCACTCTGTCTTTGCCTTCTGCTCCTCTCTCTCTCCATCTGGACCCCAGAGGTACCCAAAGGTCTTCCTTGGTGCCTGTCCTCCCCTCACCTTCATGTCTGCCTCTCTCCCTTTCACTGTTGTCTCTGTCCAGAAGGTGAGGATTTTCCCCTTTGGGACACTGGCCTGTGTAGCTCTCTTCTGCTTTGCCTTCCAGCACTCCACATGCCTGAGCAGGGAGAAACCTCAGAACTGTGGGGATGAGACTCCCTGTACAGAAAAGGAGCCGGACCAACCAGGGTGTCCAGAAGGTAGGGACTGGGGCTGAATTTGCTCTGAAAGAGCTGGGGGTAAAGTAGAGGAGTACGGAGACACCTGGGCTGGTCAGAAAGCCCCTCGTCAGGGAGGAGAGCAGTCAGGGACCCACTTAGGGCTCATGGGGAAAAGACCTGAGGACCCACAGCTCCTGGGAGCTTAGTATTAGCCTGAATTACTGTGGACTCACTCCACAGGTGGACTCCGTCCTGGCCCATTACCTGCTTCCTGTCCCCCTGGAACATTCCTGTCCAGAGTGAGTCCCCACAACACCTCCTTCTGCCACCGCTGCCCTCGAGGATTCTTCAACCCCTGGCCTGGCCAGGATGCCTGTTTCCCCTGTGGCTCAGAGGCCATCCAGCCTGAAGAAGGCAAGGACGCGTGCATCTGCCCCGGGCCTGGCCGCGTGTTCCAGGTGTGTCCTCTCTGGCAGTGGGACCCAAGGACAGGCTGCATTTCCAAAACTGCTTTTGTCTCTAGTCAAGCTCAGCTCAGGTTTAACCTGACCGGGACTGGCTCAGGTTTCCAAGTGATTTGAGGATAGGCTTGCCATTTAAAATAGGGTGTGCCCAACTAAACTTGAATTTCACATAAATTATGGATAAGCTTATAGTATATGTCTCAAATATTGAATAGGACATACTTATATTAAGAAATTATTTATCTGAAATTCAATTTAACGGGATACCCTGTCTTTTTATTTGCTAAATCTGGCAACACTACTCAGAGGAAAGGGCAGACTCTTGCTGTTCTCCTCTAGGACCACTCCCAAAACACACGCGGGCCCAACCTCTTCCAACTTGAACTTTTCCTGAAAGCCAACAAACAATATGACTGTGAATTCTTCCTTTCCTGTAATTCCCAAGTCTTTCTGACTGCACTGGCCCCTAACCAGCACGTGCCAGGGACCTTCCCCTGGGGCCTGACTGCTGTCCAGTCCTGTTGATCCCTCACTCCCCTCCCCTCCCCTTATCTTCTGGCCCATCTCAGGCAGGGTCACAGCCGAGGGTTGTGTGTGTTTCACTGCAACCAACCTGAAACTGCATTTCCTCCTTCCCCAACCCCCAGCCCAGTGACGGGCAGTGCCCCTGCCTTCCGGGCCATCAAGATGCAGGAGAGCCAAGGGGTTGTGTCAGGCGGGAACACAAGAGCTGCAAGGATGGAAACACCAGGAACCAGGAGGGGCTATGTTTGACCAAGGATCAGTGGAATGACCACTGCGCTCACGAGGTATATTGCACCCCTTGCCCTCTGGGCCCTCTGCCACCTGTTCGCATGCCCAACCTCCTAGCCACTGGGCTCGGTCCACTAACCCCTTTCTGGAAACATGGAGATCTGTGTGCTACACTCTGAAGCTGGGGAGAACTGGGGAAACCTCCCTAAGGGAGGTGTCCCCAAGAAGCTAGAGTCTTTGTGCAGGTGTGTGCCACACCGGGAGATGCCCGTGGCTATGACCCAGGCCTGGGGCTTTGTCTGTGCTGGGGACAACACTCGAGTGGAACGTGTGGCCCCCTGTGCTCAGAGGGGCAGAGACATGTCCTACAGCTCACCTGCTCTGAGGGCATCCCACAGATTTCCACCATTGAAGACACCAAGAGCCAGGTATGGTGTGCCCTGGGGTCCGACCCCATGCTGAGTTGGGCCACTGCTGAGAGCACAGACCCAGCACCTTCAGCCTCTGCTTCCCAAGGGGGAGCATGTGTGATTGCTTGTGCACGGGGTCCAGGTGCTGCTCACTGACCACATCACTGCCACACTCTCTGGTAGCAGAGAAACAGCCCTTTTGTCAATTTAATTGCATCCTATAGAACTCCTTACAGAAGTCATTGTGTTCATCAAAGAGGGAACAGTCATGGAAACCTTCCCACATGAGCAAGAGATGCACCCAGCATCCTGACTCCAGGCTGCCCCTTCCCCATGAGGCTCTTAGACCTATTCCCCCCGCCACCTCCCTCCAAAAGGATACTCAGACGGGGCTCAAGGAAGCCCTGTGCCCTCCTCACCTCCCTGATCTCCTTGTTCCTAGGAATTTTACCTTCTGGATGAGCCTTCCTCCCCACGTGCGGTGGGCCATCCCTGCCACTTGGACCAAAGGCAGAAGCCTGTCCCTCTGTATGTGGTCAGGATGGACGGTAAGACAGCTGGACTGAGGGAGGCCTCAGGGAGGCCATGGCTTGAGACCACACATAGTGCAGGCTTGTCCATGCCCGATGTAAGTGTTGCTCTTGCAAGCAGAAGCTGGGGATGGCATCGCCTCCCCCAGGAGGGGTCCCCAGGAAGTACATGTGGATTCTGGCCCCTCAGTGTTTTAGAAAGTTGAATCCTTCCATGTGTAGACCAGGGATGAACAGTGTCAGTTGTATCCATGCACCAGAAAAACTCTCTCCCAGGGCCCTGCAGGTTCAGGAGGGCCCTGTTGTGTTCTAGGGACTGGCTTCCTGGGTCTGACCAGACCAGGCTGTGAACTGCTGCTTGCCCTTGGCCTGCCCCTCAGGGAGTCCAGGTTCCCAGGTCAGGACGCAGGTGAGCATCCCCCCCAACCCCGAGGACACCTATTGCTTTCCTCTCCCTCCTCCACCTGTCCCAGCTCCCAGCACACATTCATCTGAAGAGTGTCTGCTCTTCCTCCTGTTCTGAATTTGTGCAGGAAAGTCAAGGGAAGGACATCTGACCCATCCTTGGTCACCAAGCCTCAACTCCACACACCTTGGGGACCTGTCACCCCCTGATCCAGGCATCCCAAACCCCACAGTATGCCTCCAAATCAATGATACACTGGCCTTCCTGGTGACCCGTGAGCATTACCCTGAGTATGACCTGTGAGTATCCAGAGGACATGGCCTGACACCATCGAGGTCTTGGAGGGGAAATGTTCCTGTGCCTGTGGCCGCCTCCAGGAGACAATACACTCCCCGCCTTTCTCTCCCCCAGGGGCCACTTCTATAACACACTGGCGGAGTTTGACTGGGGTCGCTTCCGTGCCTTAGCTGAGGAGGCCCCACTCCACGACCAAAGCCCCTTCTTCTTTCTTCAGCAGTTCCAGCAGCCCGGGGTCTACATATTTCGTCTGAGCAGCAATCGGCATCGGAAGATGGTTTGTCTACAATGGTTTGCTTCATTTAGGACATTATCCCACTATCTCTTCTCTGTTTAAAAAATACTGCCTCATAACCATTCCAGGCAGACCTCCAGGGAGGGAGATGCCCTGAGCGCCCCCTGAGTTTCAGTCCTAACAGATAATTCTGGAGATGCCTAGGGGCAGCTCCAGAGCAGCCCAACTTGTGATGTATGAGGTGGGGAAGATCATGAGGATAAAAAAAGAGTGTGTAGCTAAGGCCATCAGAACTTCTGTCCTCTCTCACAGCCTTCCGCCTCATTTCCCTGGCCCCGCCCTCTTTCAACTTGAAGGCACAGATCCCACGCCTATCTACACAGGTTACCCATGTGACCTGCTCATGATGCCACCACTGATCCAGGTCATGCACAAAATTCAGTACCTCAGCCTTTTACCACAACTTCTAAGAGGCTGCACTAACCTAGCCTGGGAATGTGCAGACAGCTCCCCAAACAGTTAGTTACCTGACATGAAGTCATTTCCCAGGTAAAACCCAGCTCCTGCTCCCCTTAGGTTTGCACAAAAATATGGACTATTCAGTTAGTGTTGACAAGCCTGGGTTCCCACTGCATCCCATGGCCAGTCCCTAGCAGACAGTGGGACAAAGACTGAACAGACTTCTTTCCATACAGTACGTCCGTACCCTGCCACCAGGGGGCCAGTGCTTCGGAGAAGGGCCGTTTGCCTCCACGACTCCCAGGTATCTCATCCAAACTGGCATCGCCAGATTCCCCAGCCCCGTGAAGAGGTCTGACTGGCCAGGAGTCCTGGGAGAGATTGTCCTTCTCTTGGGACTCTGCCTGCTTCTCTTGGTGAGTAAAGCTGCACATGGGACATCTTAACCACAATACCAGGCTACCTCTCCAATCCCATGTAAATGGTCTTTTGTCCCCTTTTGCAGTAGGCATTATAATAGTTGCTAAGATGCCAAAGTGACAAAGGTGTAGCCTTAGGCTTCCAGTGGGCAAAGTTAAGTAGGGAGAATATAGACAAGGAAACAAATAAATGTCAGCAAGTGCTGCAGAGCTATGGTGAAAGTGTGTCCAGGGTGACCCAGCTGCACAAAGGAGTTGACTGTTCTCCCTAGGGGGTCAGGACAGACTTTCTGGAAGAGGTGATCCCTGAAGGAGGCTTGAAATATGAGAATATACAAATGCAGTCCCTGTACTAACAAAAGCATTGGTGAGTGGGGGGTGGGGGGTAATGCACTTGGGAGGAGGGGTGGGGAAGAGAAAGAGAGTATTATGAGCAAAGGTACAGAAGCACAACACGGCATTCACCTGCTCAGGGAACCAAGCATGGCCCCTTGAGAATGCAGCTTAGGGTGCAAGGATAGGAATGGGTTGCAACTGAGGGAGAGACCAAATTGTGGAAGGTCTTGTGGGCCCTCTAAGAAGTTTGGACTTTATCCTGTAGGCATTGGGGATCCATTAGAATTTTGAGTAAGGCAGAAACCCTGGTAAGACATTTATTTTTACTCTAGCGATAAAGTGGGAGACTGAGATGAATTAGAGAGGAGAAATACATCTCACAAAGAGATATATTGGCTGTTAGAATGGGCCAAACAAGAGGAGATGAGGCACTCCCTAACCACAGCTGAGCGGGACTCTTCCTCCTCTCAGAGTCTCCAAAACAGATGCTTCTCCCTCACTCCCCGCTTTCCTTCACATTGCCCCATTATGGGTCCTGTAGATTCAGTGTCACAGCCTGAGCTGGGCCCGAAAGGCCACTCCCCAACCCACCTTCAGGAAGCATCAGCAAGGATACAACCTGCATGCCTACACTTCAAGAACTGGCATGACACCAGCAAGGAGAGGCGGTTCACACCAAGACTCTGATACTCCCAGGGTTGAGGGAGGTCACGGTGAGTGACAGGCTTGGGCTAGAATCTCAGAGGGGCCCCCAAATCCAAAGCCAGCTTCTGCTTCCTTTGTTCATCTTCCTAGGCTACTTATTGTTCCATTCCTCTCTAATCATTCATTTGCTCAAAAAATATTTATTGAGAGCCAGACACTGCCAGATTCTAGGAATGCACAGTGTCACAGGGAAAGAGACATCTACATACAAACTTTTCAAAAGAAAAATAATGTAACCATGTTCAAAGTAACCATGTTAGGAAATGACCAGTACCACCTAAAGGAATGAATTGTAGGACACATTGTAGGTCATGCTGAGGTGTTTCACCTTCTACCCTTGCTACTCAAAGTACAGTCCTCAAATACCAGCACTGGAATTCATTTGTTTGTCCCTAGCTTCAGAGAGATTGCGAACTACCTAAGGATCTTCTGCTGCAATAGGGCTGGGATGCGGCCTGGAAGTTTGCACTTCTAATGAGTTCCTCAACAAAGCCAAAGGTGCTCATCCAAGGACCACATTTTTAGTAGCAAGATTGTGTCTAGACCATCGAGGATCTGTAGGGAAGTTCATATTTGCATTTCAGGAGAATAATCCTGTTTCCCATTCCTGCCTAGGCTGGGAGACCAAGGACCAGGTGGACCTGGAGTGGTTTGACACAGAAACCTTCTATGAGATCCTGCTCAGGCAGTCTCTGTCAGTGACCACCAGACTCAGCCAGACCAAGGAAGAGGTAAGTGGAGGAGCTCGACAAGCAACCAGGACTGGAAATATTCCCCTCTGGGAGAGTTGGTCATGGGACATGGAGCCTAAATGAATTAGGAAAAAAGGAGAGTATACAAGAGGGGAAATAGATTTCAGATTAAATTTAAGATGGAGTTTATGAGACCTAGGGCCTCAGATCAATGCCGCCTCTGGTGTCTCTTCTCAGAGCCCCATTCCTTGTCCTCAGCTGCTCGACTGAGCGAGCAGATTCAGGGCAGTAGGTGGCAGACGCTGGGAGCAAAAAGAACACACTAGGAATCCAAGTATGGAAACTGGGCCAGGGATTCCCCAGGTATAATGTGTGAGCTGGAACTTGCCAGGACCTGCCTCAGCTGGTCTTCTTCAGCCAGTCCTTCCAAGTTGTCTCCTGCGTTTTGTCCCCCGGAGTCCTTCCACAGACTGGCAGCAGGGGGTGCTACGATCAAGGCAGTGAAAGTGGAGGCTTCAAGCGTTCACTGGGTACTCCATCCTCTCTGACAGCTCAAACTCCTCTACCTCAAACTTGTGAATGAAGCCCGCTCTATCCGCCAGCTGTGGAGTGCTGCGCGTGGCACCCCCATCTCCACTGACCAGCCCCTGGGGAGCCCAGAGAAGAAACATCAACAGGTCGGGCTGTGTTCACTCCATCCCAACGAGTCCCTGTGCCCAAATGTGACTCTCCTCCGCCCTCACTGAGGCCCAGGCTTTTCCCCTGAGCACCGCTCCCTTCAGTTCCAGCTCCCAGACCCCAGGGTTTTTAGCCCCACTCGCACACCCACCCCTGGGGATTTCTCTCCCCCTTTGCCACTGCCCCCATGCCTGCCCAGAATGCTCTGGAGTTCCCAACAGAAGCTGGGTGTCCAGTCCTGGAGGCTGCTGTGGCTGGCGGCTGTAGCCCCTGCACGTAAGCCTGCAGGGTTATCTCTGACCCCAGGCTGCTGAAGCAGCGGCCAGGGCTGCAGAGGAGGAGGCCAGGCGAAGGCGGCACCTAGCTGGCGAGTATGCAGCAAGCCTTAGTCACCAACTGAAGCTCCTTCGCCAAGACCTTCATGCCAGGCAGGAGCAGTGGGCCTCTTTCTGGTCAGCACTGCTGACGGCTCAGCGGCTGCTGAAGGCACAGACATTCTCTTGGCCCTCAAAGTCCTCCCAGGCTGAGCAGAACCCAGAAGGGTGTGTACCTGGTGAATCTGAGTCAGACTTAGGGAGATCAGCAGCAGGGGAGGAAAGAGTGTGGTTTCATGGGGTCTTGGAACTGACCACAGCAAAGTACACTTTGCCCATTGGGAATCGTCCCTCCCCTTGATGACCTCCTCCATGTCACTGCAGGGAAATCTCTCAGCTGGACGCTGTGCTGAGCCACCTGTCCTGGGCCTTGCTGCAGGAGGGCCACCGCATGAAGGCCTGGGGTGTCCTGGGCACAGGCACGGGGGCGGAGCTGCTGCAGCCAGGTGAGCCCAGCTCAGCCTCAGCCAGGGGCCCCCAGGAAACCTAGCCCTGCATTCTGGGTGATGGGCCCTGCAAAAGCTCAAGTTCCACACCCAAGACACTGCAGAAGAGAAAAGGAGGAGGAGGACAAAACAAAGTGGAAACCCCCAAGATTGGGAGGGGCTTCCTGTGCAGTACTCTGGACAAGTGTCTGTGTTACAGAAGAGGGAGCCTCAGAAATGGGAGGAACAGAGAAGGAAACAAATCAAACCATCACAAATTATAGCTTTACATGCAAGGTAACACTTCCTGAGAGTAAGAGCTTGATGGATGAATGCAAAAGGCCACATTAGGAAATGCTGGACTGGCCTGGAAAGGGAGAGTGGAGAAAGACGCCCTGGGGCATCCTGTGGGCATGCTGAGTTCAGGGAGTTCCCCAATCACATCCGACACCACCAACTCCCAGGGCTTTTCCAGCTGCTGCCAGCCTGCAATATGGTGTCAAGTGTCGTGTTTCAAATGTGGAGTCCTGCCTTCAGGAGCACCTGCTATGGGGGCTGTGGTGGGTTTCTTGCCAACTCCTCCCAGTCACCATCCAAGCTCTGGCCTGTTTCACTGGTCTCAGAATGTGTGTGGGTGGTAGGGGGGAGGGTGTTGAGCAGGCCTTTGCTTTCCTGCAGCTTCAGCAAGCCCTGAAGGGGGTGCTGATGACATCAATGTGAATCTCATCACCAAGTTGAAGGTCCCTGGCCCCACGTGCTCAATGCTTCCAGCCAGCGGCCACAGAGGGTCCATACCCTCTGGCTACTTCATCCACCCTAACACTGGGCGGGTGCTGCCTGAGGCTGGGAATCTGGGATACGATCTGCAGGCAGCTACCCTGGTGCCCACCGCTGACTTCAGTTCTGGTAAGACCCTGACCCCTTAGTAGCCCCAGCTGCGTCCAGGGCTCACTGGGGCCCTCTGGGGCCCCCTAGGGGCACAGCACAGGAAACAGGGCTCTCTCCTTGCACAGTGGAGCTTGGTGACCAACAGAGCAATAAACGCCTTCTCCCCCTTCTTCACTCTAACATTCTTGCTGCAGAGGGCACCATGTTGCAGGGAGTAGCTAGATGGAGAAAGCGGACACCCAAGGCCACTCTCAGTCCCTGCTCGGCCGGGGAAAGGAGGAAGGTTGGCATGTCAAGGGTATCAGCATCTCCCTGTCTCTTTGTCCAGGTGGCGTCCGAACATCAGAAGCTCCCATCCTCCCCTATGTGCCCTATCCCACCTGTCCTGCCACAGGCTCCCCTCCAGCCACCTGTCTGCCTGTCCTGCAGCCAAGAAGGACCTCACAGCTTGGAGCTGTCATGACAGACCCCATTACCGGCATCGAGGTGCCTGTGCTGGCTGTGACTCTTCACCCCCAAACAAGGCAGTGGCTCACTCTTGGGGGCATGTACTGCAATCCCCTCACCAAGACCTTGGCCCCTCTAGAGCTGGGGGGCCCCATGGAGGATCCAGTCACAGGAGGCATCGCGCCAATCCTGGGAGTCGGGCTGGATGAAAACACAGGTCTCCTGGCAGCCCTTGGTGCTGTCCTCCCACCTCTCCTCCCTGCCAGCCTGGCTCCCCAATCTCCCCCTTGCAGCTCCCTGGTATTCTGGTCCAGGCTGCAAACTCCACCCCCAGCCCCACCTTTCCATCCTCCATCTTCTGTCTGCCTCTTATCCCCACCTTCCCTCGCCTTCCTTGTTCCCCTCATCCCTTCCTCATCTCAGGTGCAGTGCCCCAGGAAGGAAAAAGTGAACTGAGCCAGTTCTACTGTAGAACTAAATCGGTGTTTTCAACGAAGAGGGGACATCATTTCTCCTCCTGCCACCACCATGTACTGTCCCTCTGCTCTCTCCCTCCTCTGTTACTCACTCTGCCCACAGGCCCTGGGTCTCCCTCCTGCCTCATCTGTCTGCAACTCTGTTGCATCCCCTTCCCACCTCTACCTCTCGGGTTCCCATTTTCAGGTCAGGTGCTGGCACTGGGAGGGCTACGAGATGCCTCGGGAAACCTCATGCTACCTGGTGACAACTTTGTGGAGCCACTGAGCAGGAAGACAGTCCGGCTCCAGGGGGCTTCCCAACAGGAAGGCCAGACAGTGCCCCACATGGGAGGGTCACAGGCCCTGCTGGATGCCAATGTGCTGGTGGCCCAGAGGCAAGTGATTGCAGTGCTCCAGCGGTGCCGCCAGAGGCCAGTATCAAGGGCACAGAGGCTTCTGGAGGCTGCCATCAAGGACATGAGACAGGCACTGGCCTTGAGCCTGCACCATATCCTGCAGCAGGCTCGGAGACTGGAGAGGCAGCTGGAGACAGCACATGGCATCGAGGCCAGTGGCGGCAAAATAGGTACATGTTGACCTGGGCCAAACGCTGACAGGCCTTGAAGTCCCAGACCCAAAATGACCTGGTGCTTCAGTGACCCCCAGCCTGTAAGCTCAGGGACAGGACTGCAGCCCTGCACACCCGTAGCCCACACAGGGGAAGAGAAAAGGAATTCAGTGACTCCACGCCCTGACCCCATGAATACTTGGCTGTATCCTTGTCACTTAATCCCTTGCCAGTGTTATTGGATCTTACACTTTATGTTTGTGAAGTGCATATTCTCTTATTCCTTAGGCTCCCGAAACCATAACAGGTACCCATTTTACATTGGGGGACCTGAACTTCAGGGAGTCAGTGAGTTGCCACCATCCCTTCACCAGGCCTAAAACCTGAGTCTCCTGAGTCCTCAACTCTCTTCTCACTTTTACTCCTGCAACAGCCTTCGGCTTCCCATTAAGAAACTAAGAATGGAGCCCACCCAACTCCTCTGTCTCTCCCACACTCTAACACAAGGAAGGCTGGGGACAGGAAGTGGGAGTGGCACCTTCCTAGAGCTTACTTCACTAGCTCTTTCTAGATGCTTCCGTCTGTTCAGGGCATGACAAAAAGACCCACAGTTTTGGGTCAGAACTGACATCAGTTTGAAGAACTGCCCCACTATCTATGAACTCTTTGACCTTGGGCAAGTTACTAAACCTCATTCTGCCTCTGTTTTAACATATTTAAAATGAAGATTAAAATACATACTTTACAGGTTGAGTGTGGGACCAAAGAAAATATAATTTATATGGAGTTCTTAGCTCAGGCTCTTTAGCACATGGTCAGTGCTCACAAATGTCTGACCTCTTCTCTTTCACCTTTTCAATGTGGCCTAGAAATTGTTCTCTGCTTCCCCCAAATCCTGAGGCTGTTCAGTTCTTCCCTTCTGAATTTAAATTGCTAAGCTGGACCCCAAAGGAAACAACTGCGATAGTGGTGAGAAGGAGCTCTGGTCAGGGAAGTAGTCCTTTGAACCTGGACAGACCCTCTGTTGTGGTACTTAACCCTCAACTTCTCCTCCCTGTGCCCCTGCCCCTGTATTAGGAATGATGTGCTATCCTGGGACAGAGCTGTGGGTCCCAGTCCTGTATGGGATGGAGATTCCAGACCCTGAGGGCTCAGGGCTCATGGTGCCCATCCTGGGCATAGAATGTGATAGAAATGCTACTGAGGCCACACCTCTGGCAGGTTCGATGGAAGATGCCACCGGCAAAGGTAGGAGGAAATTTGGGGCCTCTGAAAGCCCTAGGAATATGACTTATTCCTAGGAGAGAAAACCAGTAAATCTCAGGAGATCTACACCCAGTCTATTCTTTCCCTCATGAGCCAAGGAATGGGGTTATTCTGATGCTTCTGCTAGGGTGGTTGCAACCCAAAATAAAAGTGTTCAGAGATTCCAGAACCCAGGGATCCCAGGTCATTAATCTCCCACTGAGAAAACTGGGTCCTTTCAAATACCAGCACTGCTGAAACCCAACCCCACCTTCAGGGTCTGTGGCCACCAGGAAGCACTTCAACCCAGCTCAGAGCCCCTCAAAGGGTAAAGGGAGCCCTAAGGGCTTCCTTAGCTCTCTCCCAGCCATGTTTCTCTCTCCATATAACTGCCCCTTCCTTCTTTCCCCATCACTGGCTACTAAAGCCAGTGGTGGGCTTGGCATCCCACAGGTCTTGTTCCAATCTCAATTGGGGCTCAAGCCATAGACCCCTTGACTGGGGAACCTGGTCCTGTCATTGGAGCTCACACAGACCCCTCTACCCGAGTGGTGGTGCCCATCGTCCAGGTGCTGGAGGCCCTGCCTCGGGGAGTGAGAGACCCTGGGCTGGTATGTAGGAGAAGTTTGTTCTACTCACTTAGCAACTACACATCAAGAGTCTGCTGTGTTCCAGCATCATTAGGTGCTGAGATGGAAAGACAGCTAGGCAGGGCTCCTACCCCCAGGGAACTGACTGTCCATAGGTTCTTTCTGTGATCGCAGTTTCCAGCAGTATTAAGAGAGTGCCGATGAGGGCCATCTAAATAGATCACATGGAGGAGAATTCAAGGAAGGTCCCCTAAAGAGGCAACACTTGGGCTGAAACTTGAAGAAGGCATCAGAGAAAGGCCTTAGGGACTAGCACGTGCCAAGGTGGCAGGAATGAGACCACAGATGATCTAGGAGAATGAGGAGGGTGTAGGAGCAAAGGCAGCAGGTGAGGCCAATGAGGAAGGCAGGAAACATATCCGAAACAACCCTGTGGGTGTGGCTGAGCCCAAGAGATAGGACTCTTTTCGTGAAAGCCATGGGAACTATTGAAGGGTTCTAAGTAGACCTGGGATAGGATCAGATATAAATGTGTTCAAGACCTTTAAATTTGGAAAATATGGAAAAATACAAAAAGAAAATAAATTTTCCACAATTCTACTACATTTTTAAAGTATGTAAATGAAGAAGCAAAAGCTCCTTCCTCCCCATTCCTCACTCCATCTGCCATCCACATCCCACATCATGCTCACAAGCCAGAGAGCACTCACCTTTCCTCCCATCTCCCCCAACAAATGCAGCCTCTATTAACAGATTGGCACACCTCCTCTCAGACATTTCTATGCTTATGTGAGTCCACAAGTAATCAGCATTCTAGAAAGTTCCCTCTGGCAGTGGTGCAGAGGATGGATGGGAGCAGGGCCAGACTGAAGCAGGAAGCCCAGTCAGGAGGCTGTTGCAGTAATTCAGCCCTTGGCACATGTCCAGGAACTGAAAATGATGTAGGGTCCTCCCATACGTTCTCAGTCTGATTACAGCTTCAGAAACAAAGATGGATATGTTGTAAAAGTTCTCATTAAAAGCCCAGAAAGTTAAATTCTAGCCCCAACTCAGTTTCACAGATGAAAATGAAGGGGCCATGTGAGGAGGTGAGAACAGTTTCCCACAGCCATGTGCCCGTCTCCCCTGGCCTCTCAAGGAAAGGTGGGAAGAGAGCAGAGGGACAGATGACTCTGGGGAATCCAGGTGTTAGAAGGAAGGAGGGCAGGCCTGGGAGCTTGAAGAAGGTGCATCGCTATTATTTTTCCATTTACAAATGAGTAAACTGCCTCACCAAGCTTAGTCATGAATGTCCAGGGTGGGGGACACCCATATCTTTAGCAGCTTTGGAGATCTTCAGCCAGACTGTATGGGGCTGTGAGGAGAAATAGCTTATGAGCACTAAACAAACTGAATGTGGTAGCTGGACACCCTGGAGAGGGAGCTGAGAGCCCGGGAGCAGTACTGGCACCACCAGGAGCAGGAAGAGATGCGGCTAGCAGAACACTTGGGGGACCTGAGCGGGGAGCTCATCTCCACTCCAGGCAAAGATGCCAGGCAGCAGGTGAGTCAGAAGCACCACCTCACAGTCTCCACCCACCTGTCAGCCCAGACTGTATACCTTTCCCTTGGAAATGTGGAGCCCTCGTCTTCCCCTGACCACAGAAATGCAACCCCATCTCAGGACTGAAAAGTTCCAAGGTTCCGCAGATTCAGGCCTTAGATTTCAGTCACACCTGAGTGTCTCAGCAAGATGGAGGAGGGGAAGAGGGGCCAACATGAGATGATCCAGCTACCCCAGAGTTCCTGCCTTCCCTTCCATGGCCCAATCTTTTGTGCTTCCTGTCCTGTGTAGCTGAGGGCCGCTGAGGACACCTGTGTGGCCCTGGAGTCCTGCTGCCTACAGGAGACCCAGAGGAGAGCCCGAGCCCTAAGCGTGCACAACAGCCCAGAGCGGGGCCTGCTATCCCAAGGTGCAAAAGCATCCCCTGGGCCCAGATTGCCAAAGCAGAAACCTTCTGGGAGGGGTGCTACCATCCACAGCTGCCCAGTGAGGAGTGCCTTCTGCCCTGGGAATGTGCTCACTTCCCCGGCTCCCAGCCCAGCCCTGGCTCTGAGCTGGCAGGCTCCCCTGACTCTGACAAACCACTCACTGTCTTTTCTTCTCCTCCCTACCTCCAGAGGTGGCCACTACCATGCAGCCCTTTTTTCTGTCCTTGCAGTAGACAGAGAGGAGTGGGAAAAGGAGGCACAGGTGGCACTGGGTGTGTGGAAAGTCCTGCAGAGTTTAAGACAGGCAGCAGAAAAGTTCAGACAAGCAGTTGGCCACCTGCAGAGCCAGGAGAAGGAGATATGGTTACAGCAGAGCCCGCAGGCCTGGAACCATCACAGGAAGGTGAGGCTCAGAGGCTAACAAGAAGACCCATGTGGAAAGAGCACAACTTCCCACGTCATCAGATGTGGCTCTTTAGGGTGATGTAATACTCAGGGATAGGTGGACCCAAAATGCAGTGGATGGGCTGGGAAGGGCACAGGAGGATAGAGAAAGAAGCTCCATTTTAATTTGGGCATTATGTTTCCTGAGTTCTAGGTGGTTCAGCATCTCTCTGATGAGTTTCAGGCGGTGGTGAGGGAGAGACAGAGCTTCCTGGATAGGGCCCTTGGTCAGTTGCAGTACCAACGGGAGCTGAGCCGCCTCCAACTCTTACACACCCAGGTACTGACCTCTGGACATGGCCCAAGAGATCTGCATATCTACCTCTGATGGGGGTTTCAGAGGGAAGCTCCCAATGAAGCCTTGTGGGACAGGTACAAACCAAGCACAGAACTCAATTCTATTTCATCCTAGATTGTTGCCTCAGGAACCCCTGTGTGTTTGGAGAATTACCCTGGAAACAGGTTTTATGGATCGGTCACCACTTCTCTCAGGGACCAGGTGGCTGCCTGCTCACTGTTGATCCCATTCCTGAAGAGACTCACTGCAGCGATAGTGGGAGCTCAAGGCCAAGACCTCAGGTTAAAGAACCAGGAGCCAGAAGCAGGTAAGGCTGCTTGCTGGCCCCACGTGCCCTTCTGCTGCCAGTCTTGTGTTTTGATAAGTTCAAACATTACAATTAGGGCTTCAGGTACCATAAGAGTGTGGCCAACGTAGTTCTTTAGGAAGAACAGAGAGAAACCCAATGTATTAGTTATACATTGCTGCATAGAAAACTAATACAAAATTCTGTGGCTTAAAACAACAGATATTTATTACCTCACTGTTTCTGTGACTCAAGAATCTAGGTGCAGTTTAGTGAGAGCCTCTGGCTCAGGATCTCATACAGGCTACATCGAGGGATCAGACCAGGGCTGAAAGTCATCTCAAGGTTTAACTGTGGAGTCCAAATTCACTCCTGTGGCTGTTGGCAGACCTCAAGTCCTCACTGGCTGTTGGCCAGAGACATCAGTTCCTTGCCACATGGACTTCATAGGGTAGTTCACAACATGGCAGTCACTTTCCTTAAGAGCAAGCAAATGAGAAAGGGCAAAAGAAAAAAAAGGAAGCCACAGTCTTGTATACTGATCATATCACCCTTGCCTTACTCTGTTCATTAGAAGTGAACCACCAGATCCAACCCACACTCAAGGTGGGGGGATTACACAGGGAAATGGATACACATGGGGAGATCATGAGGGCCATCTCAGAGACTACCCCACCTGATGCCATGTCTGGCTCTTCTAGACTTTGGCCACAGTTCTATGCCCTTAAACAGTTATTTTCTTCCCCTCTGTTCAGATGCAGATAAGGTTGACATCATGTTGACCTTACCCCTCTTTTCTATCCTCAAGAAACTAGACATCCAACCCCAAGCCTACAGGGAGGGAGCTGAACTGCAAGGACAAGTGCATCACAAACTAGGTAACCACCTTTTCCTGGTAGCCCATTTGGAGGTATCACGGCACACTGAAGGTAATTCAGTGGTGTAAGTCCCAGGGACTAGGACTGCCAGAATCCTGCCTTGCCAATCACCCTGTTCTCCCCCACCCCATCCTAAGATTCCCAAGGGACTTTTCCATATAAGCAATAACAAATGGGAATGAAAGTCCACTGTAATAATAATTTGGCCGATTCACCAAAGGGAATTCCTAAAGGTCCTTTACAGCCCCACTAAACACTAAATCTAAATTTTGGGATTTTATCACATTCCAGTTAGTCATATGTCATGAGAAATTAATGTAAAAAAACAATGTGAGACACAGGGATAAAGAAAGAGGAAATGAAGAGAGAGAAGACCTTGTCCGCCAAATGGGACCCCAGATCACATTACCAATAGCACCCCTTGGGACCGTGAGTCAAACCAGAATGTGGCTGGCCTGCCCTGAAGAGTCAGGTCTATTCCAACTCACCCATCTCCCAAGTAAAAGAGGAGCAATAGAAAATGAGTACCTTCCTTTCAGTTGACTATGATGCAGGCCACTACTAAACACAGCTCTGTGGACATCCTTGAACTTGACCGGGGGTCAGCAAACTATGACCCACAGGCCAACTCCAGACTGCTATCAGTTTTTTGTATGTCCCACAAGCTAAAAATGGTTTCACACTTGTAAATAATGGCAAAAAAAAGTCTGAAGAAGAATAACATTTCTACGGAGTGCTGTACAATATGCCATGTGCTATTCTAAATCTTTGGATATGTTAGCACATTTAATCTTTACAACAACCCAGTGAACTGGATACTATTACCCATTTTATAGATAAGGAAAATGAAGTTTCTGAATAACTCAAGCAAGTAGTCAAAATTATGTTGCTAATGAGGAGTTCAGCTGGAATTCAATCTCAGGGAGTCTTACCCTAGAGCCCGTGCTCTCAACCTGCTTCCCCACAGGACAAATTGTCCAACACTATAAAGGCAGTGCCAAAAGGGAGATGCAGACCCTGTATTCTGGTGAGTTCCCAGGAAGGCAGATCACTGTGTATCAGAGAAGCAGGGGAAGGTTTTATAGGAGAACGAGGTCACATGATGATAGGGAACAATTAAATCCCAATTTTGCCTCTTGGCTGGCACAGCCTAACATATTTACTCTCTGACCCTTTACTGAAACAGTTTGCTGATCTCAGAACATGACCAATCTTAGAATTAATTCTGTCAACCTGTGGGGGAAACTAATAAGAGGATGGGCATAGAGATAGCCTCTCCTTCAAGAGCTCACACCACTACTTCAACCTTCTTTGTCTTACAATTACATTGACTTTATTATGTTTAAAACAATTTTAAATACACTGTCTTGTTTACTCCCAGAAGCCTTGTAAGACAGTGTAAGTTTATTAACTCATTTTTTTAAGTAGATAAGAGAACTGATGTTCAAAGAAGTTAAGTGGCTTCCCCAGGGTCTTACAGAACCTAGACCAAAACTCAGGTCTTCTGGCTCATTATTCATCATTGTTTCCCATACCATGCTACCCACGCCTTTTGTCATTGTCCTCTCAAAAATAAAATGACAACAAAAAATGTTTAAAGGACCAAGGCCCATTAGAGACAATTTTGTGGAGAATACTGCCAATATAGCTAACATTTACTGAGTACTTGCTGTGCACCAGACACTGTTCTAAATGCAATACATTTAATACCACAAACAACCCTATGAAATTAAAGAAAATCTGTTCCCATTTTTTTGGAACCTTCACTCTGTTGTTCTGGCTCCTCTGTTCCTATTGAACGAGACAACCACTTTTCCATGGAGATGGGCGGGAGAGCCTGAGTTACAGTGCACATGTACCACAGGATGATGATGGGTGGTTGCATGGATAGATGGACAGACATAGAACTTTTCCCAAGCTGAATTGTGTTGTGGTCATTGTTGTTAGTATATCATTACTGTACAGAAATTAGTGAAATCATTGCTGGTTTCTCTTGATCTCTGTAGCTCCAAAAGTCCCTTTGCAAGATCTTCCAAAGCCTCAGATAATGGAAAAGGAAGAACTGATAACTGTGCAACCCATGGACCTTTCTGCCAGGGAGTTTGTGGTTTACCAGTATGGCCTCTCCATCCTGCACCTCCTCATCCCCCAGCTGCATGTAAGTGTGGTTTCTGGCCTTTCTGTGGTGCAGTCACCATCGGAGCCGAGAAAGCCAGGGTGACCAGGAAGGAGGGTTTGAGGTGGTAGGTATTCCTTAGGATTAAGCAGGGAATTTTCTAGAGCAGGGAATTTTCTAGTCTCTCCTTTAAGGGAGATAGGAGTTATTTTACCAATCTAAAGTCTAATCTCTCAAATGATATTAGTAATGCAATAAATTAACACTCCGTACATGCCAGAAAATGTTCTAATGATTTACGTGAAATAACTCTTTTAATCTTCACAAAAAAAACTCCATGACATAGATATTGATACTATTATTTTTTCTCATTTTTAAGTTGAGGGAGAAAAGTACACAATACTTGAGTAAACCTACTCAAGATCACACAACCAAAAGGTTAGAGCCAGGTTAGAATCCAGGCATCATGGTCTGAGAGCCCTGATGCCGCTCTAGCCTACCTCTACTTAGAAAAGTGGTGAACTAATTCTTGTAGTTAGCATAAATATCTAACACATAGTTAAATATTATTTCTACTTTCCTATAGTGTATACTGAATCAACTTATCCTGTTACAATTTAAATTGATGTTCAATGCATCTACTTCCTATTGATTTGGTGGTGTTATGTAGCATGAGAATTTTTTAACAAAATGATGGGTTTTATTTTTGTTTCTTCTGTCTTTTATTCTTTTCAGACTCCAGAAGTCACCCTGCAGATTGCTTCTTGTCTTCCTGCCATGGAAACCTCAGGCAATGCCTTCCAAGGTTCCTTCTTCTATCAGGTACTGAAAATTGAGTCCCACATGTAGAGTTTTAGAATTCTAGGGTAATAGAGTAAAGATAGAGAAAAAAATTATAAAACATTTTCTCTCTCAAGTTGACATATTGCAGTCTCCCCTAGTAATAAGTCATTTAGCTAAGGCATAATAAATGTCACCATTAAGAGCTTTCTCTAATCACTGAATTGAATATGTCCTGGCTTATGCCCAGGGAATCCTAATGGCTTTGTGCCTGTTAATGAATCTCTACCATCATCAAAGCCAGTGGTTCCAGATGCATGTTTCCCATAAGATTCATGGTTCCAACTTCAGGTAATCATGCACAATCAGCATCTTTCCACATAAAGGGATCTAAATTGTGCCTGTCCTGGGAGTTAATCAAAGATGTAGATTGGCAGTGCCTTGGTGGAAACTCTAACCCGTTGTATACAGACCTTAAACACTGATGACAATACATTGGTAAACAAGGATTGTGAGAGGAGGAACTGCTACTCAATGTTAGAAGATTAGGAAATGGTTTATATTTGATGAGTAGGTTGTTAGGAGACTTAGTAAAATCAAAACCTATTCCTCTATGGTGCTCTCCAGGCACTACTTCTTGTGATCCTCAAAGCTGCCTCTGAAGTAGGCAAGACTTTAATTCCATCGTACTGATGGGATTCACTGAGTGCTGTGTGCCATGCAATTGGCCATGTGCCTACATCCATTACCTCATTCACAACTTATAGCAAGTCACCCCTCAGGGGTGGGCACTCTTGTCATATACATGTTACAAATTAAGAAACCAAGGCCTAGAACTTGTCCACAGTGTCAGCAGGAGTTGAAACTTAAGGCCAGGTATATTTGACCCAAACAAGTTTTTTAACCACTAGTCTGCTGCTACCCACAGCTGATCAGGGACAGATCTCAGACTGTCTGGACTCCAAATCACCTAAGGCTTTTCCATGCAACCTACTGCCTCTTAAGAGAATGAATGAGGGATTTATTTCAAATCCATTAGGAGAACCTGACTACAATGAGGGCACGAAAGACAAAGAGAGCCTGAGGGCCCTGCGAGACAATGATCTTCAAACTGTGGTTCTTAGGCCTCCTGCATCAACCACTTGGGGAGCTTGGTAAAAATGGAATGCCGAGGCCCCACCTAAAGCCCACAGAACCAGAAATTCTGGGATGGGCTCCAAGAATAGAATCACTCCCATGTGATTCTTACTCACACTGAAGTCTGAGAACCATTGCATAAGGAAGCAATGACTAGAGCACATTGATTTAAAAAAAAAGAAACAGATATTTGAGTAATTTTGCTCTGAATTTCCAATAGTTTGTTTTCTATAAGATGGACTAAGTAAAAGAAAATTTGGGAGACAGTAGATAACATTATTTATTCAGAGAGTTAAGCTAAAAATAATTTTTCCTTTGTCTTCTGAATATTCACTTCAGGAATTACCATTAAGCCCAGGAGTCTCTGACTTTATGATTTCAAAAGTTATTTCAGACTATATAAAACTAGAAAAACATAGAGGCAGTGGAAATGTTCCCGGGGGTTGACATCTCTGTCTTTGGGTACTTTCTCTACTCAGAATGCTGAAAACATACTGTTTGTTAAGAGAGAGTGTTTGGCATCTGTGGGAAGTTTCATTCTACTGTTGATTCACTGCCTGGCCCACATCACTGAGGAAGACTTCCACCAAGACTCCAATCCTGCCTTTCTGAGGTCATTTTACAAGGTATTCATATGACAAAATTCATGTGGCAGCATATGACAAAAGGCGTGCACCATTCTGCATGAATTCTGGAGAGAAGTTGTCTTCCTATGAGGACAGCTTTCTGTGGCTATTTCATTGTCAACACATAACCCTCACCATAATTGTAAATGACAATAGTAACCCATGGTGAGGGCAAGATGAAAAATTCCAAGCCCCATTTTTCTTTCAACTATTATTTTAAGCTTTAATAGCAATTGCCTAGAAGCAGTACTGAACTGCCCCCTCACTTTCTCCTTGATCAGGGGTTGAAGGCCTATTTCAGGGAAGCATTCTCTATCACACTGCAAATGTCAGCAGTTTCCTGGGGTGGTGAGCTGGACCGAAGCATGAGTGCTATTCTGCTGGGAGAGCAGCCCATCTCTGAAAGAGAAAGAGATCTTCTTTCTAAACTCATAGAAAGGAAGTATGAGTCTCACCTGGAGCCAGAGTCATCAGAAGAGGTAACTAACTTTCACTTGTATAGCACATAGTCTTGATTAAAACTGACTTCATCATAGAGTAAATGGCTCAGTGCATGACCTTTTCAAATACTTCTGGCTCCCTAGGCGGTACACTGCCTTGACACTCAGCCTGCTTCTCAAACCACATCTGACATTTTTTAAATCCTGTATTTTACAAGGAAGATGGTGGGTACCTGGCCCTTTGAATCATGTATAGGGATTGATTGCAAATGTGGCTCCAGTTACTTAACTTCATCTCCCACTAACACATTATTAGTAAATGGAGTTCTATCTGTAAACTCATGGAGACTCAGAGACTAAATTCAAATGCACAAGTATAGCCTGTTTACCCAAAATTATAGTGTGTGCTATTTTCTGTGCAAACTACACAATGGTATTCTTAATACTGTTATTTAAAGTACTTTTATAAAAATATTGTCTCAGTTTTTTAACTATTAAAAATGAAATATAAAATTTAAATCTATGATTTTAAAAGTTCTATCCTTCATTAAAGGTCAATTCATTCTTGAGTTATAAACAAGAGCATATCTTTATTCATTATTTATATAAAAATGTATAAATTTCAAGGCACTTTTACATATATTGTCTTATTTATCCAACCAGAAATCCTGGAAAATAAGTGACACATATTTTTAGTCACATTTCATGACTAAATGAGATATTCAACAATTTTCCCAAAATCATGAAGCTGTTTGTAGTGGCAGATCTAGGTTCTAGATTTCTTGACTCCTAAACAAGTGTTCCATATACATTTGTCGGTAACCAAATCTCCATTAGTTACTGAGTCAGAGATTTATTCTGTGGTTGTTGATGTTGATGGTGGTGCTGGTCACCCAGATCATGGAATTCTGTTACACCGTAACTCCCACAGATCACAGAGAACTGTCAATTCCCTGTCCTCATCTAACAGCAGCATTTGACGCTTTGACGCATCTGATCACTTTCTCCGGATACATTTTCTTCACCAGGCCTCTTCTGGTATTCCCCCTACCTCTCTGACTGTTCCTTCTCAGTCTCCTTTACTGATCCCTCCTCTTCTCCCTGGTCTCTTAATGTTAGAGGGTCAGGGTTATGTCCTGTCCTCTTCTCTGCCTATATTCATTCCCCTCAGGGATCTTATCCAGCCTTCAGCTTTAAATCCCATCCATAGGTCAATGACTCTCCAGTTTTTATTTTCAGCCCCAACCCAACCTTCTAGCTCAACTCCTGTTTCCAAATGCTTACTAGCCATCTGCACATGGATGTCTAACAAGTATCTCCACCTCAACGTGCCCCAAACCTAGCTTATTTCTAAATCTGCTCTACTCAAAACCTTTTTTTAATTATTTTATTGTTGTTCAATTACAGTTGTCTGCATTTTCCCCCCACTACTCCCCCCAACCCCAACCAAACCCACCTCCCTCCCTTGCTTCTGCCTCTCCCTTAGTTTTGTCCATGTGTCCTTTATAGTAGATCCTGAAAACCCTTCTCCCAACTGTTCCCTCCTGCCTCCCCTCTGGTTATTTTCTCAGTTAAGAGCAACTCTATTCTTCTGGTTTTTCAGGCGAATGTGTTCCTTGAAACCTCTGTCTCTCTCTGTTGTATACATCCCACAACCAACCCACCAGGAAGCCCTGTTGCCCTAACTTCAGAATATATGCAGAATCTGAACACCTCTCATTGCCAACACTGTTACTAGCCTGGTACAATCCACCTTCATCTGCCGGGATTACTATAATACTACCTGGTCTCCCTGAGTCCAGCCTTGTCTCTTCAGCCTTGTCTGTTCAGCCTATTCTAAACACAGTAGTCAGAGTGATTCTTGTAAAATGAAAATTGGATCTGCTCAAAATCCTACTGTGGCTCCCCATTTCACTTAGAGTAGAGCCAAAAGAGCCCAGTCCCCTTGTCTCCCACCCCCTCACTGACTACTTTTCCCCTCATTCACTCAACTACAACCACACTTTCCTCCTTGTTACTCTTCAGACACACCACAGACCCTCACTCCCCTCTTAAGGGTTCCCTCTGCCTGCAACACTCTTTCCTTTAAGGTGGTGGTCCTTAACCAAGAGCAAAGTTTCCCCCACAGGACACTGGGAAATGTCTGGAGACATTTTGATCGTCCTGACTCTGGAAAGGGAGCCACTACTGTCACCTAGTGTGCAGAGGCCTGGCATACTGCTATGGTGCAGGGGATAGCCCCCACAAAAACAAGAAAAACTATCCATCTCAAAATGTCAATAGTGCTGAGGCCGAGAATGCCTGGCCCCCTTACCTCCCTCACGTCTTTGTGCACCTTCTCAGTGAGGCCTCCTCTGACAAGCCTTTCTTAATTTCAAATCCCCTTTATCCTGAGTTCATCAGCTTTCCCTTACACTGCTCTTTTTTCTGTATCACTTCCTAACATACTACATAATTTACTTACGTATGCTCATTGCTTATTACTTTTCTTTCCCTGCTAAGGGAGACTGTAAGACTGTAAGCTCTGCAAGAGCAGAGGTGTTTGTTCCGTTTCCTGATATGTTAAGCCCATGTACCAAGCTCATAGTAGGGTTTTGATATATTTACTATATTAATGAATAAACAGATTATATGGATTCTGATGCTAAATTTTCAAACATCCAATCTACCAGAGCTAACTACAAGGCAGATAATAGCAAACATTTATTACACACTTGCCACAATCCAGAGATTCTGCTAAGAGGTTTATGTGCATCATCTGATTTCATCTTCCCCATGCCCTTAGAAGGTAGGCATTACTTTTATATATAACTGACAGATGAGGAAACCGAGGCTTAAAAGTATAGATACAACTTGCCAAGACAGCAATAGTTGTGGAGCTGGAATATTAGTCCTCTGCCAGCTACCACCTATAAAGAAGTCTTGTTTTATTTTAAAAGCAGAATTACATATGGTACGATCAGGTCCACATTCTGGCTAAGAAGATCCAAAAGTACTTAAAACAAATAGGAGCAAAAGTATTAACTCTGTCCTCCACACTCTCTACAGTACATTAAGAAAAACAAAGATCTTCTCCTCTTCACCAATATGGAACATTTCCTGAAAAGCATCCTTGCTGCAGAACAGCAAAGCTCAAGAAAACCAAGAGATCAATTTGGGGGTAAAGATAAGGTGAGGTACCCTTATGAGCTACAGCATTGAGATTGTACTCAGATACATACATTGAAACTTGTTATTGTGTATTTAGAGCCATATTTATAATTGAACATTGCAGAGCAAAGGATGGAAATAAATGGTGGCGTGATCATCAGCACTTTAAGAGCTTTACCAGTACCAACAGATGGTGGATCCTAGATTTAAGAGTTAGAAAGGACCCAAGCAATTAGAGTTTACCCCTCTGCCCTCAGGCAGGTAAAGTATTAATCCCAGAGTGCAGAAACTGAGTCTCAGACTTGCCCAGTTCAACCAGCCAGAAGAGGACAAAAAGTAGTTAGAACTTGGTTCCACTGCATTCTAATTCAGGGTTTCTTCTTCTATACCATAATGATATATACTGCTGTTTTATAAAAGGTTGTTTTTTAATCATAAGAATTTAAAATGTTATATATTAAAAAACCAACAAATATTGGAGATATTCAGCTTTAGTAGATACTACAAATCAGACTTCTAAAGTGATTGTATAAATATATACTGCCACCAGCAATTGATGAGAGTTCTGGTTATTCTCCATCTTTACCAGCATTTAGTATCTTTGATCTTTTATTTTACCCACTCTTCTGGGATGTGGTTTTAATCTGCACTTTCCTGGTGGCCAGTGAAACTGATCATCTTTCATGTATTTGTACATTATTTGAATGGCCTCTCTTGAGAAATGCCTATTCAGATATTTTGCCCATTTTCTATTGCATTGCCTATTTAATTGATATGAATTCTTTATTCTGGAACAATTTTTTTTCATTCTATGGATTGTCTTTATATAAAAATAACTGCACATGTTCTCTTTGTTTTTTAGATCTAGAAAAAATGGTGTCTCATTTCAGTCTTCATGATTAAATGGCATTAAATATGTGAATACAACATCCAATGAAGCTGATAAAAGAATTTTTTTAAATATCTAATATTGCCCTGACTGGTGTGACTCAGTGGACTCAGCATGGGCCAGTGAGCCAAAGGGTCACAGTTCGATTCCCAGTCAGGACACATGCCTGGGTTGCAGGCCAGGTTCCAGCAGAGGGTGTGCAAGAGGCAATCACACATTGATGTTTCTCTCCTCTCTCTCCTTCCCTTCCCTGATCTCTAAAAATAAATAAACTCTTCTAAAAAAAATCTATAATATTCATGTATGAATCACATAAATGTATATTAAAATATTGGGTGATATATAACATAACATGGAATATTTTTGCCAGTTTTTTAAAATATATTTTATTGATTATGCTATTACAGTTATCAGATTTTCTCCCCTTTATTCCCCTCTGCCCTGCACCCCACCTTCCACCAGCCTCCCCCCAATTAGTTCATGTCAATGGGTTGTACATATAAGTTCTTTGGCTTCTCCATTCCCCACACTATTCTTAACCTCCCCTGTCTATTTTGTACCTACCATTTATGCTACTTATTCCCTGTACCTTTCTCCCATTTCTGGTCCCTCCCCCTCCCAGGTGATAACCCCCCATGAGACCTCCATTTCTGTGATTTCTGCTCCTGTTATCATTGTTTGCTTAGTTTTGTGGGTTGGGGTGGGGTAGATTCAGTTGTTGATAGTTGTGAGTTTGTTGTCATTTTACTCTTCATATTTTTTATTTTCTTTTTCTTAAGTAAGTCCTTTTAACATTTTATAGCATAAGGGCTTGGTGATGATGAACTCCTTTAACTTGACCTTAGCTGAGAAGCACTTTATCTTCCCTTCCATCTAAATGATAGCTTTGCTGAATAGAATAATCTTGGATGTAGGTCCTTGCCTTTCATGACTTGGAATACTTCTTTCCAGCCCCTTCTTGCATGTAAGGTTTCTTTGGAGAAATCAGTTGACAGTCTTATGAGAACTCCTTTGTAGGTAACTGTCTCCTTATCTCTTGCTGCTTATAAGATTCTCTCCTTATCTTTAATTTTGGGTAATGTAATTATGATGTGGCTTGGTATGTGCTTCCTTGGGTCCAACTTTTTTGGGAATCTCTAAGCTTCCTGGACTTCTTGGAAATCTATTTCCTTTGTCAGATTGGGGAATTTGTCCATTATTTTTTCAAGTAAGTTTTCAATTTCTTGCTCTTCCTCTTCTCCTTCTGGTACCCCTATGATTTGGATGTTTGAATGTTTAAAGATGTCCTGGAGGTTCCTAAGCTTCTCCTCATTTTTTTGAATTCTTGTTTCTTAATTCTGTTCTGGTTGAATGTTTATTTCTGCCTTCGGCTCCAAATTATTGATTTCCTAGTTTCCTTCCCTTCACTGTAGTTCCCCATACATATTCCCCGTACATAAACTATGAAAACTTTTCATAGTTTTCACTTCTTCCTCTGTTTTGTGACAATACTCAACCATTTCTGTGAGCATCCTGATTACCAGTGTTTTGAACTCAGCATCTGATAGATTGGCTATCTCTTCATCGCTTAGTTCTATTTTTTCTGGAGCCTTGATCTGTTCTTTCATTTGGGCCATATTTTTTGTCTTGGTTCACCTGTTACATAGTAAGGGGCAGAGCCTTAAGTATTCGTCAGGGTAGGGCAACCCACATTGCTGCGTTTGTGGCACTGTATGTGGGGGAGGGATCCAAGAGGGAACAATACAGCTTGCTTGGACTCTCAGCCAGCTTTCAGTCATTTCCTCTGCTACCCATAAGCAAATTGGACCCTTCTGGTGCTGATTCCCAGGTGGGTGGGTTTGTGTATGTTCTAGAACCCTTTGTGTCTCTCCAACAAACTCTCCTATGAAGCTGGGAGTTTCTCTAGCCACTGCAACCCCCACAGGTTTTTCAGCCAGAGGTTTTGAGGTTTTTTTTCCCCTGTGCTGGAACCCTGGGTGGTGCAATGTGTCTTTCTCCTCAGTTGTTCCTCCTGGTTTATCTGCATGCAAATGTGGGACCACATGGTCACCAGCTGCTGCCTCACCTGCCCAGGTCCTCCAGCCACTGCCTTGCTGTGCATCCTCTCCACCCCAGCTGCCCGTCTCCCCTCCTCCTACCATCCTGGATGAATGTTTCTTCTTTAACTCCTTGGTTGTCAGACTTCCATACAGTTGGATTTTCTTCTAGTTCTTGTTTGTTTGTTTTTAAATTTGTTGTTGTCCTTTTGGTTGTGCAAGGAGACACAGTGTATCTACCCATGCCTTCATCTTGGCTAAAGTTGAGAATAATATTTGACACAAAAGATTAAGAACATACTGACATTTTCACTATGACTAAAAAATCATTAGTCCACATATCTTATAAAATATTCATTAGTTAATATTAGCTGAATGTCTTTCTAGACATAAAATTTGTATATATTATCCTTTTTTCTGGCTGACTAACAAAAATTATCTGTTACTTAGTCAAAGTAGTGTGCACAGTATTTGATGACCAGGAATAAGAGTACATAAAATACAGTCCATGTGGCATACACAAATTCACTTTGGAGGCCCTGGGTGGAACACCTCAAAGAGACTAGCAGTCATCTGAAACTAAAGTGTTAGGGTGGATTTGAGTGCTGATCAGGGGAGACACAACCATCACATGAATCAATGTAAGCCAAAAGTTATTTTTAAAGACAAACTCCAAATCAAAATCCTGCTCAAATTATAAATCCAATGCCAGCAATTCAAGCTGCTTCTCACAAGGATAATTCTCTTTATTGTGCTTCAAGATGATTCTCATTAGGGTTTTAATAAGTTACAAAAGGGATTTTTAAAAAATAATATGACAATTGTTATTGAGTCTCTCAAGCAATGCAAGAAAGACATGCTAGTAAAGAAAATTTTAAACAAATACTTTGTGGGCAGATAATGAATAATAACTAATTAGTTATTAGAATGCAGTATCCAATTCATATTCAACATTTTTTAGCCCTACAAGTCTTTGGTGATAATTAAGAGATGTCTACACATAGTTGAGGACTTAATTCTAAATCCAACCAAAATATTAATGGTAAGTTACGTTAGTGAAAATAAATTAAAATAAAAAACACTGTGAGACAATATAGCAAGAAGATTCACAATTAAGGTTATCAAAAAATTTTAAATCAAGCTCTAAGATCTGCTCAGAATCAACTTACTGTACCTAACTCCTCACTTTTTTACCATTTTACACTTACCTTGAGTTCTCCTTTCTTTGCAGCTAGAGGTTGGTCACTTAGTCGTCTTAATTAGCCATTCAAGTTAAATTAGTAGATTTGCCATCAAGCAGAGGAAATACCAAATTCGTCAGCCTTAAAACTAATTCATTTCACTTCTATCTCAATTAAAATCACTGGTGACTTCCAGCCAAGATGGAGGCATAGGTAGACACACTGTGCCTCCTCGCACAACAAAAATGAGGACAACAACAATTTAGAAACAAAGTAACAACCAGAACTGACAGAAAATTGAACTGTATGGAAGTCCAACAACCAAGGAGTTAAAATAGACACATTCATCCAGATAGGTAGGAGCGGGGGAGTTGGGCAGCTGGGTGGAGACGGGTCATGGCTAAAAAAGTGGTGGTTTGTGGACCCCTGGGTACACAAGGCAGCAGCTGACGGACCTGGGCACACAAGATGGTATCTGGTGGACCCTGGGCACACAGGCAGCGGCTGGCACACCCCGGACATGGGGTGCCAGCAGGCAGACCCAGCAAGGTGGCAATTGTGGATCAGGTCACAGCGTGCAAGGTGGCTGACCAGGTGGTCCCATATTCACGTGTAGATAAACCAAACAAAACTGGGGAGTGAGACAAGACCACACAACCCAGGGTCCCAACATGGGGAAATAAAGCCTCAAAACACCAATTGAAAACACCTGTGGGGGTTGAGGTGCGGGGAGAGACTCCCAGCCTCACAGGAGAGTTTGTTGGAGAGACCCACAGGATTCTAGAACATACACAAGCCCACCCACATGGGAATCAGCACAAGAAGGACCCAATTTGCTTGGGGGAAGCGGCAGAAGTGACTGAAATCTGACAGAGAGCAGAGCAAGTACCATTGTTCCCTCTCTGACCCCTGGCCCACATACAGGGTCATAACCCAGCGAATGGGTTGCCCCACTCTGGTGAACACCTAAGGCTCCACCCCTCACTACCTAACAGGCACAGCCAGCATGTCAAGACAAAAAAAAATGGCCTTAATGGAAGAACAGATCAAAGCTCCAGAACAAATACAACCAAGCGATGAAGAGATAGTCAACCTATCAGATGCACAGTTCAAAGAACTGGTGATCAGGATGCTCATAGAACTGGTTGAATTTGGTTGCAAATTAGATGAAAAAGTCAAGGTTATGCTAAGTGAAATTAAGGAAAATGTATAAGGAACCAATAATGACGGGAAGGAAACTGTGACTCAAATCAATGGCATGGACCAGAAGGAAGAAAGAAACAACAAACAGAAAAGAATGAAGAAATAAGAATTCAAAAAAATGAGGAGAGGCTTAGGAACCTCCAGGACATCTTTAAATGTTCCAACATCTGAATTATAGGGGTACCAGAAGGAGAAGAGGAAGAACAACAAGTGGAAAACTTATTTGAACAAATAATAAAGGAGAACTTCCCCAATCTGGCAAAGGAAATAGAATTCCAGGAAGTCCAGGAAGCTCAGAGAGTCCCAAAGAAGTTGGACCCAAGGAGGAACACACCAAGGCACATCATCATTACATTACCCAAGGTAAAAATGAAGGA
>CM052543.1:70892254-70935465 GCA_028533065.1 Trachops cirrhosus
GCGTTCATCATCACCAAGCCTTTATTTTATGAAATGTTAAAGGGACTTATCTAAGAAAAAGATAAAAAACATGTACAGTAAAATGACAGCAAACTCACAATTATTAACAACCACATCTAAAACAAAAATAAAAAGAAACTAAGCAAACAGCTAGAACAGGAACAGAACCACAGAAATGGAGAACACATGAAGGGTTAGCAACAGGGGAGTGGGAGGGGGAGAGAGGAGGGAAAGGTACAGAGAATAAGTAGCATAGATGGTAGGTAGAAAATAGGGGGAGGGCAAGAATAGTATGGGAAATGTAAAAGGTAAAGAACTTATGACACATGGACATGAACTAGAGGGGGGAATATGAGTGGGAGAGGGTGTGCAGGGTGGCGGGGAATGAAGGGGGGTAATGGGACAACTGTAATTGCATAATCAATAAAATATATTTAAAAAATCACTGGCTGCCTTTGTAGCATGGATACACATAAAATGATAGTTGCCTGAAGAACAGTCTATGTGGCAACTGTTCTCCTGTCTCTTTCATGAACTGGGACTTCTTATACAGAGCACACCCCCCAGTCAATGCATAACTTTATAAGATTAAAGACTTCTCCAGTACTTGAGACGATATGATAAATATTGAGTGTGTGCCCTCAAGAACTTTACTGAGCTATTTACATAAATTATTAAATGAATTTCCCAGCAAGTAAAGTGATTAATTGTGCTAGACAACACTATTTAGGATCATTAGGCCAAAAATTCCAGGGCATCTAAGGAAGTTAGTAAAGAAAATGCTATGCATCTCTGACCTGTGTGGTTCAGTTCACTGGGCATCATCCCACAAAGCGAAGGCTGATAGTTTTATTCCTGGTCAGGCAGGGCACATGTCTGCGTTGTGGGCTCAGTCCTCAGTTGGGGTGCATAAGGGAGTCAATCAGTCAATGTTTCTCTCTCTCATTTCACTGTTTCTTCCCTATCTTTTCCACTCCATTCCTCTTTCTCTAAAAATAAAATTTTTAAAAATAATTTCTGCACAACATTTTCTAAAGATAATTCTTTTGTAGTCTTAGTCTTGGCTCAGCAAGGCACCTATTAAAACATGATTTCTTGGGCCTACCACCTGATTCCATCAATACATTAACAGCTGTAAGCTTTTTTAATTAAATCATTACCCAAGGATATGTCTATTGATTTTTTTTTTTTGAGAGAGAGAGAGAGAGAAACATTGATCAGTTTTTCCTGCTTGTGCCCAACCAGGGAAAGAATACACAACCTAGGTATGAGCCCTTTCTGGGATAGAACCTGCAACCTTTTGGTGTATGAAATGATGCTCCAACCAAGCCATCTGGCCAGGGCCACAGCTGTAAGCTTTTAGTAAACACATGCTTTTTCATTAAAATGCCACAGATTACAGGGCAGGGATAATGTTCTCCTTCCTGTTGCATTGTGTATTTATTGCTCAATCAAATTAATAGCAATTTCTTTAAGTTTTGAGATTCTAGTTGTCTTTAAGGAATTAACTTAAAGGAATTACACACATACACACACAATAATAGCCCACTGACCAGAAAAAGGGTAAGGAAACCTCAGTAGATATAAAAGCCATATTTCATCAACTATTAACAAAAAGAACCTTTTCCCAAAAATATAACTTCATTGTTTTAAGATTTTGTTTTTAATTTCAAAAGTGGTACATAGATTTCTGTTTCCAAGAAGTTGAAGTTGGCATACTTTTCCCTACTCCTCCCACAAATACAATTAAAATCCCTGGACATTATATGTAAAGACAAACAAGAAAATTCTGGAAGGTATAGAGAAGAAAACAGAAGAGCCAGAGACTTCAGAACCTAAGCCAGAATATGGTGGTAAACTCCACAGATTCTCTTTTTTCCTCATCTATCCCATATTTGGAAATTTAAAAAAAAAACCTAACAACCTATAAACACCAATGAGCACAGGCCAAAAGAGCTCCACAAAAGCCTGCTCTATCCAGCCAAAGGACTGAGAAAGGGGCATCCTAGCAAGACGAAAAACTTTTAGACAATGACTGCTTTACTCCAGCTAAATGTTACAGACCAAAAAAAAAAAAAAAAAAAAACAAGGTTGAGTGGAGAATCTAGACTTCCCCTTTTCCAGCATGTAACAAGGCACCCAACTTTCTCCTGTGGTAATGCCAGAAAAGACCAAGCAGAGCTGGTAAATGTTCACCTTTTCATCCCCACAGGTCATCAACAAACCCCCCTCTACCCCTTGATGGCATCGGAGACCACATGGGAAATCTAGACATCTACCAACATACAGCAGTAATGAGCCCCCTCACTACCACCTTTCTGGAGTGGCATTAGCAGAGGCCAAATGAAGAGTCAGAACTTTCACCATTGCCCATTGGTAATAAGGCCACCCTCACCAAAGTATTAGTGAAAACCACATGGGGAGCTATAACTCCCATACCTGTCCAGCAGGTATGAAGAGCCCCTTCCTGAGGTGTTAGTGGAGGCTAAGTGGGGAACCTGGACTTTTTATCTCCCACCGGGCAGTAACAAGGCAGCACCCTCTGGTCCCCTTATGTGCTGCACTGGAAGGTGCAAAGGAAATCAACTAACTCAAAGTTTAAATAAGATTTCAAGTCTTATAATATCAAAAATGTAGCTATTTCAGTCAAAAATCACTTATCATATTAAGAGCCAAAAAGAAAATGAATGGGAAAGACAATAGATGCCAGCGTGAAGATAACAAAAATATTAGAATTATATGTCAAAGATTTTAAAGGAGCCATCATAAAAATGCTTCAACAAGCAATTATTAACATACTCAAAACAAATGAAAAAAGTAGAAAGTCTCAGCAAGGATCTATACAACCACAAGCAAAGAAATAGAAGACAAAAAAGAATCAAATGGAAATTAAATGCAAAAATACAGAAACCAAAATAAAAGCTCACTGGATAAGTTTAACAGTAAAATGGGAGGAATTGGGTGGAGGGAGTCAGTGGATTTTTAGACAGAACAATAGAAATTACCCATTCTGAACAGAAAGAAAAAAGACTGAACAAATGAGTGTATAGTGCCGTGGGGAACTGTGGTACTATTACAAATGACCTAACATTCAAGTCAAAGTCTCAGAAAGAGAAAAAAAAAGTGGGCAGGCTATAAAAGTACTCAAAGAAATCATGGCTGAAAACTACTAAAATTTGGAAAAAATATAAACATAGATTCAAAGAGCTGAGTGAATTCTGAACAGTATAAATGCAAAAAAAAAATCCACCAAGATGCATCATAATTAAACTTCTGAAAACTAAAAGCAGAAAAAAATCTTGAAAGCAGCCAGAGAAAAATGACACCTTATAGTCAAAAAAAATGTTTAATGAGATTTCTCATTAGAAACCAGAGAAGTTAGGAAAAAGTGGCACATTTTTCTAGCACTGAAATGAAAAAGGAACCATCAATCCAGTGAAAATATTCTTCAAGAATGAAGAGAAAAATCAATACATTCACAGATAAAGAAAAACCAAGAATATGTCACAAGCCAAGCTAACCTACAACAAAGGCTAAAGGAAATGAAAGAACTCTGGGACACCAGGAAGGAAAAACATGGCAAGAAAAAATAAGGATAAATACAATCGACATTCTAAATTATGTTTGACAGTTGAAGTAAAAGTTGTAATACTTCTGATGTGGCTCTAAATATATGTAGAGGAAATATTTACTATAATTATATTATAAAGGAAGGGGGATGGATAATAAGACAAAAAGGAATTCAGGTTTCTATACTTCTGTGAACTGATAACATGACTACACTGGTAGACTATGACAAGTTATGTACATAATGCAATACCTAGAAAAAGCTATACGAAGAGATACATTCAAAAATCTATATTTAAAAAAATATTATAGATGGGCACTGCACACACTTCCAGGAAGACCACAGAAGTGCCCATACACATGGGGCTGGGGCAGAAAGAAGAGAACACCCATCCACTGGAATGGATGAGTTTATCATACCTTGAGTTAATTTCTTTAATTATGTTCTATCAGGGATCTGCTCTGCAGCTTACAATAACCAAATAGATTGGCTGTTTTGAGAACAGATGGCACTGTAGAAATTTATAACTTGTTAGCAAACTACTTTCAAGAGAAATTATTCCCAGCTCATGAGTCTCGAGCTACAGAAACTATGTGGTGAGCAAAAGGACAGTGACTATGCTGGACTCAACAAGGAGATTACCAAGTATCAAATACTCTGTGGATGCCTTTGGAGGACCCATTTGGAACACACCTGCCAGCCCCACTGGCTCTCAACTTTTGGTTGGCTGTGCAGATGGATCTGCAAAGCTATTTCACATCATCCCAGACAATATCCAGATTGAAAGAAATTTTGATAGAAAAGTCACATCTAAAATCTCAGCTGGCACCCCTCTGGTACCCACATTGCACTGGCTCCATAGACTACATTATTGTTGTTTGATGTCAAATCAGGTAGTGGTATTCATAAGATGCCTGTGGGTAGGCAGTATATGTGTGTGTCTAAGCAGAAGTGTATCATATGGGGTGTGGCCTTTTTGTGAGATGGTATTGCTAGAAAGTGCACTTCTGGGACTCAGCTACCAGGATGGTTGTAAAGAACCATCTCGTCACAAATGCTAACGTGCAGTCCATTGCCCTATCAGATCAAGAAAACAATTTCATGTTGAGCACAGCTGAGAGGACAGTATACCACTTTCAGGTGGTCTTTGTGACTTCCAACAGCAGTGAGAAGACATGGGTGCGAACAAAGCCATTTCAGCATCATACTCACGATGTGCAAACTGTGGCCCACAGCCCTACAGCACTGATATTTGGAAGCACTAACACACATTTAGTCACTCATTCTCTCATGGAAAAAAAAATGGAGGTAAAGAAATGACGCTACTCTCTGAAATATCACTTTTCCCCATCAACGTCTCTCCTGTTGAAAAGAGGTAGCTTCTGCTCTTTTAATTTTTTCATCACTTGGATCTTTGACGACTGGGATCTACATTTGCAACAGGAAGGCATGGGGATACCTTTCACTCTCTAAAGATGCAGATCATTTACTGCACCTCAAGAGAAGTGTCCTGAGAACATTATTTGCAGCTGTATCTCCCCATAAGGAAGTTGGATGGCCTATTCTACAGCTTCTTGTTTTTTTATCTATCAGTTAAATTATGAACATGATAACATAAGCCTCCAAAAGTTTTCCCAAAATGTTAGCATTTCCTCATTCTGTGCTTCAGATTTTGTTTCCCAGAGATTCCACAAAGCTCTTTTGTGGCTTCCAATCAGGGGTCTCCATATATCATTCAGCTGTTGGAATCAGGCTTTGAGCATCTACATACTTTACAGCCTCACTCAGGGATGGTGGAGTACACGTGTCCTTTGACAGCCAGTCCAGATGGAAATTGCATAGCTGCATCAGGTACCAGTGCTGCAGTCCATGTGTACAAGTAAAACATCTAAAACTTCACTGTACAGTGCCTGCTTACAATTTTCCTCTGGCCATCACTGCCAATACCAACAACATTGTTACTGCTCATTCTGACCAGCAGACATTTGAATACAGCATCCTAGACAGTATATAGAGTAGAGCCAGACCATCCAGACGCAGGTGTTTCATCACTTTTGTCTCTAAAGGCATACTCCCACCACACATCAGTTTTCATCCCAAGAGACCAACGCACATGCTTCTCCACGATGCCTACATGTTCAGCATTATCAATAAGTCATTGCCTCTTCCATATAACAAAACCTGTACAATCCACTTCCTTCCATGACTGAATCAGATGTCATCAGGAGGCACAAAATCCATGCCTTTAAAATCACTAAGATATATAAGCTCCTACTCTTCATGGATCTTTTGGATGAAAGAACACTGGTGGGTGTAGAATGGCCTCTGGATGACATCATTGCTCAGCTCCCACTGCCCATCAAAAAAGAAAAATTTGGGATCTAAAACAGGGCACTCTATGTGTACATCCTTGAACTGTTCTACCCCGTTTTCACAAATCATGATGATAAAACAAAGTTATTCTTTAGGAAAAAATGTTATAGATAAGCCAAAATAGTATTCTAACAAATGTTCAAGGAATCCATAGGAAGGCAATGAAAAAAACAAAGAAAAAACAAATGAAAAACAGAATAGAAAACAAAAATTAAATGGCAAACTTAAGATCTAATATAGCTATAATAAATATAAATATTCTAAATACATCAATTCAAAGACAGGGATTGGCTGAAAATATGACTCATCTATATGCTGTCTACAAGAAACTCACTTCAAATATAACAATATAAGCAGATGGAAAATTAGAAGGAGGGAAAAGATATACCATGTGCTCATTAAAAAAAAGAAAGAAGGAGTAGCTATATTAGTATCAGATAAAGGGACATCAGGGCAAAGTAAATTACCAGAGACCAAGAAGGACATTAGTGATAAAAGGGTTAATCTACCAAGAAAACGTGGCAGTCCTAAATGTGTATTCATAAAATAGAGATACACCATATGTAAAACAAAAACTGACAGAACTGAAAGGAGAAATACATATATCACAACTATAGTTGGAGATTTCAACACCCACCCCCATCAATTTATAGAACAGAGAGAAAATCATCAAGGATATAGAAGAACTCAATATGATCTATCAATCAATAGCACTAATTAATTTATAAAACACTGTCCTAAAACAGTAGAACACATTCTTTCACATCCCCAATGAACATATATGAAGACAAAGCATATCCTAGGGTACAGAAAAAATCTGAAAGAATTGAAGATATAGAGAATATATTTTCAAACCAGGATGGAATCAAGTTAGAAATCACAGAAAAATAGCAAGTAATTCACAAAATAGTTAGATACTAAATAACATACTTCTAAATAATCCAAGGGTCAAATGAGTCATCTCAAATAAACTTTTTAAAAATACATTGAAATGAGCCCTGGCTAGTGTGGCTCAGTGGGTTGAGCACTGGCCTGTGAACTGAAGGGTCACTGGTTTGATTCCCAGTCAGGGCACATGCCTGTGTTGCAGGACAGGTCCCCAGTTTGGGGCTTGTGGGAAACAATCCACTGATGTTTCTCTCACACATTGATGTTTCTCTCCTTCTCTTTTTCCCCTCCCTTCTCCTCTCTCTGAAAGTAAATAAGTAAATAAAAATTTTAAAATACATATAAAGGAATGACCATGAAAAATGATCTTATCAAAGTTTGCCCTGGCCAGTGTGGTCCAATTGGTTGGAGTGTCATCTGGTTACCAACTAAAGGGTTGCAGGCTTGATTTCTGGTCAGGGCACATGCCTAGGTTGGGGTTTGATCCCAGGTCCAGGCACATATGTGGGGCAACCAACTGGTTGTTTCTCTCTCCCTTCCTCTTTCTAAAAGCAATGAAAAAGTGTTCCTGAGTCAGGTTTAAAAAAAAAAATTTGTGGGACATAGTTCAAGCAGTGCTGAGGCAGTGCTGAAAGGGAGATTTATAGCACTAATTTATAGCACATACATTAGAAAATAGGAAAAGTCTCAAATCAATAATCTAAGCTCTTACCTCAAGAAACTAGGAAAAGAAAAGTAAACCCAAAGCAAGCAGAAGAAAGATGGTGATAAAGGGCAGAAATCAATGTAATTGAAAACAAAAACAGTAGGGAAAAGAATCAATAAGGCAAAGAGCAGTTTTCTTTAGAAAGGTCAATAAAATTGACAAACCTCTAGCTAGACTGACAATGGAAAAGAGAAAGAAAACACAAATTACCAACATTAGGAATCAATGCAGAGCTATCACTACAGACAAGATAATAAGGAAACAAAACAACTACAAAAAATAAAGTTGACAGATAAAATGGACCAATTCCTCAAAAACACAAACTACCATAACTCAAACATAAAATAAATCACTTGAATAGCATTATAACTATTAAAGACATTGAATTCATGATTTTAAAAGTCAAAGAAGAAATCCACAGGCCCAGATGGCTTCACCACATAACTCTACCAAACATTTAAAAACAGAGTGAACACTACTTGTACATAGAATAAGAGGGGTCACTTCCCAAGTTATTTTATGTAGTGTTTGTAATGTATGTATATATTATATTTATATATATTTATAGTATATTTATATAATTACCATGATACCAAAACCAAAGACAATGAAAAAGGAAAACTACAGACCAATATTATGAGTATAGAGGCAAAAAACCCTTAAAATATTAGCAGATAAAATTCAGCAATACAATAATTACACACCACAATCCATAGATGCAAAGTTGGTCCAATATTAAGATTCAAAGTTGGTCCATGTAATTCACATAAACAGGCTAGAGCAGAAAAATCACAAGGTTATAACAATGGAGGCAGAAAGAACATTTGTCAAACTTTGACCCATTGATGATTGCGACTGTCAGAAAGATAGAAATAGAGGGGAACTTCTTCAATTTGATGTAAGAACATCTACAAAAATGGTAAATATCTACTTCATAGTGAAAGACTGACTGCGTTCCCCTAAGATTGGAACTAGGCAAGGATGCCTGTTCTCACTATTCTCGTTCAACACAGTGTTGAAAGTTCTAGCCACTACAACAAGGCAAGAAATGGAAATAAAAGGCATCCAGATTGAGAAGGAAGAAACAAAGCTGTCCCTATATGCAGATATCATTATTGTCTACTTAGAAAATCCCAAGGAATCTATATAAAAAGTTAATTAAAAATGTTTTGAAACTAATGAATTAAAGTCACAGGACAAAAGATAAACATACAAAAGGCAAATGTATTTATAAATATTACCAGTGAACACATGGATAGGTATCAAAATTTAAAATAACTCTACTTAAAACTACTCAAAAAATTATTGGTATAAATCTCAAGTACATGTATAAAATGTGTATGCTAACAACTACAAAATGCTGATATAAGAAATCAGAGATGATCTAAGTAAATGGAGAGACATACTACATTGTTGGATTGAAAGACTTGACCTAGCAGAGATGTTGATTTTCTGTAACCTGATATACAGGTTTGAAGCATATCCTTTTAAAATTTCAGCAAGATTTTTTATAGATGTAGACAAAACTTTTATTCTAAATTTTTTATAGCAAGGCAAAGGAAGTAGAAGAGCTAAGAGAATTTTTAAAAAAAATAAAGTGGGAAGAATCAACCTACCCAGTTTCAAGACTTACATAGCTACAGAAACCAAGACTGTGGTATCAGCAGAACAAATGCACAAATCAGTGAAGAAGATAAGGACAGAAGTAGACCAACACATACATGCCTAGCTGAATTTTCACAAATGCAAAAACAATTCAACTTTCAGCAAATGGGGCTAGAGCAAGTGGATACTCACAGAAAAAAAATAACATCAACTGAAGTCTCACTACCCATACAAAATTTAATTTAAAGTGGATTACAGATTTAAATGTAAAACTACAAGACTTTTACAGGAAAAAAAAACAAAATCTTCAGGATCAAGAGCTAGTCAGAGATATTAGCCTTGATGGCAAAGCACAATCCATAAAAGGAAAAACTAATGAAATAGACTTAAAATATTAAAAGTTTTGCTCTGCAAAAGACCCTGTTAAAAGGATAAAAAGACAAGCTACAAACTGGAAGAAAATATTTTTAAAACAAATATCTGACAAAGGACCAGTATCTGGACTATGTAAAGATTCAGAATTTTTTAATCAAAATTCAATGATTAAAAATAAAAAAGCAAACAATCCAATTTTTAAAAGGGCCAGAAGGCATGCACAGCCATTTTTCCAAAGAGGATATAAAGACAGTAAATAAGCACAGGAAAAGATGTTCAACATCACTAGCCACCAAGGAAATGTAAATTAAGACTACAGTGAGGTGACACTATTCTTTGTTTGTTTCTTTTGTTTAAACCAGTCTGGTGAGTGTGAAGTGGTAAAACCAAAGGCAGGCACAGATGTGGAGAAACTATGTGACTCATACATTGCTAGTGCAAATATGAAATGGCACAGCCAACTCTGCAAAACAGTCTGGCAGTGTCTTACAAATCTAAACATGCAACTACCATATGACCCGGTAATTGCACTTTTAGACACTTATTCCAAAGAAATAGCATGTTAGATACCTACTCTATGTATATGAATGTTTGTAACAGCTCTATACATGATGCCCCAAACTGGAAACCACCCAGTTGTCATCCTTCCACAGGTAAATGGTTAAACAAATCTTGTTATATGCATATCATGAAATACAGTAACAAACAAACTATTAATACATGCAACAACCTAGGTGAATCTCCAGAGAACTATGTTTAGTAGAAAAAAAGTCAATCCCAAAAGGTTACCTACATATGCTTCCATTTATAACATTCTTGAGGTGACAAAGTTATAGAAATGGGGAACAGACTTGTAGTTGTCAGGGGGGTTAAGGGAGAGATGAATGTGGGAGGGAAGTGGGTGTGACTATAAAAGGGCAGCAAGAGGGGTGCTTGTGGTGATGGAAATGTTCAGTATCTGGACTGCATCAATGTCCATATCAGACTGTGACATTACAGTTTCACAAAATGTTACCCTTGGAAACTGGGTAAAGGATGCACAGGTTCTCTCTTCACTGCACGTGAATTTACAACTCTCTCAAAAAGTTTAACTTTTAAAAAAAGAAAAGCTGCTTAACAATAAAATCCAGCTAACCAAAGATGAAAATAAACTTCATGTTTAGAAAAGGTTATCAATGACCATTGAATCAGTTTAAACATACAACTAAGAAAAAACTATAGGAATAATTATTTTAGGACAGAACATAAATGGTAAACCTTGACATTAAAAACATCACATAGTTGAAAATTGCCAAGAGAGTAAATCTTGTAAGTTCTCATCACAAGAAAAAAATTGTTACTGTGTATGGTGGTGGATGTTAACTAGAATTATTGTGGTGATCATTTCTCAGGGTATACAAATATCCAAGTTATGTTGTATACCTGGAAATAACATAATGTTAACTGTCAATTATACCTCAGTTTTTAAAGAAGGACATGGGAAGTAACAGGGGAAAAAATGAAGAGTTCTAATTTCTGCTGCTTACATTGCAACAAATAATCAATATTGTATGTATATAAAAAAATTAAGTTTTAAAAACTACTCCAGCCTCCAGGTATTTTCCTTTAAAAAAAAACACACATAAGTAGTCTTTCAGGAAATAAAATACTTTGTGATACAAAAGCTTTTCAATATTTCAACAATTCTTTGTTTCACTTTTGTGTCTTCGTTTTGCTAAGATCAAGTAAAGTTAAATCCAAGTATTTTAAGAAGTAGCTCCTGCAGTGTGATTGTCTTATCACATGGTTTAGAGATAGAGCCTTACGCCTGCAGTGTAAGAGGGTGCTTGAAGGATGGTCACCGCCTCAGGTCAGTGATGGTAATTTCTGGCTGGATGTGATCGATTTTTATTTGCTTAGTGCTGTATTTTTAGGCTTAGCTTGAATTCTTCATGATAAGTATATATATCACCCTTATAAAATAAGTCATAGTGATTAAGCCTATGAAATGATTTAGAAATAAACTAATTTTTTTAAAAGAATTATTTTTCCTAAGGAGCAATTTCAAACAAACTCTCACTGACTTTACGAAATAGAAGTGATAGCAGGGAGTCAAGTAGAACCAGAAACTCATCACAAGGATCACTCTTCCCTAAATGATGATCTACCTTTTTTTTAATAGCTAATGAAGAAATACAAACTTTTAAATTTTTCTTATAACAAATTGAACGAGGACTATATTAAAAACACAATACATTTATTTAAATTGTTACTTTTCAAAATTCACTGAATCTTATCACAGGTTAGTATCTTCATTCTATCACCTTAATGGGTACATTTGTTAGTGTTACATAAAAGTTTATATGAAATTAAATAAGAATTAAAAGTACAGCTAAGAACACAGTCATAATTTGTGTGAGAGGATTCACCATCATACACACTGGTCCCTAATGTCATTATTTTTTCTGTTTCCTGGGCCTCTCCACCTAGACTAGTTTCAGATTAGAGAAAATAAAATGGCTCCTTTGAGCTTTGTGGCCCTGAGTGCCCAGCCAAGGGTTTATCGGTTTGTGTTGACCCAGTGGTACCTGTCCACCCGGCAAAGAGCTGCAGGCCTATGACCCTTGGGGTTCTTACGCACGGCATGACAAGCATTTCCTAGGAAGCTCAGACGGCCATCAGCCAGATTCTTTTTGCTGGGGATTTGGAACCAAGATTGAAAGGGCTGTTTCAAGTTTTCAACCTGAGGGAGGAAAATAAGGAAAAGGGGGTAGTATAAAGATCTTCCATAAACTAATAAGCTAGTAAGGATTAAATAAAACCAATAACTCAAGTTAAACCTGTCAAAAGTATAGAAAGTACAAATGAAGAGAAATAAAAGTAGATCATTACATTTGAAAAAGATGGCTAGCATTTTGGATGTAACAAAGTCAACTTCATACTTTAACAAAATTAATTCTTATTCCAACTAAAATTTTTTAAAACACATTTATGCAAATTTCTACACATTTTTAACTTCTCCCTTACCTCACCCTGCCTCACTGGTGAAACCCAAAACTGTCTAATCATGATCTCTGGGACTAAGATCTAGAAATACTCACTTTAAACATCCCAGACGACCAATGCAAATGTTTTGCAGACTATCCTTTGAAAGGATACTGCTGTAGAAGAATATGGCTGACCACAGATCTGACCCTTAGATGGAAGATAACCTTTCTAAGCATAAAGTTAGAATTAAGGGCAAGTATTTCACTATATAATTTTAAACTTTTATACATATAGAACTATAACTATATATACACTATATGTATAGTTTTAAAAACTATACAAGCTAAAGAAAAAAATATTTTCCAGTAATATGACAAGGAGTTAAAATACTCCTAAAGTTTGAAGAGCCTGTAGTAATAATGGGTTGGCCAAAAGTTCATGTGTGTTTTTTTTCCCCATAAAATAAAAGATACATTTTTCATTTTCACCAATAACTTTATTGATTTGGATATTTTGAGTATGTCAGCTATCTCCCATGTGGTATAACATCGATTGTTCTCAATTAATGTCTCAATTTGATCACTGTCAACTTCAACAGGTCTACCCAACTGTGGGGCATCATCCGGCGAGAAATCTCCAGCACAAAACCACACAAACCTCTTTCGACATGTTTGCTCAGTCCCAGCACCTTCTCCACACACTATTCCTACCTTTTTTTTTTGTGAATTTCACTGGCATTTTTACCTTCCTTGAAACAATAAGGCATACCATGTGAAAAATGTTATTTTTTTCCATCTTCAATATTAAAATGGCTACACAAAACTTCACCAATTTTGATAAGATTTTTTAGCTCATGCTGATATGACATCTGTCACAATACAATCTAACAAAATTGTTTTGAATGGAATTAAAAAAAATAAGTCAGATAAGCTCTACTAGAGGTTCATCTTACCAAGTGCGCGCACGCGCACACACACACACACGCACGCACACGCATACACACGAACAAACTTTTTGGCCAACCCAATATAGTCAGACCTCCAATGATAAGTGGATGAAAAAGAGAAAATTCAAAACAGTAATTTAGGGACTTAGCAGGGGACTTTTTAATTTTCAATTTAATTAATAATATCTGTAATAGTATTGTTATCAAACTATTTTTAACTGAGAATACACAATTGTAGGAAAAATGGTAAACACTTTCACATAAAGCTGGTTAGACTACAAATAAACACAACTTTCTAGAAGGTACTTCGGCTGTATATTAAGAATGAGTGAAATGTCCATCCTCAATGACATAGTAATTCCATGTCTGAGAATCATATTTCCAGAAATAATTTAAAATTCAGACATCTCAGTACAAATTATCAGCTTTTTTTATATCACAACAATGTAGAAACAGTCTAGATATCTACAATAGATTAAGTAAATTACTAGTAAGGCAAATGAATATTAAAATTTTAAATATTTAAATTACTTTGTAACAGTTTAATACATAAGTGGTTATTTTAAGAAAAACTACCAACAAGTATATACATACAAAGTGTCAACACAGATCTCTCTAGATCACTGTTTTTCAAACTGTGGGTTACCACCATTAGCGAATCATGAAATCAGTTCAGGTGGTTGAAATCAATTTAATTTAATACAAAGTGTTGGGAGAATTGTACTAGTAAGGATAAGTATTGTTTCATGAAACATTTCTAATACAAAGCAGTGCATATCTTTAAAAAGTTTTTTTTTTCAAAAAACTGCTCCAGTGGTGGGATTGCAGACCTTTGGTTATTTATTAATTTTCCAAGTTACCTATGAGTGGTACCTATGACTGTTGTCAAAAAAAAAGCCCACTAATTTTAATACTTAATTCTAAAGAAATTTAGGTGAAAGAAAGCTCATGTTCAAATACTATACAGAAAATGGGGCTGCAAAAAATGGTACAGATCCTGAGCACTCGGCCAAGGGAGGAAATACCTATAAAATTAAAAAAAAAAAACATTTTGCCAGAACATTAAAATTGTTTCTTTAATCTTTGTAGTGTTGTTTTTTCCATGTTTTCCAATTGCTGTTTCTTTGCTTTTACAGTGAGCATATTCTTTTTAGAATTGGAACTAGGATAAAAGTATAGAGAACTGGAACACACTTTACCTTATAAATACTCTTTGGATTGCTAACTTTAGGAATTATCTGAGGTTCTTTGTGATAACAGTCTTCGTCGGAGGAAGTGCCAGAGGAGTGGTCTAGTGTGGCTCTGCTGACAGCATCCCGGATCCACAGGGAGAGCTCCCACTCCTCCCACCTGCCTTTGAAAGAAGCCACTGTAAATGGATGATTTTTCTCACCATACCTAAGTAACAAAGGAAAATAAAGTATTCATTTGGGTTCAATGTCTCACAGTTTTATCTCAAATCTTTTCTGGAGACAACTCACTAACTCAAAAGAGTTATTTTAAAAAACAAATTGAAATGACTTAATAGCAAAGTAAGTTGAGAGACATAATCTTCAACTAATACACTGCTGTAATTAGTGGGGGTATTCTGTAAGAACTATTTCCTTTAATTGCTGAGAAAAAGACAAAGACTAGTTTCTTTTGATCCAAATGATGGACTGAATTGCCCCATGATAAGTAACTCCTCTTCTTCCTTGATACTGCCTATAATAATACTTAGATATTAAAATCTACTATTGGCAATAGGGTGCAGGGATTAAAATCAAATTTCAAATATTATGCAAAATCTTTGTGCTTCCCACTGCTACTGGAAATTTGTGTTATCTAGTAAAGTTTGCATCTAAAATCTTAACCAACCATTGCCCTCTCTGCTAACCCAGGGTTTTGGAACATCATCTTTCACAAAGGTGTACAAAATTGACCGAACAACCTGTTTCCAGGTGTCAGAGAGAACACAAACTCTTACTTTCAATGAGACTACTCACCTACAGCAAACTTCAAAGGGATCTACCCATATTGTCATCTCCTTTGGAAGTCCCAGGTGAGCAAAATCCACATTACTCTCAGCACAAGCCCTTTGCAGAATGGGATCTTTATTCTGATTATTGTTTATCCTGATACACCTTTAAAAACAAGGAAAGGGAAACAAAGGCATGATGACAGGTGCTTTAGCAGGAGAATCATGTAGGCATACTGCTGCAATACACACAGTTCCAACCTCACCCCTGCCCTTCCCTGACCCTCCAGTTTTTACAAGTAAGAGTTGAAATATTAACTTTTCTCACAGCAGCTCGGAATGTGGGGTGCATCACTAAGTCACACAATTAGTTCACCAAACATTCATGGTGTATCTTTCACAGTAAACACAAGTTAGAAACTACTTAAGTTTATACTGTAATATTCCACTGCACTATCACCTACGTGCATCTCTTTCTTTCAAGCCCACATTCAAACGAATAAATCTGGATCCATAAAACTGGCATTACAGATAGACTGCCCACAAAATCATGGCCGATGCTTGTTGCTTTCCTTTCACACCACACACTGGCTCTTACCTGAAGGCTTGCCCTTTGGAAGGACACTCAGAGTGCCAGTGACTTCTGTAGGTTTCAAACAAGACAGTCATCAGCTTTTCTGCAAAGGTTTCTATTTGTTGTTTACTCAATTTATCATGCTTTTTCACCAATCTTGTGAGGAAGAAAACTGTTGTTGCTATTTCATCTCTCATGATTCAAGAAGAAAAAACCCTACGAGGAGGTCTGTAACCATTAAAAGGAAGCAATAAGAAATTAAATAGAAACGAGGGCCTAACTTACCAACATGTAATTGCTATTTGGAAATTATAGATACCTTAAATTTAAAACAAACTATTTGCTACTTCTTAATGAGCTAAATAAGCACATTAATACTATCAATCAACAAAACAAAATACCACTTCTTCAACTAGACAGTTTTTAACGACTTTCAAAGGGAAAACATCTTTTTAAACTCTAATATACTTAACAAATGAAATATTATGCAACTTAAGTAAAAGAAAAGTCTTGAAATACAACAGTAATTTCACCAAGCACCACTTTTTTAAAACATATTTACAGAGAGCAAAAACATTTCAGGATACAGTATAGCTTTAAAATGTGGCTCTCAAATTGCACACTTTAAGTAAAAGTTCAGATTAATCAAACATATTGTACTTGCCAGCAAAAATCCTTTAGCCCCAACAAAAAGTGGGTGAGAGAAGACCAACTATGCTTTAGCTTTCCGACTTGCACCCTCACCTGCTTTGTCAGTTTGGGGCTGAAATTTATATAAGCCTGGGCCCCAAAGCCTGGTAGGTGTTTAACTTGACACAGGTGCTGTCCTTTAGGATAATCAGCTTTTCTGAGGTCCCCATGAAATTGCTCCTTGTCATATGTAGACTGGGTTCTTTATTTAAAGTGTTCAAAGATGTTCAAACTGGATTTGTACCTTCCGTTTTATTTTAAAGTCTTACCTTTTTGAGAGATTAAGAATCAAGCCTTCTCCTTCCATATCGTAATATCCTACATTCCAATAATTTCATCTCTAATTGTAACTATCAACATATTAAAGAATTTTGTCTTAAATCTTTTATAAAACTTATGACAACTTTCTCTGAGCAGTCATATGTTGACTACACACATTTTTTTTCTAAAATGCTTATTTGTAAAATAAGTGGAAGAGATCTCAGAGTTTACTAATCTCACTAGTTCTCAAAGTATAGGTCACTGACCACCAGTTTAGATCCATCACATCACTTGTTAAAAAGGCCAATTCTTGGAACTTATCCCAGATCTACTGAGTCAATACTTCTAAAAGCAGGGTCTGGAAACCAGTATTTACCAAGCCCCCCAGGTGATTCATATACCCACTAAAACTTAAGAATGTTCACACCTGACATGTAAGCCTTTAACACCCACAGCAAGTGGTCATTCAAGTTCATGTCAGTGAGAAAGTATTCATTCTCTTACAAGGAAGCCTGTTTCATTTCTGAAAAACTCCGAACACCTGGCAGTCCTTCCTCGCTTTGAGGAGCCAAATCCAGCTCTGTGATTCTCTACCTATGTAGCCTAATTTCTCCCTCTGGATTGCCTCGAATCCTCCACCACATGAAGACACTATAAATACTAGCTTTTCAACCATCTCTGAGTCTCTGGGGGGTTGACTCCCAGCTTTCTAACAGTTCTTTTAAAAATGCTACTCAGAGCCTTCACCAAGCTTGGCACTCACCTCTGGCTAAGCTTCAGGTGTGGCAGTGACCCTCTTTTAAAGTGTGGAGCCCAGAATCACACAAAGTGCTCCAGGTGTCCTCCGCCACTACTGAATAGAGCAGGACGGCTACTTCCCTTGCTTTGAATACTGTATTCCTACAACGCAGCTTCAGGTTGCATTTACCTTGGTGGCAATAGCATTAAACCACTGCCTCACACTGAACCTACTACACTCACACTCACACTACTGCAAGTAGTCTTTTTTTACTAATGCTATTGTTTTGTCACATCTTTATCTTCTTGCATGGTATAATGTTCAAGAAAAATGGGCTTTGGAGTCAGATCTGGGTGTGAGCTGCAACTTGACAACTCACTATCTGTAACCTTGAGCCACATGCTTAACCTCCTGAACTTTACATTTCCTGTCATTGAAGTAGCAACTTCCTAGGGTTGTTACTAAGATCACAACTATTAATGTGTTAAAGCAACTGATCCAACTACTAGTTACCTACCAGTTAGGAAATCAGTTACCTAGCAGTTGAGATATCAGCTGTAAAAATCAAACACCGCGGATGAATCCCAGTCCTTACCTTACTAGAAACTTGGGGAAGTTTCTCAGCCTCTCTATCCTTGAACCTCATCTGTAAAAGGGGGGAGAAGTACACCTAAGACCTTGGAATCAGACAGCTAGATTTGGATCCCACCTCAATTTACTGTGTAACTTAAGAAGTTGTTGTGTTATTATGGCTTCTCTGTGCCTCAATTTCCTAATCTATATAAAGAGAGTAACAGTAGGATCCAATTTGTAGAGCTGTTAGGAGAATTAAGTGTAAACTACCTAGACCAGAACCTGGTACTCAAGACAAGCCCTGTAAATGTTAGATATTACTACTAGTTGTAGTATAATTTTCATATTACAGTACTTCTATTGTCTTATGAGGTTCTTGTCAAGATCAAATTTAAAAATTATATGAAGCATTTAGCAGAGGGCCTAGTGTATAGTATGTGCTCAAAAATTGATAATCTTTCTTATTAATAAATGTAAGTTTATGTTTATCATTTTATGATGTCTTTTCTGATGCTTTGTGGATTAAGTGGAATATAAAACCTAATTGCAGCCATACCTATCATATTTCATTGTATTAAACTCAGACCATCACTATAAAGAACTGAGATTATTTGTGACCTTGATTTTTGTCTTCTAATACATTCTTTTATCTTTTTGGCTTCCTGTTATCTGTAAATATGACAAGAATGTATCCTGTTATAGTAGTGAATTAAAAGGTTGACGAAGATAAAAATCAAGCAGTGTGCTTTCACAAAATCTAGTGACTCTCAAACACATTGGAATATATTCTAGAAAGATCTGCAAGGACATATTTTTTAAGTTATTTGTAGCCTAATTGTTTACAGTAATAGTAGTATTACTATTTTGAAACATGGGAAGAGACTAGGGGAATACAAATATTTACTTTATGGTATTATGAACTAAGCTGTTTATGTAAGGAAAAGGAGATGAAAGTGTAAAATCAAAGAAATTAAGTAAAAAATCCCATAATCTTAAGTTTGAAATGGCAAGATTAATATGAACTTGTGATTTTTTTGTCTTTTTAAAAATGTATATTTTAGTTCTGTCCATTGAAAAGGCCTAGAATTAATAAATAATCCTTACATTCATTTTGTGGTCTCTAAAGACACCTTAAAGAAAATCCTTGGAGAAATGGCAAATTTCAGTTCGAGTTCAGGTAATATACTATACGAGGCTGGAATTTTTATACCAAAAAGCAAGGAAACTATACAAAACCAATGATCATGTCAAAAAACACAAGAGCCTGCACAAGGTGCTCCCAGTGGTCAAAGATAAGTCATTTTTAACTTTGTAATATTTTGGTCCTTCAACCTGTTCCCTTCTTCAGGGTCAAAACAATTATCCTCCAACAGATGGAACTATTGCATCAGATGCTGTTGGCTCACAGCTGCATCCCTCATTGGGAATTGCTCTGAGAAACTACCTCAGAGTAAAGTTATCGTCCCTTCCCCCTTTGACAGGCTAATGTGGAGATACAAAAACCTGGCTGTCTTACCTCAATTTGCAACAACTCTGAAGGCCCATCTATCTCCAGAGCTTCTCATAAAATAGGCCAAGTGAGGCCTCAATTGCTGTCACCTCACTGGTCCATCTCTCGCTCTGCCCGGTCTGACCTTTCTCACTCCCTTACGAGTATGTCTTTCAAGAGGACTCTCCAGTAAACTTTCTGCATGCAACTCCCATTTCAGAATCTGTTTCAAAGAAACCCAATCTAATACAGTTTGTAACAGGAATGTTTTAAGGAAGCCAACTCTAAAATGAGATTTTTGTAGATGGATTACTCACATGCTGGCTAGAATGAAAACCTCATTGCTAGTGGTAGTAAAATATGGGTATGGATGGCTTCTGGCATGCTGGAGAGGTGTGATTGTAAACTCTTATCAATGATGGAGATGAAGTACAGATATCAGCGGGTACCTTGGCTAGTATAGTATCTTTGATGCTAGAGGTATGAAAATTATTATATAAGGACTATGGAAATGGATGGCTGAGTTATCTAATAATGACATGATTTAATGAGGTTAGTTCGATTAAGTAAGTATCTACTAAATACCCAGAACATATAAAAAGAAAATAAAGGTGACACGAGGACCCGAATGATCTTCCACGTCCACGGTGTCTTATTTATTTCAGCTTTCCATGATATATTTCTTATTCCCTTTACTCAACTGCACAGGTTTCCAATTGCTGTAGTTTGGAATCACCTAAATATCTTTTTAAAATACTGATGCCTGACTCCTACCCCCAGACATTCTGATTTAATTGGGGTGGAGTACAACCCAGGCCTCAGGATTTTAAAAGCTCCCCAAGTAATCCTAATGTGCAGCAAAGGTGGAAGATCATCAACGTAGATATTTGCTAGCTATCAAAGAAATTTAAATTTTATTTCACACTTTTGATTGCTTAATAATGCCTTAAGCTTAACAAAGATTATTATAAAATATTTGCATCTCGTCTTATCTAGCCTTTGCTGGGATAACTTCTGCAAAGATTACTTTTTAAACTTTTATTGGAAATAACAAAATTGAAAATGAGACAACTACTCAGATATTACTGAAATAAAATTTGCTTCGAACTAAAGACAACATATGCACACACTCAAATTTTTCCTTTTCAAGTAACTAGTGTTTGCATTTATAGTATTAAAGTGGTGTCAGGTATTTAATAATACTTTTATTATTTCATCTTCCTGGATAGCTACTGTTTTACTGGACTTTTGAGTTAGTGAATCACATTAGCTGATAAGGCTTTGAACACTATCCTAGCATTAGTTTCTGTAACAGGCCCAGGCAGGCCTTGGAAGTATGAATAGAATAATAGGGTAACAATGTACATAGATTGCAGGAAAGAACAATCAAATAGAAACTAAACATCATGCAAGACTTCCTTCAGTTACTTGTTTATGACCACCTATTTAAATCACCTCCTACATATCAATGACAACTATGTCTTCTGTTATAGTTAACATTCGCTCATGATGATTTACTATGTACTACATATTAGACAATGCTAATGTGATGGAGTTGGAAAAAACAAAAACCTGCCTTTTAAGAGGTTTATAATCTAGAGAAGGAAATCAGATATGTACACGAGTGGCTGTTGGGATACAGAGTTTGAGAAATAGGATACTGAAAAATTATTCCAGGTTCCAAGCATTAGTAACCAAGGCAATAATGTCATCATTGAAATAATCAAATTCAGCAGAAAAGCCAATATAAAAAGAACAATGGCTGGTTCAGATGAGGAATACTGAGTTTTCCATGGCAATGAAACACCCAGGTTATGATGCCCACTGGAAGGATGTCAGAATTTAGCAGAAGGTCTAGCCTGGGCCAACCTAAACAGCCTCATACTTAACTAGAATAGAAAAATGGCTGCTGAAATTTGAAGCTAAAAAACAGCTCTTTTACTGTTTTTCTGTGGTGTCTAAAATTCCCATTATAAGACATTTATTCCCTAGATCAGGGGTGTCAAACTCATTTTCATTGGGGGCCACATCAGCCTCACGGTTGCCTTTAAAGGGCCAAATGTTATTTCAACTCAACAGTTAAGGAGTAGTTACATTTATGCAGTCCTAAAATTATTTTGGCCCTTTGAAGGCAACTGCGAGGCTGATGTGGCCCCTGTGAAAATGAGTTTGACACCCCTGCCCTAAATTAAGACATTGTCTTTCCAGAATTTCCTTTTTTAAAATACCAAATGAGTTCTCCATAGTAGAACAAAAGGATCATACTCCCTCTGGAGACATTTGGAAGAGGGGAGGAAGCCTGGGGGAGGCACCCCAGAAAACGGGAAACATAATGCTTCTGGTCATTAGGAACAGGGGTGAAGAACAGAACCAAGGGGAGCATCAAAGACACTTTATTTTCTGTAACTGAAAATCAAATGGTACAAAACATGAAAATGATCCAAATGACCTTGTACAAGTAACAGTTTTAAGAATTGCATTTCTTCATATTAACATGAATTCAATTTGATTGCTAAAGTATCATCAAGCCCCACAAAGCTCATCAATAAAGGTAAACCTTGAAAATCTCATGCTACATTTGTCTTCTTGATATTACCTAAACTTCAGCTATAAAATAAAAACATTTTTGCCTATAACAGTATAAAATAGGCAAAATAATTTAAAATATCATCTAAATTAAACATTAAATTCACTGGACTTTTGATTTCATTAGCCTCCCTTCCTTAAGTTGTAAATTGCATCCATCTATTGGCTCATCCATCCCTTTGCAAGTGTGTGTCATTGCCAACGAGGAAAACTATAGATGTGCTGGCAGAAATCCCGCTTCTGACAGAAAGTGTATTTCTTTTAAAAAAGCAAGTAAGTAGCACCATTTTATATAGTGATGAACTATTCTACAACCCAGGCAGGAACTCAGTCCCATTATTGTCAAACCACATATGAAGGAAGTTACATTAATTATTGAAACAAAATTCACATGCCAAACTATTACCTAGTAAAATCATGTAGCTATACAATGTTGATTTGAAGCCAGAAGAAATTAAGTTTAGAGCTGCCTAAAATAAATGAATCTTAAACTATGTGATGCTTCTTTTTCATCAATTTACTATACAGGTGCTTTATTTATGACAAGCATTTTTCTGACTTTATTTTTATTTTCTATGTGAATTATTGAGCACTCATAATGTAAGTGGCATTGTGCTAGAGAATGCAAACATATGTATCATACATCAAGTTGAAAACCAAGATAGCCCACTAAAAGTAATTCAGGGTGTAAGAAAATGTATGTACAATGCTCTGTGCTAAATAATAAATGTGTGTTATATATACCAGCACACTCTACTATTATAATAAAATGTGCTTTTTTTTTCAAAATGCAATTAGAGATTGGAGAATAGTGTTCTCTTACCAATGGAAGATACTAACTGTAGAGTAAATAGACTAAGTGAAAAAGGAGTTAGAGAAGGGAAGGATCAAGATGAGCTAAAGGCACCAAGGGAAATTTTACCCAAAAAGTAGGATTTCAGCTTGAGATTTAAACAAGCTATAGATGAGCTAAGAGGGGAAAGACAATGTTAACTTTAGTAAATGTAATTATGTCAAAATTTTGAGATGTATTCTACGGATATAAAGGAAATAAAGATAACAATTGAGAGCTATGTAACTTTTTAAAACTAAAAAGTGTAAATCTGCCTAGAAAAAAAGGATTCAGTGCCAAATGGGGAGAGTGAAAATAAGAACAAGACTAAGTAGATACAGAGTGATGCTTAAATGAGTGTCCTCTATTCTGCTTCCCCTTGTGGGCTACTAATCCTTCTCAAAATTTACTTCGTCTTGCCAGCACCTGAATAGGAGATGAATGCTCTCAAAGTTGGTCGTGAGCCTTCTGCTTTCATCATTCTATTCCCTTTTCTGCAAGAGCAACACATTGCTGTTAGTCTCCTTCTCTGTCCTGACTGAAACATAGCAGGTACTGGAGGATCAATTAAAAATAAGACAATATAGCTCTTTTGTCCTCACAACTTCAACTATTATACCTTAAGAAAACTGAAATCTCTCTTTTCAGATCTGGTCTCTTTTCAGAGTTCCAGCTCCACATACTTAATTCCACCACACTGTCCTTCCATTACCTAAAACTAACCATGCCTAAGCACATCATAATTAAGTGCCACCTTGGTACTTACATAATATGTAATATAAACATATAAATAATATATAAAGTATCATATTGTATATACTAATATAATTAGCATAGTCAGCCCTCCATATCTGTGGGTTCTACATCCTCAGATTCAACCAACCATGGATCAAAAATATTCAAAAAAATGTTACGTTGTTGCAGACATGTACTTAGAGTGGTTGTGTCTATACTGAACATGTACAGATTTCTTTTATCTTGTCATTATTCCCTACCCATACAGTATAACAACTACTTACATAACACTTACAGTATATTAGGTATTATAAGTAATCTAGAGATAATTTAAAGTATACTGGAAAATGTATGTAGGTCATATACAAATACTATACATAAGGAACTTGAGCATTTGCAGATTTTGGTATCTGTCAGGGGTCCTGCAACCAGTCCCCGGGGCATACCAAGGGATGACTATACAATAACAATCTCAGTTATCTATACATACAAATTGTGTGTGTCTCCAACTAGACCACAAATCCCTAGATTCTGTTCTCTGAAGATGGTAAATATGCAACATGTTTACTCCTACTGCTAAAAGCTCAAGCAACTTTAATTTTAAAGCCTGCTTTTAGGTTAGTTTTGATTTACTAAAAGATTATTTTAACATTTTCATATTGAAAGCAATGTTATTGATCAATCAATAAATATATACAAGAAGCTAATTAAGAATCTGATGCACTCTTGCGAATGAGAGTACAATGACATGGAATCAGAAGCATAAAAACTGCTGGCAGTTCATTTAGCTAGAAAGAAAATCTCTCATAATTAAACAGATTCAATGATGTCTGGTTCTTCAAAGGCACTGAGCTGACTCCAGTCTTGTCTTACTTCATCGGATAAACTAGTTCCTAAATGTAGTATCATGAATGTTAATAACATAATGACATTTATTGATTTATATAGAAATCAAAACATGGTTGTATATTTCCTAAGAGAAAATATGCATTTAAAGAAACAAGTTTAAAAAGAAGCTGATAAACTCCAATAATTTCTCATCAGTCTGATCCTTCATTTCTTCCTCCCTAACAACATGCTTCAAAAGCTGTGGAAAATAGGAAAAGTTCAGATGGTGTGTTTACGTGTGTTGAAAGTAGTAAGTTGTCTCCATCTTTTCTAATTCCCAGTTCCCATCAATTCTAGTCTTTTATCCAGAAATGGTAAATTTAGCCAATATAAATTTGCCAAAGATCACCCAGAAGGTGTCTGTTTTCTTCTTGGTTTCCTCCTAATCACTAACTCCTTTCCTTAGGGCTCCTTCCCTATCTCCCTATTCATCAAAAGCTCAGAAATTAAATAAAACAGTAAGTAATTCTTCTGAAAGGTGCCTTCCTGGTGCTGTCTAAAACAAACACAATCTTCTGTTTGGGCATTTTACACACCACAAGCATTCTTACTTAGATTAAACCATGGGTCTCCCTGGTCTCCAGGCATGCCTAGACAAGAACTGTAAAGTGAATGAGATCCTTGGAGTTTCTCTAGTAACTGCAGGCCAAATCAACAGCAACCCTAAGAACAAGCATTCTAAAGAACAAGACAAACAACAAAAAAAGCCCCACAGAACTAGGCCACATACATTTTTTCTCATTATTTCATTTTTTTTAGTTGTACTACCTACAAAATAAACAGCATTTAAAAAATTTATTTCAGTAGGCAATGCTCTTGGTGACCTTTATATGTTTTCTTTATTTTTATTATATTTGAAAAAGAGTTTTTAAATTTTATTTTAGAGAGACAGAAACATGAATTTGTTGTTCCACTTATTTATGCTTTCATTGGTTGTTTTTTATATGGGCCCTGACCAGGGATCAAATCCACAACCTTGGTGTATCAGGACAATTCTCTAACTGACTCAGCTACCCAGCCAAGGCCTGAAAAAAGTTTTAAAAATCTAAATTTCAAGGCATCTACTGCAGTCTTCATGGGAAGCAATCCAACTCAGGTAAGACATGCAAGATCCAAACTGATAATCATAAAACATCAATCAAGGAGAGGTATTAAAATCTTGTATTGAGTAAAAATATGAACAATTTGAAAGAACAGAATTATTTTTGTAACTATGCCCTAATCAAGACTTACAAGTTAACATATTGCTAATGGAATGGAAGATATTTTGCTCCTGATTTTATTTATGTATGTATATTTAACTATAATATATAAAATTGGCTCTACAGCTATCCTGAAAGAGGTCAGAGGTTAATTAGCTCTGATTTCAGCATGTTGCCTGGTATGGCTTGGTTTATTATACATTTTAAAGGAGTATAAGGAATTTATGTAATGTGTTCTACAATATTGTGCCTCTCCCAAAGATGAATAGAAATTATAGTTAGTTGTAAACGAACTGTCTTTTGCAACTTAACTTTACAAGTTAATTTTTACATTAATGTTTTCTGTACTATACATTTTATACTTCACTTGGGTTTCTTACTCTTCATTTTGTTGTTCACAGAACAGGATGAATCTGGAAAAATATATGCTTTGATATTCAAAGATAATGCTATAACTTACTCAAACTTATCCTTAGAAAGTTGTTCTGGTGTCTAAATAGTGTGAATATGGAGTTTGTGTTGAATGATCTAGGTTACCCACCTAACTAACCATCTAGTTATTAGTGGCATCTGCAAGACCATTTGCCAGGTTTAGGGAATCAATCTATAGCTGGGAAGCTTTCTTTTGTGGAAAATAATTTGCAACTAAGCTTTCAGGGTCAACAATGAGTGTACTGTACTGGGTTCATGAAGACTATATGGAGGCGGGGCGGGGGGGGTGGGGGTGGCCGGGAGCGGGAGCTACTCCCAATTAAGTTCCACAAAGTGTGTATCCTTTATCCTCTTCTGATTCATTCATTGGAGGAAAAGGGGGAAGGAGTAGCTAAAGGAAACAATTATTAGTAGAGGTCTCCCAGAAATCCTCTGCAACTGTCTTCTTTGCCGAATCTACTCCGAGTACACAAATGGAAACACATCTACATCATCGAACTTGAAATGGTGAGAAAGAAAATGGACCTGGTCACAGGACATTGTTCCTCTGTCCTTCACAGCCCTCACCCTGAATGTCCAAATTTAGTCTTGCTTCAAGGATCCCCTCCCTGGCCAATTATAATTCTTAGTGTCCCATCCTACCCACCTCTGTCTCTACCCTGTTCAGTAATTTATTGTACACCGTCTCGAAGGGTAAATAATGTGTTCCGTTTTTGTTATCACCTAGATTGTACATATGGAGAGTGGAATGAATGACCTTAGGTACTGAACACGTAGCTGGTTTTTAAATAAATATGTCCTGGAAGTGGGAAGAGTTTGCTTAAAGCAGCGCTTGAGAGTACAAAACTGTGGCCTTGGTCTCATGAGGGCCACACTTGGATCCAAATGACAAGCTGGCTGGCTCACGAGTTGACTCCCCCCTCACCACCTGGCCCTTCAAGAGTGTAAGGAGAATGAAAGAGTGCAGATGAAACTCTCCAAGTCAGCTCTCCGCAGGTCACAGGGTATCCAGGCCTATCTGCATCTGGAAAATTCAGCCTACAGTTTGGTGCCTGGCAAGCTGTCTTCCCTAATGGGGATGGGCATGAAAAGTTGGCTTGTGAGGCCCTTGGGGAGAGTGACGGGAGAAGGAGCTCTTTGTCCCTCCTGTCAGATCAGGTAGAGAAACCTTTTGAGAATCTGTGCCTTGGTCCCTACTGGGGCCCGCCCCTCGCTTCTCTCAGCTTCCCTCCCTCCCCCCCGCCCCTCCCCCCAGCCCTGCTCGCGCCCGCCCCGCCCCTCCTCCCGCGGGGTTCCAAGGGCGGTTGGCTCACCGCGGTCACCGTCACTCTGCTGCTCGGAGTTGCGGGGCGCACGGGGTTGAGAGAGCCGGCCGTAGGCTTTGGGCTGGGAACTGTAGAGAAGTAGTGTGGGGCAGCCCGCCTGGGAGCGAGGGAGGTGGGAACGGGCCCCAGAAAACTCAGGGGAGAAGAAAAGGGAAAGGAACCTGAAGGGGGCCGGGAGGGGGGGGACGCTTGGGGGTGCGGGAGGCTGCGGGGCGGCGGAGGCCGGAAACCGGGGCTCCGTGGCGGAGGTGAAGCTAGCGGGCGGGAGCTCCCGAGAACCAGCTGGGGTCGGGGGGCTGGGCCCCGGGACTGCAGACCCCCTGGGGCGCGGCCCGGGGACCTGGCCGTGCCACGCCAAGGGTTCGCGGCGAGTCTTGCGGGAGCAGCGCAGCCTGTGGGCCGGGCGAGGGTACCCGGTGGGTCCCCGTGGAGTCCTCCGGAGACCCTCTGCCCGGGCACCGCGCCCGGGCTCTGCGGGCGTCGTCCCGTGTGAAGCGTGTGGTCCAGGCGGTCCCGCTACCCGCGCCCGCCGGCGGAGGACACCGTGTCGGCTCTGCGCACCGTCCCGGAGCTGCCGCCCGCGGGCGCCCGGTGCTCGGTTTGTAGGCAGTGTAATTAGCTGATTGTACTCTAGTACTTGCAATCACTAACTCCACTGCCATCAAAACAAGGCACGGCCTCACCCGCCGCCCCACCGGGAGGAGGACGCCGCCCTGGGCGGCAAACCGCCCACCTGGAGCGTTTGAGAGCCAAGCGCTGCGCTTCGAGACCAGAGGCGTCAGCGCTAGGTGGCCCCGAGCGGCCGAGCCCGCCGCTGTCCGAGCGCGAGTAAACCCCTGGGCATTCCGGCGTGCTGCTGCTTCCAGACACACTCAAACTGCACCCCTCTCTAGGAGCAAAAGCAAGGTTGTGCCATCCCATGTTAAGGAAAGCGAAATATGGGGGGTTTACCGGCTTTAATTGTGAGATACAGACTTTTAAACCGCGGGGATGAGCCCCCTGTGTAACGTTTAATGCTGTATAGCTGTGATTCATTTTGCCTCTTTCCATTGTTTAGTAGGGCACTCACAAACCCACCAACTAACGTCAGCTATAGCGGAATCAACGATCGACCTATCACAATGTATGGGGGCGCCTACTTCAGACTGCGTTTTGTGGCGAAAGTAAACTTTTTATTCTGTGAGTCTAGTTACTAGGCAGTGTAGTTAGCTGATTGCTAATAGTACCAATCACTAACCACACGGCCAGGTAAAAAGATTTGAGAATTCATCCAGATGAGCTGCCTGTGCACATCAGTGTGTTTGGGGGAGGCGGAATTGAAACACACTAATATTAACCAATGCCTATTTATTAATAGCTCAGCTAAAACAAATCAACCCATTAGCTGCTAAACATACAATGTTTGTAATATATATGTATTTTTATATATTCTTTTTCAGTATTTCTTCAGACTCTTAGCCAGAAAAATTTCATATAGATTGGGGAATCAGATTTTTCCCTTATCTGATCTCTGTCATTGTATAGACTTGTGCTTATCAACTTTTGAAGTATCTTTTCTATGAGACTTTATTAATATTTTGAAAGAATAAAATGCCATAACATCATAAACTGGGTTATTAGCATGTGTTCATTTCCTAAGTTATGAGGATCGTTGCAATTCCTGCCACAGAAATTACAACTTCCCAGTTGCCAAAATGATTAAATTATTCCTAGAGTAACATAAAATCTCCCAGGAAAGCTATTCACACACACACACTTGTTAATATTTTTATAAGTAGTTAATATTTTTATAAGACTGCATTAACAAAATTTTTCTTAAAATATTTTTCACGGAAGAATTGAGTTCACGTATCAGATGTACCCCTTCTTTCAATCATTCACACTGTTGCAGTCTAGGCAGCTCTTAGTGGGGCCCACTGCTAAACGCAGTTGTAATATAAATCCAGCTTCTTTCCTAAGATTTGTCTTAAAGGATTGGGCCTGGGGGGGGTGGGGGGGTGCAGTTATAACAAAAACTATGTACGTGAGTACCCATCGGTCCAGTTCAGACCTCTGGCTCCCCAACAGGATGCTAACTGCCTTATTTAATTCTCCAACCAAAGCAGACCCAGAACTTCCCTTTAAGGGGTGCTGAGCTATGGCAATCCGGTGTGGATGGGGGATTGGGGCGGTGGGGCTAAGGATTGAAAGCTTTACTCATATCTTTTGGGGGTTGGAAGCTGGAGAATGGGGGAGGAACGTAGAAGGCTGACTGTGATAGAGAGCTGAAGTGTTTTCCCACCGACTCCAACAGGACAAGACACGCCCCCAAATTGGTGTTTTGACTCCCATATCTGGACTCCAAGGCTAAGGCTGGTCTCGAAGCCTGTGATCACTGCAGAAGTGGGCTTCAGAGAGCCCACGAACGCGCGGTGGACCCCAACGTGTACGGAGTAAACTAAAGGCTTCTGGCCTGGTAGTTGCCAACTTGACGGTTCGCTGAGGGGCGGGGCTGGTAGAGGGGCAGGGAGCTAGTAGAAGCGTCCTGAGTTGCCATGGAAACGAGGCCGGGAGCAAGCCCTGGCAGCGGAAAGGAGGCCTGTGAAATTTGTCCCCAGGGATTACTGGTGTTCAGCGGCTCTTCAGAACAGGACATGAACTTGGCCAAGCAATTTTGGATCACAGCGTCAATGTACCCTCCTAATGAATCCCAGTTGGTGCTGTCTGGAGGCAACACTCAGCGTCTGCCGGTGGCCAGGGTCTCCAAGAGCAGTGCGGCTGGTGAGTAGCTGCCTCCTGGTGATCATTTCTGCCTCCACCATGACCAACACTGAAGACACTAGAGCCCTTCCCAAGAGACACTGCCAAACATAATTCTCTTAAAATTATTTTTTCAATTACAGTTGACATTCAATATTATATTAATTACAGGTGTACAACATCGTAATTAGACATTTTATAGCTTATGAAGTGTTCCCCCCATAAGTTTAGTACCCATCGTACATACTTATTACAATATTATTGACTATATGTAAGTGAAGTCACGTGGTATTTGTCTCTGTCTGATTTGTCTCACTTATCTCACTTAGCATAATACCCTCCAGGTCCACCCATGTTGTCACAAATGGCAAGATTTCATTCTTTTTTATGGCTAATAGCCCATTGTATATATGTATCACATCTTCTTTATTCATTTATCTGTCAAATCTAATTTTAAAATAAGAATCTTTCATTCAAAATGTGTAAAATCCTATATAAATAATTCTTAAAACTTCTCATCAATCTTTCTACTCAAAATCTTTGTTGCATCTAAAAGAACATCTCAAAGTATCCCTTAGGCAATACATCTATTGGGCCAAATGGTATGGAATAATCTGGGGAAATGTTATATCTTGGTTTAAAGGATATTAAAAATAATTCTTTACATAATTGAGTTCAAACATGCAATCCCTGGAGAAAGTTGAAGGCAGAGTCAACATTAGGAACCAAGTTCCCTGGCCTGTAAAACTTTAGTAAGGCCTAAGATATGGAAACTGTTACTATGTAATTTTCATAGGTATGAAAAGCTTAAATACTTTTAATGCTATGGTTTCCCAATGATTTCTATTCTTTTGTAATTTTTAGAGAAAAGTTACTTGCAGTCTTCTTTCCTTGAGAAAAACAGTAAGTACCAAGTTTTATCCCTTTCAACATCCTGATTCAGAGATTCTTCAGAAAATGTATAAGTAAGTATACATAAGTAAGTACAAGGATACAACTTTACCCTTTGGCATAACTTTCTGAATTGCATACCAAAACCCTGCTTCAGGAACTGCCCTATTTATTTGAAGGAAAATGTCTAAATTCCTATAACATGTTGAATAGGAATGTGGAAATTGGAATCTCTGATACTGCAAATATGTTCTCTTTAGAGACCTTTTCTTGTCTCTGGACTCAGGCTTACTTATCTTCTAAAAAGATTAGAGGTTCCCCGCAGCCATAGCTAATTAATTCTATCTCCAATTGTCTATGAATCTGGTTTATAAAGTTTTAAGACAGTATGTATTTATGTCTACCTTTCTAGTGTATTTATGTTTACCTTCACACTTTCAATCATTATGCAGTTTTATATAAATATTATTGTAAAATCATTATAAAATTATTTCAGATTGAATTTGACTTTATTTTCTTTAGAGGCTACAGATGACATTGCTGAAACCCTAAAGATTGAGGACAAAGAAATGTATCTCCAAAAGGTAGGCCAACATTTCAGAAGGCCATCTGATTTTCAGTAAACTTTTCTAAATAATCCTAATTATTCTTTTTAAACATATGTATATAAAAATTTTCTATTTCTGGCATGTTTGCTTGAACAAATGGAAAACTTTTATTAGAGTTTTAATTGAAGATTAAGAAATTCTATTAAACTTTGGCTGTTCTCAGTCTCTGCAAAAGCCCAAGGATATGTAGGAACAACAGAATTAAAGGGAAATGGAGAAAAATGGATTCACATACTTTCCATCCAATAAGCCCCCAAACCATACACAATGTTCTAAGAACAGAAATATTATAAGATCAGGAAAAGTTGAATATAATTGTCCATCTTAATAGGTCAAAATTGAGGAATGAGTCTGTCATCTGGAACCATTTTCACGAAATTAAACACATTGGTGGTGTCAAATCAACTGAATATGTCTGTTTTTGGCAATATCCTTTGTTTGCTTTTCATGATGCAGCCACAGCCTTTAACTAGGCAATTAATGCAGTGATTTATAGAATGTTTTGTTGGTCAATGGATAAATTCCATTTCTGTGACTGTTCCTGCACTATAAAGACAAAGACAGAGGATTCACTTTGGCCTAAATATCTTTAATCATAGCATGTATTAAACTCTGAAAGACTTATCGGGAATTCTGCATAAATCACAGAACAATGCATTTGAGTTTGCTGATTACATTAATTCACTTTGTGGACTATTGATGATTCCTCCAAACAAATTAGGTAATTAGAAATAGTCAGCATTTTCTTCTCTTAAGAGGGTATTAGGTACTGCATTATTTCTGCTAGGACTTAAAGGGAGGGAAGGAGCCTAATTTTCAGTGAGGCAAAAATCATCATAAATCAACTTCTTCAGCACTTTTGGAGTTAAAGTTTCATTTAATTTCATTTTTGGAAGGGGTTAGAAATACAAGGTTAAAGACAAACTATTATCAAATTTTTTATCTTTTGTCAAACAGATAAGACAATATGGCATGAGTTACAGGTGAATGTTCTGCTAATGGACAATTATATCAGCAATATTAGAACTGGTTTCTTTACCTCAGGTTCTTCTATAAACTTATGAACTGCTTAATTCCACAGATATTTATTGAGAACCTGCTGTGTGTCAAGTGCTGTATTAGATGCTGGGAATACAAAGATAAGACGTGGTTCCTGATCTCAAGGAGTTTACAACTTAGTGGGGGTGATAGCCAATTAAAGCCAAGAACTGTGATACATTATTATGATAGATGTATGCACATGATACTATGGAAACATATTAAGGGTCAATAAATCAAACTTAAAAAAATCAAGAACTCTTCTCAAAGGAGCTGGTTTCAAGGAATGTATAGAGTTGACCAAAGAATGTACAAAGCAATTCTCCACACTGCACTGGTTCTCTTCCTAAATCCCAAATCCAATTATGCTGCTCTCCTACTATATTAGTCTGTTGAGGCTACCATAACAAAATACCACAGAATAAGTGGCTTAAACAAAGAATTTTATTTTCTCATAGTTCTGGACGCTGGAAGTCTGAGATCAAAGTGTCATCAGAGTTGGTTTCTGATGAAGCCTCTCTACCTGGCTTGTAGGTGGTCACCTTGTCCCTGTGTCTTGACATGGCAGAAGGAGAGCTGTGGAATCTCTTTCTCTTCTTATAAGGACACTAGTCTTATATTAGGGTGCTACCTTGATAAGTTCATCTAACCTTATTACCTCCAAATACAGTTACACTGGGAGGTTAGGGCTTCAACATGGGGATGTGAGGGGGATACAACTCAGCCCACTCACCTGCTTTTTTTTCCATGGCTCTCCATTTCTGCAAGATCAAGACCAAACCCTTCAACATAGCATTCAAGTTACTTTGCAATCTGATCATGACCCAGCTGACTTCTCCTACCACTCTCTTTCTTCCCTTATACCCCACATCATCTTCAGTGTAACCTACCCTCTACAGTTGGTTCACAATCACTAGGCTAAGCCACATTGTGTACCCTCCCCATCTGTATTACCAAAGTTGAATGGGTAAAATATGTTTTTGCTAAACTCAACATACACATTATTCTGCGATATCTGCCAAATTGTACATTAAGTCAAGTGGATGCTGCAATGCAGTATAGAAGATTATTTTTTGAGAGTAGAAGAGGCCTAACAAAACAGCAAACCAGTAGAAAAGAAAGAGAATGTTATCAAAACTGTGCCTTGTGTGTATATAGGAGAGTTCAGTCAGTTATCTTCAAACAATGACATGGTGCAAATAGCAACCAAGAGAATCCTGCAATAACTCAATGCTCTTTAGATACCCTCACATATTACTGTGATGTAGTATTCCTGACAGCCAAGTTAGCGAGTCCAGGCCATATGCTCATATACTACTATGCTAAGCAATTTACATCTATTCATAATCTCCTTAAAACAGCCTCCTGATGCTTATCCCATTTAATCAAACAAAGCATAAATGACTTTTCAAAGTACCTACAACTGGGAAGTGGCAGAGCCTAGATTCAAAGCCTGTATCCTAACTCCAGAGCCCATGAGACTCATTGTGTTGTAATGACTTCTGGTCATGGCATTGTTCATATACGGTGCCAAATATTCTAAAACTCAAAACTGCAGTGTGAACACAAGTGTGAGAAACAGCTTCCCAGCCCTGCAGAACTATAAGCTGTTGCTTCAACCTGCAATGCACTTTTATGTCTCTACCTATAATGCTGCTCTCCATTTATCTTCAACACCAAGCTCAAATGCCACCTTCTCTCTGAAGCCTTCCTAGAGGTGATCTACAGACTAGCAGATGAACAGCTTCCTTCTCTGTGCTCCCATAGCATGTCCCATCTCCTTCTCTCCTAGTATTTATCACAGTTTCTTATCTGGATTACAGGTAACTGGGTAGGTTTCCATCTTTCCAACTAGATTACAAGTGCCATAGTGTAGTGGGCTTTGGAGACAAAGTGGGTTTGGAAGTCTAATTCTGCCACTTACTATTTGTGTGACTTTGAGCAACCTATTAAACACCTGTGAGGCTCAGCTTCATCAGATATAAAAGGAGGAATGGTAAAAATATCTACCTCATAAAGTTGATATAAGATGTAAAGCATCTGACCATAGTTTCCCCTCAACACATGTTAACTTTCTTCTGCTCTGTGAGTGCAGAGGTCATTCCTTACTCATTTAACCCCCATGCCTTTCCAGTTACTGAAATTCAAATAATTGTCGACTGAGTAAATAAACGCATAATTGAATTAATGAATGACGATGTATGCTTTCTACAATAATAGCTCCATTTTCTTTAGCTTTTCCACATATATCCATCTAGCAAATTTTCTAGGCTGAAAATCTGTAGGCTGATAATTTTTGCAAGAATACTCCCAAAAGCTAACCTGTTTGCAAGTCTGCTTTAGGACCATTTTTAGCACATCACCTCTCCTCTCAGTTGTGCTTTTGTCTTATGGCTCTATATATGAGGAGAGAAAAGGTGACTCCCTGTAATTACAAAAATATAGAATCAGTTTCGGAGTACCATTGTTTTTCTAAGTCTATAGTATTGTCTCAATATTGCTGCCACCACTATTCTAGAATTTTTAGCTTGATGGCAGAAAACAAATGGGACTGGTTCTTTTTAACTAATAAAACATTTACAATAATCTATTTGATTTAAGAGAAACTTCTAGAAGTTTTGAACACCTATATGATAAATAAATTCCTGGAATAATTTTCATTTTAAAATAGGAAAAATATTTCCCATCAATTCCCTGAAAGCTTATCTTTTTCTTCCACTATCTCCTTAAAGTTAATAAAAATCTAAAAATTTTTTCCATCTCTTCTAAAAGTACATTTATAGCTTTCTCTCCTCAACTGATGTTGATTTTTTAGTTGTTGAAATTTTTTGAAACTTTAACGTTACCCTCCATTTTAGAGTATTTTCCAGGTATACATTATAAATGCTTTTGGTTAGTGGACAAAATGCTATTAATCACAACTTCTATTTCTGTGATGGATATCCATGGCAGAAAATCAAAAACAATTGAGTCTGTCAAGATTAGATGGCTTACTCTGTTCATAAAGGAAATGTAATAGCACGATATGGGACCATTATTCTTCCTTTGAGAGTTCTAAAGTAGTCTGAAAACATTATAATAAATGAATAGTCAGCTCATTCTTTGAAATCATAAAACTAATTTGCTTTCTAGTTTTGCCACCTTCAGAAAGCTCTTTAGATGATTATCTCTATGAAAAGAGTTATAAATGATGCATTTGTTGGGAGAAGGAAGAAGAAATCAGAGCAGTATTTTAAGGCATATTTATAGATGACATATTTGGAAATATTCATCTGGGATCAAAATTTTAACATGAGTGAATATGCAATATTTTTACAAGGAAATTATTCAATCTACATTATCAACATCTAAGATAAACCCTCTATTGGGATTGAAGTTTTAATCTGTCCTATCACACAATCTATCAACCAATGTGGACCATAATGTAAGTCTAAACCAAAAGTGAGTTTGCTACATTTCACTCCTATGAACCAGAAACAAATTGTACTATGATAAGGACATTCTTAGAAGAAGAATCTAAAAAGGTTGATGTGGTTTATTTTTAGGCACTGAATCATGAAAGTGGATATAAATCTTTAATGTTATCCTATATTTTCAATGTACAATAGTAAGAGGGATACTCAGAATCACTATAAGTCATTGTCCTGGAGCCAAACCAAAGATGTAGGGAACTCAGGTAAAGAAAATCCTCTCTGGTGTCAAATTGATCAGGATGGGCTTCCCAGACAAATGTAAATTTTCTCAGTAACAGTGTTATCTGGCTTTGTTTTAGTTTTACTATCCTACCTTAATGTAATATGAAGAGTCCCTTTCCCCACATAAAACAAATACCATTTGGAAGTAGTGGATTTCTCCTTCACCAACAAAATCTATCTAGTCATTTAAATTCTTGTTGTTCTTAATTTATCAAAGATTTCAAATGGAATAATCACAAAAACAGACTGTGCATTCACAATAACAAGCAAATGATAGTTAAAAGATAATACAATATAAACATTAGTTACTCATATATCTACAGTACCACTTCATTTTCAAACATATCTAATCTAATCTTGGAGAATATGTTTAGTTGACAGATGAGATTCTCCTCTTAATCTTCTTTAATAACACCTATAGTCCATGAAAACATACTTGGGGAAAGGAGTTAGATTTGGGATCAAGTAACTGAATTCATTACCCTAGACAGACCCAGCCATTGGGTAAGGTCATGTCCCCAGAGGCATGTCTTCCTTTTTTACCCAAAGATCTGTGTACTTTATCTTCTAGACATATTCACCTTAAGAACCAAAACCCTAAGGTACAATTGGACAGGGACCCATACTAATTATCTGTTTGCAGTGATTGAACTAAACTATTAAATGCAGAATATAGCAAAAAAAAAAAAAAAAATAGGGATCATGGCCCTGACTGGTGTGGCTCAGTGGGTTGGGCATCACCCTGCAAACGAAAAAGTTACAGGCATGATTCACTGTCAGGGCAGAAGCCTGTGTTACAGGCCAGGTCCACAGTTGGGGGTGTGGGAGAGGCAACCAATTGATGTCTCTCTCACACATCAATGTTTCTCTCCCTCTCTTTCTCCCTCCCTTTCTCTTTTACTAAAAATTAATAAATAAAATCTAAAAAGGATCACATATTTCTTTTTTTCTAATCCTCACCTGAGGATATATCCATTGATTCTAGAGAGAGAGGAAGGGAGACAGAGAGAAACATAATGTGAGAGAGAAATATCAATTGGTTGCCTCGTACGCGCTGTGTGTGCCCCGACCAGGGATCAAATCTGCAACCTTTCATTGTACTGGACAATGCTCTAACTAACTGAGCCACCTGGCCCATGCAGGGTCATGTATTTTTTAAATAAATGCAGAAATATCAATTTGATTTCACTTATAAAAGTCTTATTGTTCAAATTAGTAAATACCTTAAAAGCAGCAGGGCAAATCAAATAGGATTTATTAAAGAACTGGATTATTCTGTGGATCATGTGACTCAGAAAAGAATTATGACATACCTGAAATCCAAAATTCAATGTTCTTTTTTCCCTTTGTTTCTATCACAGGCAAGATGAAAAGTCATGGTCAAGTTATAGTGTAGCCAGATAAGTAAGTTAAACAATTTATATATCTATATTTACTTCATCATTTTATCATTTTTCTGTGATAAGTCATGTTAGTCATATGAAGTGTGCTCAGGAATGCCCTCAGAACCTTAGGTGATGCAGTCATTTGCCTTTTTGGCTCTTGAGATTTTACAGTTTCCCTAAGCCACTGTGTTGGTAAAATTTGCACATTCACTTACTACCTACAATTTATCTGTAACATCAAAATCCATACTCATGGTGCTTTCATGGTCAGTGATGGATGTTCACGGAACAGTGAGAATTTAGAGTTGCCCAAATGCACACATTTCTAGCTGAGGATGAATGAGGTGATGATGCTCTGCCATCTTGTTTCAGCTCTTTTACTACAAACAGGTTTCCTTTTTGAAGCTTATTTAGTGCCACGTTTTTAGCTTTTCTAAAAATTATTTTGCTGTTTAAAAAAAATTCTTCAAGTGCTGAAATGCTGTCTAGTGTTCCAAAGTGCAAGAAATTGTGATGTGTCTAATGGGAAAAGTATATGCATTAGATAAGCTTTGTTCAGACATAAGTTATAAGTGATACTGGCCATAAGTTCAATATTGATGAATCAACAATGTATTTTAAATAAGGTGTCTTTAAATATAAACACACATAAAACAAAGTTATATATTGATCCATTGATGAAATGTGACCAAAGGCAGGCAGGAACCTAGGATCAATAGTTTAGTATTTGCTAATTCAATGTTGGCAGCAACTTTATAAACCATAGATACTACAAATGAGAATTGACTGTACTAAAATTGGTTAAACTGTACTTTAATATACAAACTCTTTCATTGTCTGCTTCCTGACACAACCCCCAGCCTCATTCACCACCCCTCCTTTAAGCACAATTCACACTGTAACCCCCTGTAGTTCTAAGAACCCACCAAGGTGTTTCATATCTCTGTGATATTGAGCCTCCCATTTCTTCTACTTGGAAATGCCTTTCTCCTATCCCTCCCATTTAGCTAATGACTACTTTTACTTAAAAACTATTCAATGTTCACATTCAAATCTTTTTTCACCCTCACATATTCCCCAGTCTGAACAAAGGCCCCTTCCTTTGTGCTTCCCTAGGACTCTATGCATTGCTGACATGGTGCTGTGGTGTAGTTGCTGTAATTCTCCTGGAAGCTATACATTCTTGAAGGAAAGGGATCATTACTTCATTGACTTTATAATCTCAGGGCCTGACAAATTGTAGATGATCTCCTAACCTATCAAATACATGCTTATGAATGAACAAATGGATGACTTAACTTGTCTGGACAAGGATCCTGCATGATAGCCCAGTTCCTCGAGCTAGATGGCATGTGAGGGACTCATTTCATGGAGGGCAATTCAAGATAGGATTGACCAAGGCCCAGAGGCCTCACAGACTCATAAGTACTGAACGGACATGTAGTCAGTTGTACAAAAGGATGTACAAGCAACAAACAATAGTAAAAACACAGTCTGTAGGTCACGGAATAAAGTCACAGCAGATGAGCATTGTATGGTCTTTTATGGAAATACCAGGAAAAGGCAATAGTTAGAAATTTAATGTCATGGTGCCAAGTTTCAACAGCATGTAAAAGAAACCTTGTTATGGTAATTAGGATACAGGGTCAGGCATGGAAAATAAGGCAGGACCACTGTCACAGAGTAGCTGGGACACTAGACAAGAAAACAAGACAAGTTGCTGAACACAGGGAACAAGACAACAGTCCATATACTACAGCTTTGACAGCCAAGTGAGACACTTGGCTGTACGAAAGAAAGCAAAGTCCTAGAAGCACATACTCTTCCCCCGAACTACAGTCACATTGCTAAACAGTTGGGTAATTCCCTGAAAACTACTTTAGAGCCATCAATATGTAAGACAAACAAATTGACATAACTGGTAATTTGTGGTGGGAGGAAAGAGCAAACCAAAAAATATTGTTCAAAAATCATTTTACAAACAGTTGATTCTGTACTGAGATAAACTCTATTGAATACCTTTTTAAAAAAAGGTATATTTCCATTGTAACAGTAACTAAGTAATTTATTCAAAAAACCTACAAGTTATTTAGGACAGCACAGTAGTGTCCCCCCCTTATCCACAGAAGATGTGTTCCAAGGCACCCAGTGGATGCTTGGAACCGCAGATAGTACTGAGCCCGATCTATACTGTTTTTCCTGTACATACATACCTATGATAAAGAGTGATTTAAAAATTAGGCACAGTAACAGATTAACAACAGCAACTATAACTATTAATAAAATAGAACATTTATAATAATATCTATAATAAAAGTTATCTTAATGTGGTCTCTCCTCTCAACATCTTATTTTTTTGGAAGGAGCACCCCCCAAAAATATGTTATTGTACTGTCCTCACCCTTCCTCTTGTGATTTTGTGAGATGATGCAATGGCTAAATGATGAGATAAGCTGAGGTGAACAATGTAGGCATTTTGATTCCATAAGGCATCAGGCACTAGGCAACAATAAGGGTTACTTAAGCACAAGCAGTGCAACACCATGTCAGTCGATCTGGTGACTGAGACAGCTAAGTAACTAATGGGTTATCATACGCTCCATGGGTACACTGGACAAAGGGATGATTAACATCCCAGGTGGGGCAGATTGGGAGGCTATGAGTTTTCAATGTGCTACTCAGAATGGCACGCAATTTAAAACTCATGAGTTGTTTATTTCTGTGATTTCCATTTAATATTTTCAGAACAAAGTTGACCACAGGTAACTGAAACCATGGAAAGCAAAACCATGAGTAAGAGATGGGACTACTGTATATCTAAACTTTGAAACTTTTATTATAAAGGATAAATATTTAGAGCACTGGTAAGTAAAAATAGAAATTAAAAAGCTTTGCTAGGTACTGGAACAGAACAGTGAACACACACAAAAAAACTTGTTTTAAATATACAAACTCTCCTTATGTGAAATTTGCAATCTAATCATGGAGACAGATTTTTGTGAAATAATTATATATGATGTTAGGAAAACATTTAATAAGGTAGTATTAATCCAAACAAGGGAATCAGGGAGGATTTCTGTAGACATTAATCTGAGGTTGGAAGGAAGCATAGGCATTATTAATTAGACCAGAAGGATGGCGGTGGAGGGACCTTTGGGAGAGCCTTACAGGCAGCAGAGACAGCCATGCAAAGACCCTGTGCTTCGAGAAAGGTTTCAGAAGCTGAAGACCAGTGCAGTAATGTGAATGTTAGGCCACAGTAAGTACAGTAAGAAGCCATTAAAGGGTTTTAGGTAAAGGGATGATAATATCAGGTTTGTTTGAAAACATTCAAGAGATTGTAATATGGAGAATGGTTGAAAGTGGCAGAGCAGAAGAGGGGAAACCAGAGTACAGGCCAGTGCCATCATCAGCCAGGAGGTGATGGTGGCTTGGATTAGGAAAAATTAGAGAGATTTGAGAGATATTGAGCAAGTAAGATAACTAGGGCTTGAGTTACATATTGAATATGGAAGGTGAGGCATAACAAGATTTCAAAGATACCTCATTGTTTTCTGGATTGCTTAACAGCAAGGATGGTGCCATTTTCTGAAACAAGAAACATTAAGTGATGGTCAAGTGTTGAAGTGTTTTTGGAAGAAGTGAGGGGTTAAACATTCAGTTTAGACTTACTGAGTTTGAGGTACATTTGAGATAAGCAAAGATAAGCCAATTTGAGTTGTCAAATAGGTCTGTGAATATATGAGCTAGAGAATTATAGGCCAGAGATCAGATAGAGTCATATGGAAGGGAAATCCCCCACCCCCTCCTTCTTACAATCCTATAGGGAAAGGCCAGAAAGATACACCTGAAGGATGGAGTCAGTCCCATTCACCAACACATCATATCTATGTAACTACCAACATGATGAAAACCTTAATTATTTGTTTCCTAAGGACAAGTCTTGATAATTATTACAGAACCATCAGTAGTGTGTAAATCAGTCATATGTAGAAGTATCCTTAATATATATCTATAGTTTATTGAATTTTAAAATGTAATGCTCATCTTTTTTATATTTTTTATTTTTAATTTTAATTGTTGTTCAAGTACAGTTTTCTGCCTGTTCCCCTCACCCCAGCCCACCCCACCAGCCCTCCCCACCTCCCTCCTGTTTCTACCCCAGCCCCAGTTATTGTCCATGTGTCCTTTATACTTGTTCCTACAAACCCTTTACACTTTCCCCCTGAAATTCCCTCCCCTCTGGTCACTGTCAGCCTGTTCTCTATTTCAGTGTCTTTGGTTATATTTTGCTTGTTTGTTTTGCTGATTAGGTTCCTGCTGAAGGTGAGATCATATGGTATTTGTCTTTCACTACTTGACTTATTTCACTTAGCATAACGCTCACCAATTCCATCTATGCTGTCACAAAGGATAGGAGCTCCTTCTTTCTTTCTCCTGCATAGAATTCCATTGTGTAAATGTACTATAGTTTTTTGATCCATTCATTTACTGATGGGCACCTAGGTTGCTTCCAGCACTTTGCTGTTGTAAATTGTTCTGCTATGAACATTGGGGTGTATAGGTTCTTTTGGATTGGTGTTTCAGGGTTCGTAGGATATAGTCCTAGCAGTGGAATTGCTGGGTCAAAAGGCAGATCCATTTTGAGTTTTCTGAGGAAGTTCCATACTGGTTTCCATAGTGGTTGTACCAGTCTGCAATCCCACCAACAGTGCACTAGGGTTCCCTTTTCTCCACAACCTCTCCAAAACCTGTTGTTCGTTGCTTTGTTTATGATGGCCATTCTGACTGGTGTGAAGTGGTATCTCATTGTGGTTTTAATTTGCATCTCTCTGATAGCTAGCGATATTGACCATCTTTTCATGTGTCTCTGGATGCTCTGTATGTCCTCCTTGGAGAAGTGTCTGCTCAAGTCCTTTGCCCATTTTTTAATTGGGTTGCTTGTCTTCTTAGAGTGGAGTCATGTAAGTTCTTTATATATTTTGGATATTAAACCCTTGTCTGAGGTATCATTGGCAAATATGTTTTCCCATATGATTCTCTTTTTATTTTAATACTGTTTTCTTTAGCTGTGCAGAAGCTTTTTATTTTGATGAGATCCCATTTGTTCATTCTTTCCTTTATGTCCCTTGCTCTAGGGGACA
>CM052543.1:70935565-70994951 GCA_028533065.1 Trachops cirrhosus
GAAATATCTGAGATTTTCCTGCCTATGTTCTCCTCTAGGACTTTAATTCTGTCACAGTTTATATTTAAGTCTTTTATCCACCTCGAATTACTTTTTGTGTATGGTGTAAGTTGGTGCTCCAGTTTCATTTTTTGCATGTAGCTGTCCAGCTCTCCCAACACCATTTGTTGGAGAGGCCATTTGTAGTCCATTTTATGCTTCTGCCCCCTTTGTTGAAAAGTAATTGACTGTAGAGACTTGGGTTTATTTCTGGGCTCTGTTCTGTTCCATTGTTCTATCTGTCTGTTTTTATGCCAGTACCAGGTTATTTTGATTACAGTGGCCTTGTAATACAGTTTGGTATCAGGTATTGTGATCCCTCCAACTTAGCTCTTCTTTCTCAAAATTGCAGCAGCTATTTGGGGTCATTTATGGTTCCATATAAATTTGAAGTGTTTGTTCTATGTCTGTGAAATATGCCATTGGTACTTTAATAGGTATTGCACTGGATCTGCAAATTGCTTTGAGTAGTATGCACATTTTGATGATGTTAATTCTTCCGATCCATGAACACGGTATATGTTTCTGTTGGTTTGTGTCTTCCTTGATTTCTTTCTTCAGTGTTGTGTAGTTTTCTGAATACAGGTCTTTTACCTCCTTGGTTAGGTTTATTCCTAGGTATTTTATTTTTCTTTTTGCTATGTCAAATGGGATTTTTTTCTTGATTTCTGCTTCTACTGTTTCATTGTTAGTATACAAAAATGCCTTTGACTTCTGAATATTGACCTTGTATCCCGCTGTTTTGCCAAATTCATTTATTAGGTTCAGCAGTTTTTTGGCGGAGTCTATAGGATTTTCTACATACATTATCATGTCATCTGCAAACAATGACAGTTTTGTTTCTTCCTTTCCAATTTGGATGCCTTTTCTTTCCTTTTCTTGTCTGATTGCTGTGGCTGAAACTTCCAGTACTATGTTGAATAGAAGTGGTGAAAGTGGACAACCTTATCTTGTTCCTGATCTTAGCGGGAAAGATTTTAGTTTTTGCCCATTGAGTAGGATGTCAGCTGTAGGTCTCTCATATATGGCCTTTATTATGTTGAGGAATGCTCCTTCTATTCCCACTTTGCTGAGTGTTTTTTATCATAAATGGGTACTATACCTTATCAAATGCTTTTTCTGCATCTATTGATATGATCATGTGATTTTTGTCTTGCTTTGTTTATGTAATGTATTACATTTATTGATTTGTGAATATTGAACCATCCTTGCATCCCTGGGATGAATCCCACTTGGTCATGGTGTATGATCTTTCTAATGTATTGTTGAATGTGGTTTGCCAATATTTTGTTGAGGATTTTAGTGTCTATGTTCATTAGTGATGCTCACATGCCACCGACTGCCGTCGATGGCCTGGTATGGGCTTGACACTCCAGCATCATCCATTTTCAAGGCTAGTTGATTCGGCAGGTGAGTTGTTCCACACTCCTTAGTGGATTCCAACTTCCACGGCCACTGTCCTGTGTAATGCTCATCTTATGTTCACATTTTTCTCAACATTAAAATTCATATCTCACTTATTGCTTTTTTAAAAAGTGACTTTTAAAGCAACATTAAAGCAGTTTTTAAAATCACATACTTTTACTTTCATGAATTTGTTTTTTTAAAGTTTAATCTTTATTGTATTTTTCCATTACCATTTAGTCCCTTTCTACCTGCCTCCCCCCAGTAATCACCACATTGCATCCATGTACACCAGTCTTTTTTCCTTTTTGCTCAATCCCTCTATCCCCTAACCTCCCCCTCCTCCCACCAGCTGTTATCTGCTCTCCATCTATGAGTCTGTTTTGCTTGTTAGTTCCACTCATTAGATTCCACATATGAGTGAAATTGTATGGTTTTTGTCTTTCTGTGACTGGCTTATTTCACTTAGCATAATGTTCTCCAGATCTATCTATCTATAATGTTGCAAGGGGTAAAAGTTTCTTCTTTTTTATGGCCCAGTAGAATTCCATCATGTAAATGTCCCATAGTTGTTTTATCCACTCATCTATTGATGGACACTTGGGCTGCTTCCATATCTTGACAACTGTAAATAACACTGCAATGAACATAGGGGTCCTTATGTTCTTTTGATGTAGTGTTTTGGGTTCCTTCCCAGGAGCGGGATTGCTGGGTCAATAGGCAGATCCATGTTTAATTTTTTGAGGTATCTCCATACTGTTTTCTGCTGTGGCTGTACCAATCTGCATTCACATCAACAGTGCAAAAGGGTTCCCATTCCTCCACATCCTTACCAGCACTTGTTGTTTGTTGATTTATTGATGATAACCATTCTGACAGTTGTGAAATTATATCTCATCATAATTATAATTTTCATTCCTCTGATGATTAGCAATGTTGAGCATCTTTTCATATGTCTATTGGCCATCTGTATGTCCTCTTTGGAGAAGTGTCTATTCGGGTCCTTGCCCACTTTTTAACTGGGTTGTTTGTTTTTTGGTGTTGAGTTTTGTAAGTTCTTTGTGAATATTGGATATTGACCCCGTATCAGATGTATCAGTGAATATGTTCTCCCATCCTGTGGGTTTTCTTTTTATTTTGTTGTTTTCCTTTCCTGTGTGTTATTGCATTTGTTTTGTGTAAATGTTTTCAAAGAAGAGCTACACTCTTTGAGTAATTATTATTGGTTTCCCATTAACTATATTTAACAGAAGTAAAAAAAATATGTAACAGAACCAAGAAAATACATTTTTTTATTTGAAACATAAATTCATATTTTACTGAAACCTACATTTAAGAAAAATCTATCACCTCTCTTATGTAATGACTAATACGTTTTTCTCATTTTAGTAAGCTGTCATTTTTTAAATGAAAATTATATGTCAGAGCTGGGAAATGAGCCAGGATCAAGCAATTTCCAGGAAGAATGAAAAGGTGCTTGTATATGCATTTTTTCCAGCAAGTTAGCATTCTTCTCTCTGATTAATAATCTTCTAACATCTTTCATCCACTCTGATAGATGACTGTGTTAGGTTTACCTTCTAGAAATCAGATTAGTGCTAGAGAATGTGTTTTTACTTATCTTATTATTCAGGCTATCTTTTAAAGCACATTGCAGATAAGTTGAGGTCTAACAGTTCTGCATCTTATTATAATAGCTATACATTTACTAAATGGAAATTATAGAATCTACATAGCAGATTTCAATTAGTAGACACAGGGGATGGCAGTAAATTCATAGAATATAGTCATAGTTGAAGCATTCCCTTATCAGAATCAACAAGCTAAGAGTTGCATACTGCCTTTTGGAATCAAGCCCAAAGTAAGAGTTTTTACTAGTACATAGCTTTACCATAAACCAAGAAAAATTCTCAACTTTCTTATGATTGCATTTGTAACATAGAATAGAAATAGAACCTCCTAAGAATTAAGACTCTGTGTAGAATAAGAACTAAAATTCCCTAGTGATCCTATGGGACATTTAACTCCCAATCATTGACACAGATTTAAAATTTAAATTCAGGAGCCTCAAGGAAAAAATATCAGATAATGTTCTCAACCTCTGTAAACCATAGAACCTTGATTCTTCTTAGGTAATTTTCGAAATTTAGAATGTAATTCCCATTTTATATTTAATTGGTAGTCAAAAATCCTATCATAGATATTTAGTTTACATTAAATAAGATCTTAGAAAGCTCATCAGTTTGTAAGTATCATTGTAATTCAACTATTCTTTACCCATTTTTAATATTTTTTCAATTACAATTGACATTCAATATTATAATCATTTCACTACCACATAGTGATTAGACATTTATATAACTCATGAGGTGATTCCCCCCAGTAAGTCTAGTACCCACCTCACACCATACATCATAATTACAATGTTAGTGTCTATATTCCCTATGCTGCACTTTACATCCCCATGATTATTCTGTAATTGCCAATTTGTACTTCTTAATCCCCTCACCTTTTTCACCCAGCCCCCAAGATCCCCTCTCTCCAGCAATCATCAGTTTGTTCTCTGTATCTATGAGTTTATTTCTGTTTTGTTTGTTTATTTTATTTCTTAGATTACACATATAAGTGAAATTATGTGGTACTTGTCTTTTTCTGTCTGATTTATTTCATTTAGCATGATACCTCTGTCTATTGATGGGCTCTTGGGTTGCTTCCATATCTTGGCTATTGTAAATAATGGTGCAATGAACATAGGTATGCATATATTTTTTTTCAAATTAGTGTTTTGGTTTTCTTCAGATAAATACCCAGGGGTGGGATTACTGGGTTATATGGTAGTTCTGTTTTTAATTTTTGAGGATCCTCCATACTGTTTTCCATAGTTGCTGCACCAATTTTCCATCTCACTAATAGTGCACAAGAATTCCCTTTTCTCCACATTCTTGCCAACACTTGTTTGTTGGTTTATTGATGGCAGCCATTCTAACAGGTGTGAGATGGCATCTCATTATGGTTTTAATGTGTATTTCTCTGATAGTTAGTGACATTGAGCATCTTTTCATATGCTTATTGATCATGTGTATGTCCTCTTTGGAGATATGTCTATTTAGGTCCTCTGCCCATTTTTTAATCACTTGTTTGGGGTTTTTGTTTGTTTGCTTGTTTGTTTCTTTTAGTGTGAAGTTGTGTGAGTTCTTTATATATTTTGGTTATTAACACCTTATTGGATGTATCATTAATAAATATCTTCTTCAATTCAGTAGGTTGTCTTTTTGGTTTGTTAATGGCTTCCTTTGCTGTGCAAAAACTTTTTAGTTTGATATAGTCCAATTTGTTTATTTTTTCTTTTGTTTCCCTTGCCTAAGGAGACATATCAAAAAAAGTATTACTAAGTACAATGTCAAATAGTTTGCTGTCCATGTTTTCTTCTAGTATTACAGTTTCAGGTCTTACATTTAAATCTTTAATCCATTTTGAGTTTATTCTTTTATATGGCATAAGAAAGTGGTCATTTCATTTTTTGTATATATATATCCAATTTTTTCCAACACCATTTGTTGAATAGACTTTCTTTGCCCCTTTTTATTTCTTTACTCTTTGTCATAGATTAATTGACCATATAGTTGTGGGTTGTATTTTGTTCCATTGAGCTAAGTACCTGTTTTTAATGTCAGTACCATGCTGTTTTGATTACTACAGTCTTTTAGTATAGTTTGATACTAGGTAGTGTGAATCTTCAAACTCTGTTCTTCTTCCTCAAGATTGCTTTGGCTGTAATTTATGGAAAAAAGAAAAAAGAAAAAAAAGATTGCTTTGGCTATTGAAGATAAATTTTAGAATTTTTTATTCTAGTTCTATGAAAAATGTCATTGGTATTTTGTAGAGATTTCATTGAATGTATAAATTGTTTTGGACACCATGGACATTTTAACAATGTTATTTCTTGCCATCCATTAGCAAGCTATATGCTTCCATTAATTTGTATCTTCTTCAATTTCTTTATTCAATGTCTTATTATTTTCCAAGTACCAGTCTTTTACCTTTTTGGTTAAATTTATTCTTGAGTATTTTTAATACACTTGTAAATGGGGTTGATTTCTTAATTTGTCTTTCTGATAGTTCATTACTGGTGTATAAAATGCAACCAATTTTTTAATATTAATTTTATATCATGCTACTTTCATTTGTCAGTTTTAATAGTTTATTGTGGAATCTTTATGGTTCTTTAAATACAGTATCACATCATCTGCAAATAATGAGAGTTTTATCTCTTCCTTCCCATTTCATTAGATATATTTTATTTCTTACCTGATTGCTGTGTCTAGAACTTCCTATGCTATGTTGAATAGAAGTGGTAAGGTAAAGTCAACATCTTTGTCTTGTTCCTGATCTTAAGGAAAACACCTTTTTCATCAGCTGTGCATTTGTTATGTATGGCCTGTATTGTTTTGAGGTATGTTCCCTCTATCCTACTTCTCTGAGAGTTTTTATCATAAATGGACCTGGATTTTGTTAAATGGTTTTTCTTCATCCATTCATATGATCATATGATTTTTATCCTTCATTTTATTTATGTGGTGCATCATATTAATTGACTCATAAATAATGAACCAACCTCACATCCCAGGAATAAATCCCACTTGATCATTCCAGGAAAAAACCCCACTTGATCATGATGTATGATCTTTTTAATGTATTGCTGAATTCGGTTTGATAATATTTTGTTGAGGACTATTCTTTATCCATTAAACTTCTTTTACAAAATGCTACATGATACCATAAAATAAGCAAATTAACATTGCACGAAACTGGCCCTAAAGTGGATTACCTAACTTTGCTGTGTGTTCCCATAGTATACATTTTCTACTAGAATATAAACTTTTCTGTGAGAGCAGAGACTCTATCTTCTTAATCATAGTTAATCCTAATCAATTCTTCATTTTCAAAATGAAGAAACCACTCTGTCAGTGTGTGTGTGTTAGGTGTAAGTGTACAGACTCTCTAATATGTGTTTGAAGTAGAACAGCAAAAGAAGCACAAGATATGGAGTCAAACAGAACTGAGAAGTTAGTAGTTGGTTAAGTGGCCTTCAGGAAAGTTGTTCATTTGTATGTGGTTGAGTTCATTTTGTCTGTAAAGTAGTAATATCATCTACCTCACTGTGTTAGGAAGATTAAATGAGTAATTTCTCACACTGGTCTGATATCTAGCAGTTACTCAATGAAATTTTGTTTTTACCTTCTTTGCTTTCCCTCCTTTTTTCACCCATAATTGAAAAATAAAATTTAGTAGGTATAAAATAAGCTTTAATATAAAGTGAAATGCTTTGACTAAAGTGGCAAAATTTGAAGGGTGATGTGTAGATTACTGGAGGCATGGTCAGACAAGTATCCACATCCTGTTAAAAGAGATAGTCAAGATTGGCTTGCTCATACTGTTAAAGAGGCTCTTGTGATATTTTCCCTTAATCCTTTTTATTAATCAACTGCAAAAAGAAAAACTACCACTGAAGGTATATTTTACAATTTCAACCATGAATCAGAAATGTGTGATCAAAGTTGATTTAACACTTGCAGTTGAATAAAAGTAACTAAATGTATTGTAATGCCTCTCTTTAGATTAAGAGGTGAGTGTGAATGATGCTGAAGGTCTGGATCAGTGGTTTTCAAACAGAACCCTATCAAAAATCAACTGGGAAAGGAATATTTTTAACTATACACACCCTTTGCAACAGTTCTTAAAAACTTAGAAGACTCCAGTATAGAAGCTAATTTACTGAAGCCAAAGCATTATGAGAAGTGGTAAATTGTACAGCAAGTAGACCCAACTCAATCCAAGGCAAACTCAATTGATGAGCTAAATGGTGACTAAAATAGAAATGATAAATATGGCCCTAATCTTCAGAAGTACTATAGGTCTGATTTGCTTGTTTATTTTGTTCTGGGGTTTGAGTAAATGGATGGGCCTGTTTATTTTTTTGTTTTTTTAATATTTTTAATTTTTCAATTACAGTTGACATACAATACTATGTTAGTTTCAGGTGTACAACCCAGTGAACAAACATCCATAGAGCCAATGCAGTGATCACCCCAATAGGTTCAGCACCCATCTGGCACCTTAGATAGCCACCACAGCATTACTGACTCTATTCCCTATGCTGTACTTACACCCCCATGACTAGGTTGTAAATGCCAATTTGTGCTTTGTAATCCATTCACCATTTTTACCCAGACCCTCAAACTCCCTACCCCTGACAACCATCAAAATGTTCTCTGTATCTATGAGCCTATTTTGTTTTTGTTTGTTCGCTTATTTTTGTTCTTTAGATTCTACAGATAAGTGAAATCATAGTGTTTGTCTCTGTTGTCACAAATAGAAAGATTTCATTCTTTTCATGGCTGAGTAATATTCCATTGCAAATATGTACCACATCTTTTTTATTCATTTGTCTATTGATGGGCATTTAGGTTGCTTCCATAATTTGCCTACAAATAATAATGCTACAATAAACATATGTCTTCTTGACTTAGTGTTTTGGGTTTCTTCACATAAATATCCAGAAGTGGAATTGCTGAGTCGTACTTGTCTCTTGTTGCAGTCTTTGTTTTAAAGTCTATTTAAAGCCTCGCGTAAGTATTGCTACTCCAGCCCCCTTTGTTTTTTTCATTTTTATTTTCATGAACTATCTTACTCCATCCCTTTACTTTCAGTCTGTGTATGTTTTTCAATCTGAAGTGAGTTTCTTTTTGGGGGGGGAGTGGTTAATCTTAAAAGTAACTTTATTTTTTCTCCTATTTACTTTTTTAAATATATTTTATTGATTAGCTATTACAGTTGTCCCATTACCCCTTTCATTTTCTTCCACCCTGCACACCCTCTCCCACCCACATTCCCCCACTTTTAGTTCATGTCCATGTGTCATAAGTTCTTTAGCTTCTACATTTTCCATACTGTTCTTGCCCTCCCCCTGTCTATTTTCTACCTACCATCTATGCTACTTATTCTCCACACCTTTTCCCCCTCTCTCCCCCTCCCACTCCCCTGTTGCTAATCCTCCATGTGATCTTCATTTCTGTGGTTCTGTTCCTGTTCTAGTTGTTTGCTTAGTTTGTTTTTGTTTTGGGTGTGGTTGTTAATAATTGTGAGTTTGCTGTCATTTTACTGTACATGTTTTTTATTTTCTTTTTTTAAGATGAGTCCCTTTGACATTTCATATAATAAGGGCTTGGTGATGATGAACTCCCTTAACTTGACCTTATCTGAGAAGCACTTTATCTGACCTTCCATTCTAAATCAAAGCTTTGCTGTGTGGGAAGCTCTATCTGTTTTTTTATTCTAAATAATATCCTTGCTGAGTAGAGTAATCTTCATTGTAGGGTCCTGCTTTCCATCACTTTGAATATTTCTCGCCAATCCTTTCTGGCCTGTGATGTTTCCATTGAGAAATTAGCTAACAGTCTTATGGGAGCTCCCTTGCAGGTACCTTGCTGCTTTTAAGAATCTCTTTATTTCTACACCTTGCCATTTTAATTATGGTGTGTCTTGTTGTGGGCCTCTTTGACTTTATCTTGTTTGGGACTCTCTGCACTTCCTGGACTTGTGTGCCTATTTCCTTCACCAGGTTAAGGAAGTTTTCTATCATTTTTTCAAACAGGTTTTCAACTCCTTGCTTGCTTGCTCTCTCTTTTCCTTCCAGCACCCCTATGATATGCAAATGTTGGTGTGCTTGAAATTGTCTCAGAGGTCTCTTAAACTATCCTCATTGCTTTTTATTCTTTTTTTCTTTTTGTTGTTCTGATTGGGTGTTTTTTGCTACCACATCTTCCCAATTGCTGATTCCATCCTCTGCCTTCTCTAATCGACTGTTAATTTCTTCTAGTGTATTTTCATTTCAGTTATTGTATTCTTTATTTCTGACTGGTCCTTTTTTATGTTTCCTAGCTCTTTGTTGATGCTCTTGGTGAGCTGATCTATTCTTCCCCTAAGTTTGTTGAACATCCTTTCAACTAGTATTTTGAACTCTGAATCTGGTATGTTGCTTGTCTCCATTTTGTTTAGTTCTTTTTCTGGAGTTTTCTTCTATTCTTTAATTTGGGCCATGTTTCTTTGTCTCATCATTTTTGGCTGCCTCCCTGCATTTGTTTCTATATATCATGTAGAGATGCTACATCTTCCAGTGTTCGTAGAGTGGCCTAATGTAGTAGGTGTCCAATGGCACTCAGTGTTGCAGCCTCCCTGGCGCTCCAGATACAACCTCCCCCCATGTGGTCTGTGTGCACCCTCATATTGTAGTTGAGCTTTGATTACTGTTGGCACATCAAAGGGAGAGATTGATGGCCCCAGCCTCCAGGCCAGTTGACTTTGAGGACTGGCTGAGACACAGCAGAGAAGATGCTATGCAGGGGCCCACCCCACATAGCAGGACCAACTTCAGCAGGGTTCTGGAGCCTGCTGAGTCTGTCCCTTGAGTGTGATGGTCATAGAGGTGGTTAAGTGGTACTTCAGCATGGCCTGATGCTGTCCACTAGGTGCACTAGCTGTCTGACCTCCTGAAATGAGTTTGAGTGCAGGCCAAACTCAGCTGCTGCCTCTACCCTGTCCTGAACCACCCAGCATGAGCTACAAAGTGATTTGCAGATGGTCACCACTTGTTCTGGGCTTAGAGGTGCCCAGGTGAGGCCAAGCTGTGAACCAAGGCCAGCTGCTGCTAATGCCTGGCTAGGGGTCACTTAGATTAAGGTATGTGGCACACTGAGGCCAGATGAGAGATTTTGTTTGAGAGATTTTAAGAAACTCTAAAGCATGAGCCTACTAGACAGGCCATTTGTATGGAAAAGCCACTGAAAGCAGCTTGACTGAGCCCACAAGTTAAGGGGAGGAGGTGGTTTCAGGGAATCACCAGGGCAGGGAAACAGTGTGAGCCAGGTTGATGGAGACTCAGATATGGCACCCACCTGCTGGCCCTGTAGAGGGTGGAGGGGATCTTAGAAAAGGAACAAAGGCCTCTGCCAGCACTTTCGTTTCACAGAAAGCTGCCCCCAAGCTCTTGTCCCAAAGCCAGACAATTCAGTTCCTCCACATATATCCCTAGAGCCTTTCCAGTTGCTACCCCAATGCTAGAGCTTAGAGCAGGTTAGTCTGAGTAAGTCTATTTGCCAGGCCCTTTAAAAGGAATGCGTGGGACTCCAAAGCCCTCTGTATCACTCAGCCACAATCCCTGCTGGTTTTTACAGCCAAAAGTTATGAGGTCTTCTCTTCAAGTCACTGAAACTCTGGACTGGACAGCCTTGTGTGGGTATGAGACCCCTTGATCTCAGAGGGGACTCTGCAGCCAAGATATCCCTCCCAATTTCTAACTGTCACACATGGGTGTGGGACCAGCCCATTCTGTATCTCCACCCCTCCTAAAGTCTCCACATGGTTTCTTCTCTATAACCTTAGTTATAGGACTTCTGCTCAGCTAGATAGACTTCAGGTGGTTCTCAATGATGGTTGTTCTGTAGTTTAGTTGTAATTTTGATGTGGTCATGGGAGGATGTAAGTACTGTGTTTACCTACTCTGCCATCTTGACAGGAACTGTTTTGTATTTCTTAAAATAGTTTGTTAAGTTTTTTTTCTAGAAATTTGCCATTTCACCTACATTTTCAAGTCTATTTGGTATAAAGAATTTATAGTGTTTTTAATCACCTTTTAATCTCTGCTCTAGCTCTAGTTATTGCCCACTTACATTTCTAATCATTTGCATCTTCTTAAGTAACTATGCCAATGGATTAGCTATTTTAAGATTATTTTTTTAAAAGCCAGCATTTAGCTTTATTATCCTCTACCATGTTTTTGGTTTTTATTAATTCTCCTTTTAAGTTTGGGTTAGTTCTTATTTTCCTTCTAACTTTCTTCTCTTTTTGCTTGTTTCTTAACTTTCCATTTTATCTCTTTTCTAATATAATCATTTACAACTATATATCTCTCTCAAAGTATTATTTTAGTTGCATCTCATAAGCTAGATAGTGATTTCATTTTTATTCCATTTTAAATATTTATAAATTTGTATTTTAACTTAAAATTTATCCCATTAATTATTTTTTAAGTTGCCTTTTTTTGAGAAGTTATTTTATTTTTCTATTTTTGTTTGTTTTACTTATTTTCTATAGTTCATTTTTACTGTAGTTTTAAAGTATGCTTCTTAGTTTTCAAATATATGAAGTCTTCTTAAATTATGTGTTTTATTTCTACATGGAGAAACAGTTCCTATATTCTACTAAATTAAGTTTACACACAGCTATTTTTGTGTCGGCATCCTCGATTGGAAGCCATTCAATTGTCCTATGCTGTATATCTCCATCCCAGGCAGGCCAGGTTTATCAGCAGCTTTAAGCACCTTTGAGCTCATCCCAACCTCCATATCTTCAATTATTTTTAATTGGACTGATTTCTTTTCATCATTGGGCATGTTTTTTATATTATGATAATTAAACTAGCCCACTGCTTCGCTAGCTTTCTCCCTCTGATTCACTATTTTTAAATCCTTAGATTATTTATTTTGGAGCTTCTCTAAGGCTCTAAAATTTTTACATGTTATAAAATTTTAAACTTACACTAAGATTCAGCAATGGGTTTGTGTAAATATTATCTTCCTTTATGTGCTCTCTTTCATATTTCCTGGTGTCCGTGCCAGGAGCATATATTACATTTATATTCAATGAAAGGAATTAATAATTTTAAAAATCTCCCATTTTAATTAATATATTCCCCCAGTGCTTCTTAGCCTGTTTTCATCATGTTTTTTGCTTTCAGACCATCTGCTCCTCTCACTATCTACTAATATTTTTGACAACTAACTATATAGCATATAAACTATAAACCCTTTATGCAAATTGTCATTTAACTCTCAGAAAAACTCTGTTAGAGAAGCATTAAATTACCTCTGTTACAGTTAGGAAACTGAAGCAGAAATATGTAAGTGACTTTTTCAAGGTCACACAACTAAAATATAGTAATGACAGTTTGAACCTGTTGTGTCTGACAATGGAGCCAAGGTGCCTAACTACTATGTCATACTGGTTTCAAGAGCTTCTAGATCCTAAGTATTGGGATGATTGCCAAGTAACTAAGCAAAGAGCTGATTTTGGAATCAATTCAATACTGCTGTGAGATATTTTAAGATTAAATTTAGTGAATTAGCTTTTAAACTATGGTAATCAAAATAAAATTTCTTTTGGTGATATAATAGGTAATCAGAGAAACAAACACTACCATATACAATTTTTGATGAATGTTTTAGTCCAAAAAATGTCAACCATAAGACAAGGAAGAAATTAATTTTTCACATGAGAACCAGGTCTTAAGAAGAAAGGACCTTTCTTTTAAAGTCATGTGTATATTAAGAGCTTTTTTTATACCTGAAGATTCTGAGGAGGAAGTTTATGATACACAGGAGAATTTATGGACAGAGGAATTTTCACTACATAATTCAGGGCAAATAAAAGCTTAAATATCACTCTTTGTTTCTCCTTTTTCCTTCAAACTCTATTCACCAATTCACCCATAGCTCAAAGGTTGAATCATCAGAAATCCCCCATGCCTGTATAAAAGAGATGGTCAATTCATTCTTTTCTCCTTTTTCCCTCTCTTCCACATTTTGAAAGCACTGAAAGAAAAATTTCCTTTTATCACCATCATCACCACAGTATAATAGCCACCAGTTACTAACTATCCACCACACGCCTACATTATGTTAAGCAATGTTTGTGTTACCTCCATTTTTCACAACTTTTCCTATAGATGAGAGGCCCAAGATTCAGAGAAATAGTTTTTTGATTTACCCAAGATCACAAACTTCTAACCCTTGGGTTAGTGATTACAGTTGGAGGGAGGAAGGGAGGAGCCAGGAGGAATAATGAAGAGATTACTTGCCATTGATCACACAGCAGAACTGGGAGTCAAACCCAAACGGATTTGGCTTCGGTAATCTGTTTCCACCCCAGTTGTTTGGCTTTGAATAGCCAGATATAGAGAACTAAGCAATTTAACTCTAGAAGTAACACTAAAATTCATTATTATTCTAGGACACATTAAATTTATAAATTATCATATTCTAATTTCCTGGAATCAACTTTTATTAGCTAGTTTATTTTTTCAAAAATAGTATATAAATATAATAAGAAAATATTCAATATTAAAATATTATAAATTCTCACCTCTGTTTTGTATTATTTTTTAAATTAATACATTAAAATATCTCATAAAATTCCACTAATGGACACAACGAAAACACTATGATTAGGAATGAGAATTCTTTTGTTGTTATGAAACTAACAAGTAAATCATTTATCCCTAATAATAAGGTAATTTTAAGGATATTTCCCTCACCAATGAGTGTATTTAGTTATCCTGGCAGAGATTTCTTATACTAGTGGGCAATGACATAGTTGTTTACAGTCGTTTTATTGTTCATTCCCAGGAAACATGTCCAGGAATCAGAAGTCAAATCATATTTGAAAGTTTTGTTTCTGGTGCATTATATTATATTATAAAAGTTAGTAGTCACTAAAATCCATTATAATAAAAAAGGACCTAAAATAAAAATAAAAAATGAATGAACTTTTTATTCTTATTTTAGAATCTTACAACTAAATATTTGCCTACTTTGATATTAGAAGCATGATAACATAACGTGCCTATGGCTGCACAGGAAACGATCATGTGGTTTTGTTCACAGGGATTGTAAGAATTAAAGTTGCCCCTGTTTAATATCACTTTTGAAAACTTTTTTTTTTTCGCTCAGGTTAACAATTGTGTATTAGACAGTGTAATGATTTCATTTAGACATCATGACTCAATTAATTCAAATTCAATTCAACAAAAAATCATTGAATATAACATACAAGGCACTGCTAAATGCTGAGGAAGTGTAAGAAGGTGAGTAAGACTCTGAAAGAGACACAATAGCAACTATGAGATAAAGCAGGGAAAGCAAGATCAATACCATAATAAAGATATAAAGTGCTATGTAATCACTGTATGGGAGCAATTGATTCTAACTGAGTACATGTGCAATGGAAAAGTTGGAAATGAAACTAACATTTAATACTGACACTGAAAATAACCCAGGTCTTTATCTACAGACATTATTTTATTCTGTCCATAGCAAGCTGACAGGTATTATGAAATTTAGCTTAGTTTTAAAAATACCCTGAATTTATTTTCTTTCAATAACTATGATATGTGATGTATACTATTCAAATAAGAAGTAGAAATCTTGTCCCAAAATAAATAAAATAAAAACTCTGTAGGCTCATAAAAGATCAGATTAAGACACTTGAGCAGAATGATACAAAGCCAAAGCACCAGTATTCCGGACCGGCTGCTGATTACTCTTGCCCTTGCACGGGCTCCTCCTCTCCGGTGTCTTGGAGCATGCCTGAGGGGTGAAACTTCTCTTGCAGGTATCTGGACTGAAGATTCATCTTGAGGAATCACTAACCAATGCAGCAATGCAGCAGCTTTGGGGCTTTGCGCACCCTGTTTCTTGTGCCTCAAAAACTGTTTCTTTTCTATCCTGTCTCCATTGTTACCTGACCACCACTTTCAGGTCCAAGCTTAGACATCACCTCCTGTGGGACATCTTCCCTGAGTTCTTCTGACAGACTGAAATTAAGGGTCCCTCTTCAGTTCTCTAATTGCACTCTATACTAACCCAATCATAGCATATTGGAACTATTTGCTTTTTTCCACAAGTCTGCAATAAGGAACTGTGTTTTGTTCAGTTCTGGCACCATAATGTGACATCATAGATGCTCATTATGGATTGAAATGGGTCCTTCAAAAAAGTTGTGTTGAATTACTAACCCCTAGTACCTCAAAATGTGACCTTTTTTGGGAATTGTAGATAAAATGAGGTAAGAAGTTAATACTGGAGTAGGGTGGGCCCCTAATTCAATATGACTGGTGTCCTAATAAGGTGGCCATGTGAAGACAGAAACACACAGGAAGAAAGCAATGTGACCATGAAGGCAGGGATTGCAGTTACACCGCTGCAGGGCAAGAAATGGCACAGACTGCCAGCACACCACCAGAAGCTAGGGACAGCTAAGGAAGGATTCCCCCGCAGGTTTCAGAGGGGGCATGGCCCTGCCAGCACCTTGGTTTTAGACTTCTAGCCTCCAGAACTGTGAGACAACAAATAAGTTGTTTTAAGGCAGCCAGTTTGATACTTTGTTACAGCAGCCCTGAGAAAATAGTTCCATGTTCAATAAATTTGAAGGGACCAATGGATGACTTACAATTTTTATCCAGTGATGATGAATCTATGTCTATGCTCAGTTATTTCTTGCTTCTAGTCTTTTTTTAAATCATTTTTTTATTTTTCAATTACTGTTGACATATAATGTTATATTAGTTTTAGGTATACACCCCAGTAATTAGACATTATATAACTTACTAAGTGATCATCCCAATAAACCTCATATGCATTTGACACCATATGTAGTTAATAGAATATTATTGACTATATTCTCTATGCTGTATTTTCCATCTCCATGACTATTCTGTTACTACCAATTTGTACTTCTTAATCCCTTCACCTTTTTCCCCCAACCCCTAACCCACCTCCCTTCTTGCAACCATCAAAATGTCCCCTATATCTGTGACTCTGTTTCTGTTCTGCTTGTTTTGTTTTTTATATTCAATTGTTGATAGATATGTATTTATTGCCATTTTATTTTTCATACTTTTGACCTTTTTTTTTTCTTCTTATAGAAGACCCTTGAACATTTCATCTAATACTTACTAGTTTGGTAGTGATGAACTCCTTTAGGTTTTTCTTGTCTGGGAGGCTTTTTATCTGCCCTTCAATTCTAACGATAGTATTGCTGAATAGAGAATCTTGGTAATAGGTCCTTGCTTGTCATCATTTTGAATATTTCTTGCCAATCCCTTCTGGCCTGCAAAGTTTCTGTGAAAAATCAACTCAGTTTCATGGGAGCTCCCTTGTAGATACCTAACTGTCTTTCTCTTGCTGCTTTTAAGAATCTCTCTTTGTTTTTAACCTTTGTCATTTTAATTATAGTGTGTCTTGAGTTGGGCCTCTTTGGGTTCATCTTGTTTGGAATTCTCTGCACTTCCTGGACTTGTATGTCTATTTCCTTCACCAAGTTAGGGAAGTTTTCTGTCATTATTTTTTAAACAGGTTTTCAATTCCTTGCTCTTTCTCTCTCCCTGCTGGCACCCCCATGATATGAATGTTGGTATGCTTGAAGTTTTCTCAGAGGCTTCTTACACTATCCTCATTTTTTTTATTTTTTTTTTGCTGTTCTGATTGGGGTTTTTTGTTTGTTTGTTTGTTTATTTTGCATCCTTATATTCAAATCACTGATTTCAATCTTGGTTTCACCTACTCTATTGATTCCTTGTAAATTATTCTTCATTTCAGTTATTGTATCCTTCATTTCTGATTGGATATTTTTTATGGTTTTCATGTCCTTTTTTATGCTTGGAGTTCTCTCTAAGTTCATCTATTCTTCCCCTAAGTTCACTCAGCCTCCCTATTACCAGTGTTTTAAACTCTGCATCTAGTAGATTGTTTGTCTCCATTTTGTTTAGTCCTTTTTCTGGAATTTCATTCTGTTCTTTCATTTAGGGCATGTGTGTATGTGCTCTCATTTTGGCACCCTCCTTGTGTTTCTTTCTATGTACTAAGTAGAGCTGCTACATTTCCCAGGCTTGGTAGAATGGCTTCATATAGTATGTATCCTGCAGGGTCCAGTGGCACAGCCTCGCCATTCATCCAAGCTGGGCCCTCCAGTTACACCACCAACCCCAATGAAGGCTGTGTACACCCTCCTATTGTAGTTGAGCATTGATTGCTGTTGGCACATCAAGGAGAGGTATTTAATTGCAGACTGATTGGCTATAAGGACTGGCTGAAAACACTGGGGAGGATCAGCTGTGCCAGAGCCTGCCTAGTGGAACAGTACTTATTTCAGTGGAGTTCTGGTGCCCACTGACTCTTCCCCTTGAGTTTGTCACTTGTGGATGTAGTTGTGTGGTGCTTCAACATAGTCTGAAGATGTCCACCATGTGCACTGGCTCTGGGGCCTCCCAGGAGGCATAGGCCAAGGTCAACTACCATCTATGTTCTTCCTGGGGCCACCAGCATAAGCTACAAAGCAATCTGTAGATGGCTGCTACTTGTGCTGGGCTTGGAGGTGTGCAGGACAGACCAAGCTGAGACCAAGGCTGGATGCTGGTAGTGTGAGGCCTGGAGAAACTTAGCAAGAGGTATAGGGCATGCTGGGGCCAGATATTGCTTATTGGAGAGACTTCAGAAAAGTCTGAAGGATGAATTGTGACAGGCCATTTGTATGGAAAAGCCACTGGAAACACCTTGGGTGGGGCAGGGTGTCAGGGAATTGCCAGGGCTGGGTGAACAGCGATAGTCAGGTTGCTAGAGAATCAATTTTGGCACCTGCCTGCTGGCTCTGTTTAGGGGCCAGGGGCAGGCTCAGAAAAGAAACAATGGCCTCTGCCAGTACTTCTGTCTAGGAGAAAACTGCCCCTCCAGCTCTGTTCCTGATGCCAGACACTTCAGTTCATTCCTATATATCTCTGGTGCCTCTCAAGCTACTGTCCCAGTGCAATGATTCAAAGAGAGTCCAAGTAAGTCCATGTGATGGCCCTTTAAGAGGAATACCTGGGACTCCAGAAAACCTCCATCTCACTTAGCCTTATTCCTCATTGGTTATAACAGCCAGACGTTATGGGGACTTCTCTTCCTGGCACTGGAACCCTTGGGCTATGTGGCCTGGTGTCAGTCTGAGAACCCTTGATCCTCAGGGGTTCCTAGCAGCCAAGATATCCCTTCTGATTTTTAACCACCACACTGGGTGTGGGACCAGCCCATTCTGTGTCTCTACGCCTCCTGCCAGTCTCATGAGGCTTCTTTACATCTTAATTGTAGAACTTCCATTCAGCCAGATTTCAGGCAGTTCTGAATGATGGTTCTTCTATAGTTTAGCTGTACTTTTGATGTGATTGTGGGAGGATGTGATTACCACATAACCTTCGCTACCATCTGGACCAGAAGCTCTTTCTTCTAGCCTTGATCTAAACAGAACTTCTTTCATTTTATTTGGCCATTTGAAGCTACAAGTTTTATTTGCCATATTCTCCAATTTTTCTTTTGTTCTCCAGTTCTCCAGATGAATTCTCTGTCTGGCTATCTCCAAAACTGAATATAACATGATTCTATGAAAAATAACTTTGTACCTATATTTGCCTCTTTTTATATAGTCTATATCTTGATAAATTTTCATGACTGCATTAAATTAGTTTTTTACACTTAGGAGAACTGAGAATGTACATGTCTCAATATCTAAGACTCTTTCATAGGCAAGCTACCAGAATGAGCCCTGTGATCATGGACTTAGGTGGTGGCATGTTGTTTGAGCTTGCTGATTTTGTATCTTACTAAAGATACAATTTCCATTTAATGGAAATTTTCTGTGGTGGTCAATAGCTTGGGCTTCATTGTCAAATACAGCTGGTATCAAATCCCATTCTGCACTTAACAGCTTAGGTAAGCTATTTATCCTTAGTAAGCTTCAGATTCCTTGTCTGTAAAATTAGATTATAGTCATCAAACTTATGAGTTATTATAAGGAATAATGACATAATGTATATAAAGTTCTTAGTATAGTTCATGTATTAAAGTCTTAATAAAAACTAATTATTAGATACATAAGAAACCCCCTTTTATTTGGGATCAAAATCAAAATATTTTGCAGATCAGCATCCTCTCAAATAAAAACTGCATTGTGTTACAAATTAAAAGTGTAAACCTATCATGGAAAAAATATTTTTAAATTTAGCCCCAACATACAAGAAGAAAAATGGAAAAAATTCTACCCTTGGTGGACATAAAACTTTATTAATGAGTAAAAGACTCACTGGCTTTTTTTTCCCCCCCTTTAAACAGGCTAAAAGGAGAGATGAGATTCTCCAGCTCTTAAGAAAACAAAGAGAAGAGAGGATCTTGGTGAGATGGGTAGTGAGGCATTTGGATAAATCTATCTGCTAGGGGCGGGGCTGAACTATGGCAAATTCTCAGAGATTGACCCTTAAATCTAGATACTCGTGGCCCAGAGCCACTTATGTAACAGAGGGAGGCAGAGTGTAGATGTAGACATCAGATAATTTGGCAATCCTTGGTAAACCAAAGACATCTCCAGAGTGTGTTAGCTCTGCTGGCAGAGAAATGCGGTGTTATTGTCAGTGAGCTTATTATCACCCAGTGTAAAGCTGTCCTGTATTAACATGGGTTACTGCAGTGCTAATGTTTGTTTTACAATGTGACAAGTAAGATTTCTCTTACTTAGATCATGCAAAAACAAATGCTAAATGAAGAAAACAAACTTAATAAAAACAATAATAGCACCCTGTAAACTTATGAATGTACAAACACACTCTCCTGAATGAACCCAAATCTCTAATTTGGAACATTTTTGACCTCACCATCTCCAGATGGAAGAAGCTAGTCTGTATAGATTCTGTGACAATTTTACCTCATATTTTCTTTCTATTAAATTTCAATCAGTGCAAGAAGTAAAACAGTTCCTTTTTGATTTTTTGTTTTGTTTAGAAAGAACTTGTCTCCCTTCCTCACAAGCCAAAGACCAAAGTACACAAAGCAAAGTAAGTATACTTCTGTCAACTATTATCACTGTTCTATTTTCCCCATAAAGAAGCATTTCTTTTTTCTTACTCACTTTGCCCTCTACACTCAAATTTCTAAAAACCTTCCCACTGATTTAGGAATATCTTGCCTTGAATAAAGTTTCCCCTCATCTATCATTAAAGCCCATGATATATGCAAGCATTAATAGGTGTAAACAGGAAAGTAAGTCAACCTTGTATCTCTGTACCTATCCTCTTCCCCTCTTTCTCAACCTGGGTTATTGTATTCACCTGCTCTCGCCCTCAGCTCTCCTTTCCCCTACCCATACCTAGCCCCACCATCTTTGGAAAATCAGCAGGTCTTCTAGATTTTCAGTGCTGATATCACCAGTGGCATATGTAAAGTTGTTAAATCTAAATTCATGTAGCAAGGGCTTTACCCTCACAGTGATGGGTGAATAGTTTTATCCCTGGAATAAAGTTAGAGCAGGACCCGGCACATGGCTCAGAAGCTCAAAGGAAACCAACTACCACTAGTTAATCATTAAGAAAAAAAATCTCAGTTTTTGTATTATGACTGAAAACTAATGTGGCTAACTCAACATTAATTTGACAAGTATTTATTTGAATACTACCTTTAGGGAAGAACAGAAAGTAATTTTTGGTCTTATCTCATTGGTATTGAGACTGACTCCACTTAATGTTATCAGATGTTATTAAAGAAAAATTAATACATCCACCCTAATTTTTAAAACTTTGAAGAAAATGAAAAGACCATTCAATCACCTGGCTATATCATTTATATAATGCTCAGCAACTTAATCACTCTCATTTTAGCCACATGATTAAATTTAACTTCTAAGGATGACACAAAACTAGTTCTATCAAAAGATTCACTTATATCTGATTCAAATAATGCATGAAGACTGCTACTTGAATATCATCAACGGGTATCTCTGGGGGTCTTTGATTTCTGTGCATATTTTTTCAGGAATGATCAGAACATTTCTGCTACTATCCATGTGGGTCTATCACAGAGTAAAACATTATTTCACAACTCGAACAGATAATTCCCTTAATGATTTAAATTATTAATTTCTTTTGCATATCAGCTTGCTAATTCTCCCTCCCTCCTCTGTCCTGAAGCCTTGATTTTCATCCCATTTCTCTGTGATATCTTCTTCCTCTGAGCTTCTTATACTGTTATCATCTTTTGGCAATTGATCAAGCACTACTCTGGGCTCATATTTTATAATTATTCTACTCTTATTATCTCTCGAGTTGTCATTTAACTTGTCACATATCTCTAATTCATCTATGATGGTATTGTGAGCTGCATGAGAAATGGGGTCACTCAAAGTGCCTAGCACACTGCCTGCATGTAGGGATTCAGAAAATATTTGTAATGAAAAAAATTAGCTTAAAAATATGTGATATTAGTTAATTTAGAAAGTGGTGTTTTATACAGTATGTTAGTATATAAACTTTTTAAATTTTGAAATATTTTAGACACATTGTAAAATATTATTGCCCTCTTTTTCCTCCCTCCATTCTTTCCTGTCTGCCCAAACCCCCACAGGTACACAGGTACACCCTTGCTATCCCTTCTCCAACAGACCTTAAGAAAATTCAAGTCCCCTTCTGTCAGAAAGAACTAGAAAGTATGCACAGAGTAAGATTTGAGTAGAAATGTGTTGATTATCCTCCCCAGGAATATTTGCATTGTAAAGAGGGCTGACTAGAAGGAACAATGGTCAATACAAAGAAATCAATCACCAATGATGAAATCTCCCAAATTTGACTCTTGGGTGAGCAAAACACATTTAGGGTTAGGAGTTCTTCTCCCATGCCCTTCAAGTCACACTTTACAGTAGAATAACCATGTCTCTTGCACATGTTTATACTTGGTTGCAAAATCTAATGCATAGTCAGAATCTAAAACAGCAAATCTTTACTGGGGAAACTTTTAAAAGCTGTTTTCCTGCTACTTTGAGTTCACAACTACAGAGTTTTGTGTTTTGGAACTGATTCATGTTACTGCCAACAGGAAAGTGATTCCAGAGTCAAATAAAGAACAAGAAGAAGTGAAAGCCTTGAACTAATTTGATGGACACATGGTAGTGGATGGCTTACTTCGATCTTCACTTTTGAAACAACCTGCTCTTACATCAGGATCATTGGGGTCATTAGTTAAAATAGGCAGAGAAATAAAAGTTAAGTATGCAGACTTCTAGGAACCTTACCAGTTATTGAATAATTTATCTATGTTACTTATTGGGAACTACTGTATTTGAGAGCACACAGTAGTAACTATCTCTCATCTTTCACAGTTTCAAACTCCTACATACTTTCATTTGTTATTTCCAGAATTGCTAGATTTGATCTGTATTATGAATATCAGATAAACATGAAACAGGGCTTTATGTGTCCCAATGTGTAGACCACCAGTAAAAACAATAAGGAAATAAGAATGAAAGGGAAGTCCTACAAAGTCTTCTTGCTGTTAAAGAAACAAATCTGTTTTCCAAAATTTGTTTTCTTCAGTTTCTGGAACATGTCTGAAGTCAGAAATGAATTGTTTCTAGTTCTGTGAAGAGCCGTCTTAGCGTTCCTATGTCTTACACACATGTACAACCTGGTGCCAACCTCCCTCCCTCCCTTTGGTGTATATTGGAAAAGAGAATGTTAAGTATCTATCCCTTCTGCATTGTCCAGCTGGCATTCTTGTTCAGAACTGTACACTCTGCTCCAGTGCTCACAGCTCTATTTATGACCACTGTTCGCTTTGCTTGGCCTCCACCTGCAACTCCTAGACATAACCTCCATTAGATGCAACTCCTACTCCACAGCACAACATAACTTAATCACAGGGACACACCAAACTGCAGGGGAGGCCAGGAAACAGGCTTTAAATGGGGGTGGGAGTGGATCTGCCTAGTTAAAATTCAGGACTCTAACACGAAGAGAAGTAGAGAATGGATAGTAGTGGAAAACTAGTCATTTCTGCCACACTATTTGGAGAAAAATGTTTTGAACGGAAGGAAGGTAGACATAGGAAAAAGGAAGATTAGAAAGTTATAAAATGGGAATCTCATCTCAGCACTATTAAGAATAAAAGGTACCCTATCAGGGTGATGTGTTTGTCTGCCAGATAAATATCTATAATGAAAACAGACATAGCAGGCTATCAAAGCCTAAACTTTCAAATCATGTAACTAATTCTCTTTGTTCTGATTCCATGCTCACAGAGGAATCTTTTTTTAATGTGCTCAACATTAAATGCAAACATCAGTTTACCTGATAATTGTATTTCTTGATGTGTGAATATATTAGTCTCTTAGATTGGGTTTGAGCTCATCAAACTAAGGATTATCTTGGTTTAATTATTTGGACCAAGAAAATTAAACCAAGAAAAATTCTACTTTGTGAGCTTTCTTGGCAATCAGCCTTCCCCCAGTAACACTTGTCTGCATTACCAGGTGTAATGGTTAGGTATTACTGCAATAATACTGTGTGACAAAGTGATCTAAAACAACATGTATTCTTGTTCACACACCTGTAGGTCAGGTGGGGGTTTGGCTGATCTAGACTTGGACAGAAAGCTGTGCTTCGGGCTACAGCACCTAGAGCAGGTCAGGTTTTCGCTACGTGTCTGTTGATTGGGGCAGCTCTGCTCCTTGTATCTTTTTTGGGATAAACATGAACCAGTGGAACATCTAAGCTATGTTCCTGTCAGAGTGGCAAAGAAGCAAGAGAACAAATAAAAACATGTGAGGCCTTTTCCAGCGTGGGCTCAGAAACTTCTGGGTCATTCTGTTGGCCAACAAGTCACATGGTCAAACACAAAGACAAGAGGTAGGGACATATACTCTGCTCCTTTGGTAAGAGGAACTGCAAAGTCACATAGTAAAGGGTATGCATACAGGATATGTGAAGAATTTGGGTCGTTGTTGCAATCTAGTGCATTAGGTTGACCGCATACCTTAACAAAGTCTATCTGGACAAGGGCCAGCGTGTTAAAGGGAAAACTCAGGGCACAATTTAATTAATTGGACCAAGGTAACAGCTTCTCTAAGTTGTAATAGATGTTGTAATATTGGAAATACATCTTTTGCAACTGATTTGCAACTGTGACTAGCTATCTGCTCACTTGAATATCTATTTGCCTTACCAACCCTTCACAAAACTCAGGGTAACTTTTAGTGTTGCCAAGATTTAACTGAAATTTAGGCAAAAATAAAAATAAAAATCTTGAAGGCCACACGGACGTTAAGTGAAGAAAAGCAGGAATAGAAACTATCAAATGCCAACTCAGGGGCTGATATTCACCATAGCAGCTCTCCCTTTGATTGCTTGGGTAATCAGGAATTTCTAGAATGTACGTTTGATATGAGATGTTCTAATTCAGACATAAAGACTGGCTGTAAGTGAACTTGCCATAAGTTCCTGCTGATGCTACTGTTTTCTACTGTAGCAGAGTTTCCCCATATTATCAGCTGGAACTGAAACAGGTCACTCTGCTGCCCACGGCCCCCATCCCCACCCCTACCTGTGTTCAGGCCTGTTTGTCTAGAATTGCAGTGGCTCAAGCTAAGACCCAGACCCAGAAGTCAGGATCCCAGATGGAGCTTCTCCTAGGCTTCACAGAGGCGGAAAAGCAAGGAAATCAGACCCACCCTCTGTCATTTAGTACCTTAGTTTTTGGGCAGGAGGCTCATGTTATTATTGCCTGAATATATTTGAAAACATTTTGCCTACTATAAGAAGCAAATGGAAAACACAACTGCTGTGGGAGTTCAGAAGAAGGAGGACATAATGAAGGCTAGATTGTTGAGGAAAGCTTTTCTAGAGGAACTGGTGTCACTCTGTCACAAGTCCAGGGCTGAAAAGTCACCCCTGCATCCCAACATGTGCCCTGCAAAAGCAGTACAATGTTATTTCCTTGCTGAATTTAGAAGCACCCTTTGGCTTCTGGTGGAGCTGCTCTCCTCTCAGCCAGACCTCCACTTGGCCTCTTTCTCTGGAAGCTATCCACACTGTCCCATAACGTGCCTGGCATGTGGCACACGGCCTCCCTCAGCATCTCTTCTCTGCATCTACCGTTCCTTTCTCAGGAGCAGCCCTGAAAGCCTGCGCTTGCACTCTACCCCGCCTTACGAAGGTCTGAGTGCCTTGCCTCTCCAATTAGCCCATTCTGCAGAACCTTGAGCACCGAGTGAATTCAACTATGTCCTCAGGAGTTGGGGCGAGATGCAGTTCAGTTTTTAGCCACAGTGCTCTCTTCATTAGATTTCAGTGAAGCCAGACTAGGATTTTGCCCCAGCCCTGAGCCCTAGGCAAATGCAAGATCTCCTTGGGAAGCTCCCTCCCCTCCTCTGCTCGCTCCCCTCGTGAGGGCCCGGTGTCTGGCGCCCAGCTGGAGGGGGCAGGCAATGGGGGCGGGCCAGCCAGAGGGGCTGCCCTCCCCGCAGTGACGTCCCAGGGGGCGGAAGGGAGACTGGCTGGCTCCGCGCCCTCCCGGCCTCGTCCGGGTGTCCGGGTGTCGGTCCGTGGGTCCTCCGGAGATGCTGCTGTTGCGGTGGCAATTGTGCACACCGCTGAAAGTCCACCCACTCCACCGCTGTAGCATCCGTGTGTCCGAGTACTCACTACAGCCAGGCCATGCATCTGAGAGCGACGCTGCAGGCCGTGTTGCTGGCTGCGCTGCTGGCGGGGCTCCGAGGGGCGATGGGTCGCCTGCTAAGTGGTGAGTATGCTGGGGCGGAGTCTGGTTCCCTGGAGGGCTAGGCTGACGCACCCACTGCACCCCAGCCTCTGCTGTCCCCAGGGCTGAAGTGCCTCTTTGGCCCGCCTCGGAGTAGGGATGGGGGTGGCGCCTCAACCCTACTGCTGGACCCAGCCCTTTGGCACGCCCTGTTTCTAGGGCAGCAATCGCCCAGTGGCTGAGACCAGCGAGGATTCCCTGCCTATTCTGGGTAGCTCAAAGTCCGTTCCCACCCCAGGGTCAAGGGAATTCAGGGGACGTAGGCTAGGTGAACAGTGAGCAAACTGCCCTAGTAGGCACCCCTTCCGCTGAGCATGGAGCAGCAGACCCTGGGACCCTCACGCAGGTAGGGCTCACCGACTCCCTTGTCCTGTCCCCCTGGGGACGTCTTCTGACCCCAGAGACGATGGGCACAATAGGGATTCTGGATCTGCAGTGCCTGTTACTCTTGGTCTTTTGGCGGGTGGAGGAAGGATGGCTAAATCCAGCACTTGAAATAAAAGCGCTTAGAGATCGGAAAGAAACCTAGTTTGCACGGGACAAGCCCCGCCTGACTCAGAGAGTAACTCTCTCTGCTTCCTTCCTCCAGTCAAATCTCTGCAGCCCCGGACTCAGACCTTAGAGGAGGTACAGTGCTTTGGCTTTTCACGTCTTCCATTCGTTCTGCAAGTCGGAGGTAGAAAGTCCGTGCTCCTTTCTTTCTCAGGTCGGCCTTGCAGGTGACAGACTGGCCAAGAGGGACAGAGGAGAATGAAAACCTACACTCCGTTATCTTGCTTGTGCAGCTGGTTGAAAAATTCTAAAGTTGGTTTCAGGATGGGGTGGGTGGGGGAAATGTAGCTGAATTGGGCTGCTTGGGTTCTGCTTTTTTTCCGTGGGGGGCAGAAGTCCTCCCGCCCTCCCCCTTCCTGCAAATAAGAAGAGAGAGACCCTTCCTGGAGGCAACCAGATGTGCCCTTAGGCCTCCTTCCAGTTTCAGGTCTCTCCCTGGACTCACCAGTTAGCTGACTTGGGATGTGTGGCCAGGCTGGACCATACAGGAAATGCCTTTAAGGTGTTGTGTTTTCCCTTGATAATACAACAGTGTTCAGTGGGGACTACCAGTAAATTCAACTCAAACATGTTTTGCAGGTTGGGGGGCACTGGGGCTCCTAAATTTGTGCTCTGCTGGCTCTTTGGAGCCATCTCTAAGGCTCCTTCTCCACGGACAGGAGCCCGGCCACAGCCTCTCTGTCCAGTGGTGCCAATTTCTCTAGAATATCCCTTTAGTGAAAATGCCCCATATCTGAGGCCTGCCTCCTACTTCTCTGGCAGGCCAGTCCTATTAGAGTTTATTTAGCAATAGCAGAATGACAAGAAAAGAAGATGCAGAACTCTTATAACTTGTTACTTACTGAGAATTTCTTTACCAAAGCAATGAAAGAGGAAATAGAAAATGAGAAATCACAGGAGCTTTCTGGATTATCTGTATGTGCCGTGTTCCCATTCACACTGTATTCTAGACTGTATCGAGAACAAGGAATGCTGTCTGGCTCCCTGCACAGCTGCAAGACAAGTTAGGAACATGAGAACATTCTGTGAGGGCTGGGAAGCAGTTCCCAAACCAAAATCCTTTATCTCTTTCTTTATGACAGCAATTCACACCCACAGCCTACATTCTGGCTCTCCACTGCAAGGTATTCCCCTTGTTGAAATTTGGTCTTCACTTTGTACATCTGGATCCAGAAACAAATGCTGTCTGCTCCTGTGGTCTGGGAACTGGCATTTGTTTCCATATTCCCAGCACTTACCACCATGCTAGGCACAGACTGTGCATGCAGTACAAGTTGATTAAACAAAGCAATGATGAGGCAAATGTTCCAGGTACAGCAAGGTTTCAGGCACCCAGGCACAAGTTAGGGGGATGTGCAATGGTGAACAATTTATTTGCTCTTCAGTAGATTTCTATCTATTTGTCTAAGATGATCTTCCACCCTTCATGTGTCAGGGGAAACAATTACATGGGCTCCCAGTGCAACCTGCGCCTCTGGTAGAGCAGGGAGTGGACAGTGTGGCTCAGTGGTTACCAGCATGACTTTGTAATGAGATCTGGGCTCTGACTTGGGCAGTGCTACTGATAGCTATCTGACCTTAGCCAAATTACTTAATTACTCTAAGCCTCAGGTTTTTTCATCTGTAAAGTAGAGCATAAACAATATCTACATCAGGGGCTTGCTATGAAAATTCAATGAGGTAAATAATATGTATAAATGTAAAAAACCTTAGCACAGTTCATGGCACATAGTGGGAGTTCAGTGAGCCTTAGCCATCTTTAGGAAAGATCAGTAGCAGAACACCACATGGATCTGATGCTCGTAGCTTCTGCTTATATCACAGACTGTGAATTCTCGGTCCTGCCACTAGACAGAGGGCTCCAAGGTGGAAAAGCCTATGCCCAATTTCAGAATGCCTCTCTTGCCTGAGGAAGCACCAAACACAGATACCTCATTCAAACCACACTATCCCCTGACATTCCATAATTGCATGAAAGTGATTTTTGTGCTTTTAAGTGAAATCATAAATTTTTATCCACCTCTCTTTTTTTTAAAATTTTGGTTCTTTGTTTTAATTAGAGAGAGGGGAAAGGCAGGAGAGAGAAAGGGGGAGAAATACCCACGTGAGAGAGAAACATTGATCAGTTGCCGCTCATCTGTGCCCCATCTGGTGACTTAACCCACAACCCAGGCATGTATCCTGACCGGGAATCACATCCACAACCTTTCAGTTTACAGAAGGACTCTCCAACCAACTGAGCCACGCCAACCAGGGCCATCTGCCCCTCTTTTAAAGGATAGTCAAAAATGTCTCTTGTTCAAGAATCTGTAATAGAACAAACAAAACTTGGGGTCCCTACACAATAGTTTAACTGACTGCATCTCTGTGCTGGAAGGGTTATTATTTCACTCTGAGAACCCAAACTGACATTATGACAGTCCACTGGTGAGGAACCATAATTCCTTCCCTAGGGATGGCTTCTTCTACCTGCCCTGGTACACCTGGGGAGCCCTGAAATAGGTCGGCTTCTTTTTTCTCTAGGGGAGCCCATCTGCCGGGGAGGAACACAGAGGCCTTGTTATAAAGTCATTTACTTCCACGATGCTTCTCAAAGACTGAACTTTGAGGAAGCCAGAGCAGCCTGCCAGAGGGATGGGGGCCAGCTAGTCAGCATCGAGTCTGAAGGTGAACAGAGACTGATGGAAAAGTTCATTGAAAACCTCCTGGCATCTGATGGTGATTTCTGGATTGGGCTCAGGAGGCACGAGGAGAAACAAAGCAACAGCACAGCCTGCCAGGACCTTTACACTTGGACCGATGGCAGCATATCAACATTCAGGTAAGTGTGTGAAACCCACAGCAACTAACTCACTTGACATAACTAAAAATGGAGGCAGGCTAGATCCATGGTGCCGGGTCAGTGAGGGAGAGGAGAAGGCCAACCCTAGCAACAGCCCTGAAGAGATGGCTGCACCAGATCAGCACTGACCAGAGCAGTGTGGTAAAGGTGGTGCAGCAGCCTTGACCTGGGCCCGACTCATATCCACAGAGCTCCATTAAGCAGGGTGCAACCCGAAAGGGTTGTTTCAGTGGCATGCAATGCTTCACATCAATGGTTCTAGCTATCTGGCTTTTTGGACTAGAACTCCACTGAGAGATTGAAGGTCTGTGGGGCTCCAGACCACAGGGAATCAGAATGATGCACAAGAAATCAGAGCCAAGATCTGATTCTATAGATTGGCCAAGAGAGGACTTAAGGAAGGCTGCCATTTGTAGAACCCTCCCAAACCCGCAGCATCAGGACTCACTCATTTCACACCTGACCCTGGCACCACGGCATTGCCATAGCCTTCTCCCACCCCAGGAAATGCAGTGACATGGACAAATGTCAAAAATATAAGATTAAAAGGCCGACATAAGACTGGAAAAATGTTGTAACAAATTTAACAGAGTATCTTTTTATGAATTTAAGTCAAAACACTAAAAGTTTACGTAAGTTAATGAAATCCCAAAAGATAGAAGAAAAGAACCTAAGCAGGCATTTCAGAAAATACAAAATCTGACTGGTAAACAATCATATGGAAAAACAGTTTAAACTCATTACCAATCAAAAGAATGAAGGTTGAAATATATCATTTTTACCTATTACATTTAAGACAGTATGTCAGCATCTATCGTACCCATTATGCTGATCACATCCCCATCTTCCTCTGAGTTCCAGGAGTACTTCCTTTGGGATTCTCATGGGCATCTCCTCCTGGGAGAAACTTTAAAAAGGAAGGTTAATAAGATGATCTTCACTCCCCTCTGCTGCAGCTGGTCCCAGGGACACAATGGACACTTACTCATCTCCCTCCTCTACTATCTGGTCCAATTCCCCTCGCCCTCTGCTGAGGGAGAGGGAGGCTCTAGTCACCTTGCACTCCTCGGGCGAGAAAAGTGATTGCACTTTTCCATTTACCACCAAAATTGGCACATAAGTACCAACAGGTACCCGAGTATGTAACCTGGGTGCCAAACTTCTCTCTCTGCCCATGTGTGTAACAGCAGATGTTCTTCCCATGATTAGGGTCAGTCACTCTCTGTCAAGTTAATGAGTCCTCTTCTTGCCTGCCGGTCCCTGGGCATAAGGATCCCAGAGTGCCCAAGTGACAGCCATAGCTCATAGTTCAATAAGGCTCTCGCTATATCTTGTAATGGGTACCCTTTGAGTACCAGGACCTTTAAACTCATAGAGCCCAGCATTGCAGAGACAGGAAGTACAAATTCCCCAAGTGACAGTAATTGGGACTATTCCTGCTTCCAACCCTAGCCTTGCAAACCCATGTATTCTTACTCTTGGAGACACAGGGTGATACTAAGCTCATTGATTCAAAGTATACACTGCATCTTGGAGGATGATGCCCTGTCCATACGAAGTATTGCCTCTAAGCTAGTGCTTCAGCTGTGTTTTCAACAACTCTTCCTTATCTCTGCCAAGCTGGCAGCTTCAGGATAGTGCAACATACAATAGGACCAGTAAACCCATGGCCAGGTGCCTCCTCTTTCTCCTCCTTTGCTGTAAGGTGGGTCCCTTGGTCTGATGAGATGTTGCACAGTATCATGTGTTGGCAGATCAAATACTGTGTAAGCTTTTGTAGTGATGCTGACTAAGGCCCTGAGGCAGGAAAGGCAAACCCATATGCAGATTGCGTGTCGATTCCTGTGAAAGTGAATCCCTGGAAGGAGTCCAATGTCGTCAACTTACTACCAAGTGCCAGGCTGGTCTCCTAGAGCTTGTAATCCTTCAGGGACTTAGCATTGGTCTCCATTGCTGGAGACTGGATATTTGTCAGCTGCTAGATCACCCTTGGCAAGTGGGGGCTGATGCTGCCGAGCCCAGGCATAGCTTCCATCCCTGCCACTATGGCTACTCTGGTATCTATTGTGCCAGCACTTGGGGCAGCTGCTCACAGGCTGGCTGACATCAACCAGCTCAGTCATGTTGTCCCCCTCATTGTTTAGGGACCCTTCCATCTAGAAGCTTTCTGGCGGGCTTTAACACATGACAGAGTCTCATACTCTATGCCTATTCTCATAATGTCTTTTCATATCACTCTATCTAATAGCTCCTTGTCCCCAATCTTTTACTCTTTCTCCTTTTAGAAAGATTTTTTCTCCTGATCAGCTGCCCAAGCTCTCCACTCTACCCCTGAGTCCTTTTATATTCTAACGTCCAATAACTACCAAGTAAGCTCTGGACATTGGGAGGATGTCCCCTTAACACTTGATTTTTCAAGGCCACCTCTGAGTCGGGCTGGAGTGCGGCTATTGTCCATTTGGTGCTATACTCCCTTACTTGGCTGACCTCTCCACAAACCAGGCTTGCTTGGGGGGCTTCTCTCAGCTAGTCATGAGGGATCCCTTATACAGCAGTAGGTGTCAGCAGAGGAAGAGGCTCTGGTACAAGAGTGGTAGATGTCATGAAAGCCTGCTCTACCTAGACTTTGGTCCTACTCACACAACAATGCCCTTCAGTCCTATGTATACCTCTTCCATCTCATAGTGGCTTAATTCCAGGACTGCTAACCTGTGACTCTGTGTGTCTAGCAGTGCTTTACTTGTGATGGGCAAGTTGGATTGAATGGTCTGGTGCTCCTTGCGTAGATGCAAGCCATGTGATTCTTTCTCAGCTATAGATGATATTGCCTTGCTACAGAATCCTAGGGGCCTTTATTGTGATTCTCCCACTGGGGCTTGTCACAAATTCGATATGGCATTATTTTTCCCACCACTGATGCCTCTGATAATATGGTCTACTTGATCCTGTGGCCCAAGTAGCAAGTCTGTTTGCACCACACAGCCTACACATGCTTCAGAGTCCTTTTCTACCCACTGAAAGCCAGCAATCTTTTGTGTCAGCTGGTATAAGGGACAGAAGCATATTCCCAGGAGTGGAATATGCCACCTCTAGAAGCCAAAGAGGCCTACCAGATGCCATGCTTCCTCTTTTCAGTTATTGCAAGATGCTTTAAATTACTGCATGAAATCCTTTAATTTGAAAGGCACCTACACATTTTCATGAAGTGGCAGGTCCCTGAATCCTCATACGGTTTATGTCCAACCCTTGGGGCACACAAATTTCACCAAGAAGGCCTCCAATATACTAGCTGCTTCTTGCTCATCTGGTTCAACTGGCATGATGCCAGCTATATAGTGGACCAGTGTGATTTTCTGCAAGATGTCTAGGCAGTCTGGGTCTCCTCACACCATATTAGGACAGAGGGCAGAAAAATTAGTATAGGCTTGAGGGAAGACTATAAATGTGTGCTGTGGTCCGTTCCAAATAAATGCAAACAGTTTCTGATTCTTTTTGTGATAAAGATGGAAAAGAATATGTTCACCAGTTCTGCATGCTAGGTACCAAGGTCATGTTAATGTGGTGTAGCAAAGACACCACATAGGGCATAGCAGCAGCAATTGAGGCTTCTACTTGGTTCAATTTATACCACTTCAGTATTATCCTTCAGGATCTGACTGGTTTTTTTTCAGAGGCCAGACTAGTGAATTAAACAGAGATATATGATGGGGGAATGCCATTGTTGCGTTCCCTAGGTCTTTAGGGAGGGCACTACTTTCTGTCATCTTCCCCTGGGTAAGATATTGTTTTTACTTATTATCTTGAAGAGGGTGGGGAAGAATGCAGATTCAGAGGCTTCCACTTGACCTTCTCTACTATTATAGCTCTTACCCTATAGACTTTCAGTTTGTGTACTTGGGGACGGGGGGATAACCACTGGATGAGTCCCACTGTGAGCTAGCTGGCCCTGGGCCAGGATTCCACTCAATACCTGGCCTCAGTATGCTCCCACTCTAATGGGTAGCCTTGATAACACTCAGGTTTTTGGGTATCAATGTCAATTTGTACCTTGTGTCTAACAGTCTTTATAATAGTTGGGTATTCCTGTTTTCCAAGTATATGGTTACTTGAGTAAATGGCCATAGGTTTGTTTGGGAGAACAGGGGAAATTATTACCACATGCACCTGCCGTGGTATTGCAGGGTCCTTGGAATCTAGCCTCTCCTTTCTATCAGTGAGTTCTAAGCCTGAAAACTGGCTCAAGACCAGAAACCAGCTACCAAGTATAGCATTCTATCTATTCTATCATTTGTGAAATGAAATAACCTAAAGTCATAAGGCCAGTGGGGAGGAGAAGAGGCCAGTCAGTGTAGGAGGCCCCCAATGGAGTTGCAGAATAGCCTGGAGGTAACTAACGAAGTGCAGGGCCTGGCCCCAGATAGAGCCACCAGCTTTCCAGGCAGAATGTCTAAGCAGTGTTGCAAGGTCAGATGTTATCCAGGCATATAAAACCCTGTGGGCACAGCACAGGGTTTTGGTGGGTGGCAACACAGCACTCAAGCAGAGCTATAGTGCAGTGCTATGAGGAGACCTGTTTCTTAGCTGTCTCCTAAGGAGGGTCTCTGACAAGAGTAGGCAAAGCAGAAGGGCCCAGCTAACAATCTGAGCATCAGGGCAAGGTCTGAATTCTGGAAGCAAACAGCTCAGGCAGGTTACCAGGCAGACTAGAGCCCAGTCACGCTCAATGCATGGGGTGTATGCTTACAGCACCCCATGCATTAGACTCTCCATGGAATCTACAACCTGGCACCCACATATCCAACTGGGTGGCAGTACCATGTAATTCCAAGTACCACTGTATAGTGGAGCTAAGGCTGCTAATGCATCTCATCCAGGAGTTAGGGAGACAAAGAAGAGAAAACAAGTAAGGGAAGCTGACAGAGGGGCCTGATGAACTGGAAAGCACTGAAAAAGACTACATGGGCCTCCTGCTCTTTCTTGTCCCCCCTCCCTTGCCTGTTTTGACAGCCTCTACATTTTGGAAAGTCTTCCAGGGCTAGGAAGGTGCTTATATTCAATTAAAAAGTATGAGGAGATGGGAGCAGGGCAAGGCCTGGATGAGCTAAGTCATGACTCTTCTCAATGTATCTGATTCCTAAACAAAAAGAAACAAACCCAGTTATCAAAAAGCAAAAAAGAAATAAGATTGTCCAGACTGGCGCTGCTAGCTGCCTTTTCTAATAATTGCTTTGCAGACATCATAGGGTAATGCATTCCTCCCTCCTTGCAAAGAGGTTACAGCAAATGTCAGATGATTGATCGTGCTGTCCATATTAGAAAGCATGCGGCTGTTCTTACTGGCAGTACTTCAATTCCTCCCTCTCTGCATCTTGTTCTGAAGCAGACTCTTAAGTTCATGGCTTTGTGTTTTCCCATCATGAAATTTGATGGGAAAACACAGGCTTTGAAGTTTTGTGGTATCCTTCTGCCTGTTGTCTCCACTGTTGACCCCTTTCCTGCAGGAACTGGTATGTGGATGAGCCTTCCTGTGGCAGCGAGGTCTGCGTGGTCATGTATCATCAGCCATCAGCACCCACCGGCATCGGGGGCCCCTATATGTTCCAGTGGAATGACGACCGATGCAACATGAAGAACAATTTCATCTGCAAATATTCCAATGGTAATGAATCCTCTCCCAAGTTCTGTGGCTGAATCTCAGTTTCCTATCTCATTTCATAAGCAGCTGCTAGTTCCAAACATTTGCTATGTGGTCTCTGAGAAAGTTTGTTGCCAATGCCAGCAATGTGAAACACTGGGAATTCGTGTAAAGACCCTTTACACGAATGTAATGACCCTTCCTCATTGAGGAGCAATTCCAGCAAAGGAGCAGGGCATCAGATGCTAAGAGAAGGGATGAAAAAAAGAAAGGGTCTAATTTATGGATAATAAACCAAGAATTGTGAAAACTTTAGGAAATAAAAAGCCCTCTAAGTGGACAATTATGAATTCTTACTCTTTCCACATGTGATATTGGCTGTAGGATATTGGAATAAAGAAAAAACATGAAAGGAAACTGGCCATTGTTCCTACAAGTCTTCTAAGAACCCTGTGAGATTATTTGCCGGGACTTTAAAGAAACCAAATAATGACCAGAGGTGGTAAATGATAAAATACACTTATTTCACTGGCATTATGCAAAGAACAGACACATTGATGAGCTGAAACTCCCAGGCCACCCTTTATATAAACCTTGCAAATTCAACTGGTATTTGCTTCTAGATCTGTTAAGAGTATAGATAGAGTCTATGATAATGTAGTGACATTCTGCTGGAGTTGCTCAAACTCCTCCACTATAACTGACTTGGATCTAAACTCGACATGATTTTTGTTCTGTCCCTGATGTTTCTCCCCTCCACGAAGCCAACTGCTTGGCTCCAATTCTGCATCCTTTCCTGACAGGAGTACAATGACTGGTTATATCTAGTTGGTTACTAAATAATTCTATCATTTTTAAATTGTTTGAATTGACTATGCTTTTGCTACAGTTTTTGCTGCTAAAAGGTTTCTTTCTTCCCATCCCCTCAAGTGACTGCTGTGCTCCAGAGACCTAGCCCTCCCCACCATACAGAGTTGCTGTAAGCAGGGTGATTGCAAAGACAGAGGCTGTCTTAGTGGGTCATCTTTCAGGGCAATGACAGCAAGAGAGATATTCAAGAGAATAATTCAATAAATGAAATACAATAATATTTGGGTGGAGGTTATATGGGAATTCTTTGTACTATTTTTGCTAATTTTCACAAATCTGAAATTACTTCAAAATAAGAAATTTAAAAAACATTTCCTCTGGGTAACCTTCCAGGGACCCTCAAAACTAGATTCGGTGTTCCTCCTCTGAGGATTGTAGCACCTCACACACACAGTACTGTCACTGCTTATTTACCAGTTTGTCCCCTTCTCTGCATGATTGGTGAGGTCTGGAAACATACATGTTTGGCCAATTAACCCCTGCACTTGATCAATTAAGGTCATCCAGTGTGGTTCAAACAGGATGGTACACCACCCATTATGCCAGAGTGTCAAAGGACTGGTTGAATAGCATCTAACACTAGATTTGACCCCATTACCACATAGAGTAAGTAGGTGGCATGCTAACCAGATCTGAACACTTGATTACTTCTGTCATATGCAGACAGCACAGGCAGATTCAGTGAAAATTAGAGACAAGTCATCAGAGGTAATGCATTGCAGACACACTGCAGGACTGAAGGAAATGCTGCGTTAATATGCTGATTACTGCAGGTTTACATAGTGGACTGAACCATGGAAGGACAGGGAAATGAATAGATCAAGTAATGTTACTGAATATATTTAGTGTTGTAATGTAATATCACAAAATCAATATTAATATTGTTCTATATTTCTATATTTTATGGCCAAACTGTAGAGTGTAAGAGTCTGAGAGGAATGGGACCACTTCTCATTTGCGATTTTATCTCCATTACCTAGCACAGAGTTTGTCTTTTTGTGATTTTAATTTTCATTTGAATTTATTTAATTCTAATTTTTATTTATTGATCTTAGAGAGACAGAGAGAGAGAAACATTGATTTGTTATTCCACTCATTTATGCATTCATTGAAGTATCTTTGGTCAGCTTATCTCCCTGTAGGTCAGTTTGCTTATGTACAAAATCAACATAATAATAGCACATACCTCAAAAGGCTGTTATCAGGATATATTGTGTTTGTTTTTAGAAACCACTTAGAACATGATGATGTTTCTGTCATATAACATGCACTATATACATTTATTAAATGAACGGATTTGCATCACCTCTACAAATTCATGAACTTATGAGATGATTAAAAGTGTTCTCTCTGAATAGCTTTGACATCCTGGCCTTAGGACTATAAATTCTAAAATCTTGCCAGTAAGGACCTCATCCCTATGAGTCCCAGAGCATCTGATTAGCTTAAGAGAGTGGCTGCCAATACAAGAGGTTGGCACTCTCCCAGCCAAAAGTGAAAACATTAGTTACAGGTTATCTGTGCAACCTGACTTTCCCCAGGCTCTCTGAAATATTTAAAATGACTCAGGTTTCTAGATCACCAGTCTCTACCGAGGGGGCTGGCCAGTGGTCTACTTAGCCCCCCAACTACTTCCACAGCTTGTAAATCAGTCTTTGTTGCTTTCTAAAACATCCCGAAAGGAATTGTTAAAATCTTTTGGATTGCTTTAAAATAACTCCGGCTTGAGTATAGTAGGGGAGGAGTAGGGATTATTGCTGAAACTAGAGTAGTCATATGTTGATAAGAGTTGCAGTTAAGTGATGGTACATAAAGGTTCATTTTTACCAGTCTTTCTATTTTTGTGTATATTTGGAAATTCTCATATTCAAAAATTTCAAAATATGTTTTAAAAAAGAAAACAGTGCCCAAGCAAAGTTAGGGGAAGGCTAGTCTTTGTGCGCAAGTGATTCTTTTGACATACTAACTCCATTCCTGCCATCAAATGAGCAAATAAATGGAATCTACGATCTGGCCAATTTCATTCAGATGGCACGGAAATTTAATTATTATTTTTATTTTTGTTTATTTTTGCTACAGAGGAATTAACAGCTCCTTCTATGGGGCCAGGAGGTTAGCCTGTCTTTTGAGATTTGGGTTAATTGGGGCTATTTCACAGCCCTTCTTCATGGGGTTAGAACCATGTGATCTTCAGACCAGATTATTCAACAGAAAGATTACTGAACATTTAAACAGGTATGTACCACACACAGACATAATAAATAGTTAATTAATCTCACTCTCTACCATTGTCTATCTCTCTGAAAGCTGAAAAGAAATAGTTGCAAATTCAGTTTGAGATGTTACTTGTCATTATTGACAATATGAAAGGAATAACTCAATCTAATTAAACGAAAGCATCGATGGTCCTAGAAGTGACTCATGTACTCTTCCCCTTATAAGATACCTGGGTACTACATGTGTCTTGATGCCAGCCACCTGCTGGTTGTTTCAGGACATGATCCAGTACATGCGTCTCACCAGAAAGGTAAAGACAAATAAGCCTCTACGCCAGCAGATTCTACCCTTTGCTTTTCTATGTTTATAAACGGCACTGGTCAAATTGCTACTGCCTTTTGGCACCCCACCTTGAACCTGGTAGGACCTCAGAGAATATCTGGATTATGATGCCTTCCTTTCTCCAGATTCTCAAGTCCATTTATCTGTCTCCAGGTGAAAGAACAGAGCCAGCCACACCTATACTTCCAGAAGACACAGAGAAAGAGGATGCCAAAGAAACCTTAAAAGAAAACAAAGGTATAAAGAAAACTCTCCTGGTAAAAATTGATAATGGGACTCTCCTGACCACAAACTACCCACAATTACGTTTCCTACTTTCTTCTTTCCACAGCTACTTAACAGTGGTACTAGACAGGGCATTTGTGACTCTGCAAAACTGCATTAAATGTTAGATTTCATCAGTGAAGTATGCAAATAGAGATATCTTAAGACAATTGGGGAAATTATCTGCATGAAGATAGAGCCTTGGGGCAGAGACTGAGAAAATGGATGTAGAGAAGTAAGAGCAGACAGACCCAGACCATGATGCATAACATCCATGTTTAATATTCATTTGTGAAACAAATAGAGGAAATGGGCAACAACATTTTAAAAGTTAAATCATAAAAGATAAAAGGAAGTGAGTGATAAATTGGAATGTTAGTGGACTTTCAACCTTGAGTTTTAAGAGGGAGAGCTAGGTTTTTGTCATTAAACAACTTTTAAGAACCACTTAATATCTCTGTGCTTCAACTTAATCATTTACATAATAGAAGTAATAATAGTTTTTTTCACCTGCCTGAGAAACTATCCATAAAATAAAACAAGATATTGCAATGCTGCAATTCAGTTCCGACACTAGCTACCCCACTGGCACAGACCCTACAGGTTAAGGGCTCAGACCCTATCAAGTCGGCCCTCCCTTCAGACTTCAGCCACAAGTCCCAGGGTCCCCAGGACAACTTCACTTCTAACCAACTGGTTCTAAATCCCGGGGATGCCCACAACCCCCTCAAGTTCATTAATTTGGTAGAAGGACTCAAAGAACACAAGAAAATGCTGCACTTACGACTACATTTTATTATAAAGGTTATAAATCAGGACCAGCCAAATGACAAACACACATAAGGTGAGGTCTGCAGAGGTCCCAGATGGGGAGCTTCTGGGCCCTGTCCCTGTAGAATCATGCTCCTGACACATCAATATTCCTACCACCCAGACAGCACCATTGAGCTTTGGTGTGCACAAATTTTATTGAGGTGTCATTACATGGGCCTAGTTGATTTGACTGTTGGCCATGTACTTGAACTCATTCTCTAGGCCTCACTCCCTCCCCACCAGCCCCCATCCTGAAACATCTCTGTCAGCATAAACTGACATGGGCTGAGGGGCTCATGAGTAGCAGTCATTCTTATTACCTGACAAATTCCAAAGATGTAGCACCCCTCCCAGGAACCCGGGGCAAATTTGTTATTCTACAACAGATAATACACATATGTGAAAATATTTTTATAAAAGTACACAGTGCTATGCAGAGATGAGTTCCATTTTTATTGCTTTTTGTTATTATGGTAATATTTAAAGCAGGTTTTATTTTGGGCGTGTGTGTGTGTGTGTGTGTGTGTGTGTGTGTGCGTGTGTTCTGCATAGAAAAACAAAGCAATAGCCTCTGGTTGGATGGTATGAAAGGGGTCAGTCCCCAATCCTTGATTCCTCCCCAAGTCCCCTGAAAGATAATTCCCTGACAGAAGGGTCTGCAGTCTGATTCGTGTGCTCCATGGGACTTGCTCTCTCCTGGTAATAACTCAGACTTCTGGCTTCCTCCTTTTCCAGCCGTCTCCCTCACCCCACCATGGGAACTACCATTTCCCATTTCCATCTTTAGAGTCAAAGACATCAGTGCTGCCCAAGCAGCCTCTTCTTTGTTAAGGGAGAAGAAGGACAAGAAGAGAGAATATCTTTTGTATGGACAAAAAAAATTAGTTAAAACTTCCCTTCTGATATCTACAGGAAGCCCCAAAACTTAAACTTCTTTTCTCTATTACCTAAAATAATAGGACAGGTAGAAAATGCTCACTTTTTTGAAACTAGATGCTCTTTGCAATACTCTGTGTTGGTTACATTTATTATGCTTTTTAAGTCCGTTTTGAACCATATAAAAAAATCACTAATGCTGATAAAGTGCATTTTTCTTTTCAGAAGCTGCCTGGAATGTTGCCTACATCCTAATCCCCTGCATTTCCCTTCTCTTCCTCCTTGTGGCCACCACAGTTGTATGTTGGGTTTGGATCTGGAGGAGGAGGCAAGTAAAACCTTCGTCGTGTAAACCTTTGTATCTTCTGAACTCTGCAATTTGGACATTGCCCTGTTTACTTAATTAAAAGCCATTCCAGCTCCAAGAGAGCTACCACAGCAGATTGAAGAGTAAATTCTTGGCCTTACTCAACTAATTGACAAGTACTGAACATTTGTGCTTAGTTGTGATTGAGAGTAATCTTGCATTCTTTAATTTTTTTAATGACTTAAGGGGTGAAACTGTGTTATTCTATAACCACTCATCAGCGAAGTGCTCTTATAAATGCATGCTCTCTAAAAATTTTTGCTGGCTGAGTAAAGGAATGAGTAGTAACCCACATGAAAAATATCTCTTTCAAATCATTCTGGCAAACATCTGAAACCAAATCAATTTATTCAAAATGAAATAGCCACATTTGACTTTTCTTTCAATTAAGTACACAATTGCAGATTGCTACAAAACAGCTATAGTAACAGCCTAGGGCAACACTGCTACAGATCTTGTGCCACCCTTTTGAGATGCCCAGAGCTCTTTTCAGCTCCATAAGGCTGGCAGGCCCACTTTACAATGGGAAAACCAAGGTCCAGTTCAAGATTTGACACACTTTGATGACCAATTTAAGCTGAATTAGTAAGATTCTAGTATAGAACCTACCTCATTTGATAACAACTTCCTTATAGAATTAGTAGAATTAAAGCAGTTAATATATACAGAATGGGCATATAGTAAGCACTTAAGAATGATAGCTCTTACTATGATTATTTTTATTAGCTGATTCCTTTTAATCTGAGAATAAAATTCAGCTCAAAAATTACAAATGCATTTTACAACTGCTTATGCTGCAGTTGATTCCTTTATTTTTTTTAGGGTATTCCAAGGGATTTTATTTATGTTTTTCTCTTTTAAATATTTTTTATTAATTTTTTTATTTTAGATTATTCAGTACAGTTTCTATCCTTTATTCCCATTCCAGCCCACCCACCCACCCCTCCCCTTTCCAACCCCCCTAGTTTTGTCCATGTGTCCTCTATATTTGTTCCTGTAAACCCTTCCCTTCTCCCCTGAAATTCCCTCCCCTCTCCCCTCTGGGCCCTGACAACCTGTCCTCTATTTCAGTGTCTTTTGTTATATTTTACTCATTTCTTTGCTTTGTTTTTTAAATATTTTTTATTGATTATACTATTACAGTTGTCCCATTTTCCCCCTTTATTCCCCTCCACCCTGCACCCCCACTCCCACCTGCATTCTACCCCTTAGTTCATGTCCATGGGTACATATAAGTTCTTTGGCTTTTCCATTTCCCATACTATTCTTAACATCCTCCCCTCTATTTAGTACCTACCATTTATGCTTCTTATTCCCTGTACCTTTTCCCCATTCCCCGCCTCCCAGCTGATAACCCTCCATGTGATCTCCTTTTCTGTTGTTCTGTTCCTGTTCTAGCTGTTTGCTTAGTTTGTTTTGTTTTTATTTTAGGTTTGGTTGTTAATAACTATGAGTTTGCTGTCATTTTACTGTTCATAGTTTTGATCTTTTTCTTAGATAAGTCCCTATAACGTTTCACAAAATAAGGGCTTGGTGATGATGAACTCCTTTAACTTGAGCTTATCTGAGAAGTACTTTATCTGCCCTTCCATTCTAAATGATAGCTTTGCTGGAAAGAGTAATCTTGGATGTAGGTCCTTGCCTTTCATGACTTGGAATACTTCCTTCCAGCCCCTTCTTGCCTGCAAGGTTTCTTGTGGGAAATCAGCTGATAGTCTTATGGGGACTCCTTTGTAGGTAACTCTCTCCTTTCCTCTTGCTGTGTGTAAGATTCTCCTTATCTTTAATCTTGGGTAATGTGATTATGATGTGGCTTGGTGTGTGCTTCCTTGGGTCCAACTTTTTTGGGACTCTCTGAGCTTCCTGGACTTCCTGGAAGTCTCTTTCCTTTGCCAGACTAGGGAAGTGTTCCTTCATTATGTTTTCAAATAAGTTTTCAATTTCTTGCTCTTCCTCCTCTCCTCCTGGCACCCCGATAATTCAGATGTTGGACAACTAAAGTTGTCCCAGAGGTTCCTAAGCATCTCCTCGTTTTTTTTAATTCTTTTTTCTCCATCCTATTCTGGTTGACTGTTTATTTCTTCTTTCTGGTTGAAACCGTTGATTTGAGTCCTGGTTTCCTTCCCATCACTGTTGGTTCCCTATATATTTTCCTTTTCATAGCCTTCACTTTTCCCTCTATTTTGTGACCATACTCAACCAATTCTGTGAGCATTCTGATTACCACTGTTTTGAACTGTGCATCTCATAGGTTGGCTCTCTCTTCATCACTTAGTTGTATTTTTTCTGAAGCTTTGATCTGTTTTTTCATTTGGACCATTTTTTTTTCTCCTTGTGCCTGTTACGTAGTAAGTGGTGGAGCCTCAAGTGTTCACCAGGGCAGAGCAACCCATTTTGCTGCGTTGTGGTGCTGTATGTGGGGGAGGCATCTGAGAGGGAACAGTGCCCCTTGCTCAGCTCTCAGCCAGCTTTCAGTCACTTCCTCCGCTACCCACAAGCAAATTAAACCCTGCTGGTGCTGATTTCTGGATGGGTGGTTTTGTGTGTGTTTTAGTACCCTGTGGGTCTCTCCAACAAACTCTTCTGTGAGGCTGAGAGTTTCTCCTGCCGCTGCAACCCCTACAGGTTTTTTCAGTCAGAGGTTTGGGGGCTTTATTTCCTTGCACTGGAACCCTGAGTTGCATGGTCTGTCTCACTCACCAGTTGTTTCTCCTGGTTTATCCCCAAGCAAATGTGGGACCACCTGCTCTGCCAGATGCCACCTCACCAGTCCTGCAGCTGCCACCTTTCCTCGAGTCCCCTCCACCCCGGCTGCCCATCTCCACCCCTCCCACCAGTCTGGGTGAATGTTTCTTCTTTAACTCCTTGGTTGTCAGACTTCCATACAGTTTGATTTTCTGGCATTTCTGGTTATTTTTTGTTTTTTAAATTTGTTGTTGTCCTTTTGGTTGTGGGAGGAGGCACAATGTATCTATCTATGCCTCTACCTTGGCCAGAAGTTGCAGCTGGTTCTTGATTTCCCTTCCTTAATCTATGTATTTAGCACCTCACCAAGATTTAGGGAATTGTGACTCTGAAGCTGTAGTTTATTTCACAGGTAGTCTATTTCACTTTTCTTGTGCCACAGACCCCTGTAGCAGTCTGATGAAGTCTATGGACTCCTTCCCAGAAGAATATTTTTAAATGCATAAGATAAAATGCATTGGATCGCAAGCAAAACAATTATACTAATATAGAGTTTAGCAAGATATTTCCAAAAAGTGAATGTGGTACAGTAATACATATACTTCTTTATTAATGCTTCTTTATTTAGTGGTGGGTATAATTATAATTTTGAAGTAGAGATGAGAGTAAAATATTTATCTGTTATAACTATGATGTGATATGAAAATATGTATGATTTTTGTTGTTGATCAAGTCAAGATATTATTAATTTTATTCCAATTTATTGCCTACAGTTAGGATTGAAGGACATGCTAAATTTCACTTAGAGAAAAGCTTTTTTTTTTACTGTGATATTTGTCCCCACCTAGTTCTATTCATGGACCCTCTGGGGGCTCTGGGGATCCCAAGATAAGTGTCTCTGTTCTGTGTTCTAGAAGCAGTGAACAAACAATCACTTTAAACATAACAATATTTCCTGTTTTTTTTTACCCCACCACACTCTGAAGCCCTGACATGTTAAGTTTAGCCAGGTGACAAGTGCAGCTAGTGATTGCCCAGGATGACCTCCTCCTCCCCACCAAAAGGCTCAGGGATATTCTCAGTCCACCTGCCTAAAATGCTCAGCCCTGGTTTCTTTCCTAGGAGTCAGGAGCAACCCAGCCCCAGCACAAAGGAGCAGCACACCATTTGGTCGTCTCCTCACCATAGACCGGACCTGGAGGTTTACAACGTCATACGAAAACAAAGTGAAGCTGATTTAGCTGAGACCCGGCCAGACCTGAAGAACATTTCATTCCGAGTGTGTTCAGGAGAAGCCACTCCCGATGACATGTCTTGTGACTATGATAACTTAGCTGTGAACCCATCGGAAAGCGGATTCGTCACTCTAGTGAGCATAGAGAGTGGTTTTGTGACCAATGACATTTATGAGTTTTCTCCCAACCAAATGCAGAGGAGCAAGGAGTCTGGATGGGTGGAAAATGAGATATATGGTTATTAGGACACATGAAACACACTTAAACTTACAAGAATGGGAGAGAAAAGAGAAGCAAAATTCTTCTATTTTCTATAAGGAAAACACTCACAAGTCCTATGAAAGTGCTGTTACCAAGTCCTGGGAGGTGAGCATGTGATCCCAAATAGCCCTTATTGAATTCCCAGGTTGTGGCTATATCCCTTTTTCTTGGCCTTTTACCCGGGTCTGTCTTGTGAGAAAGCACCTGGCCCAGGGTCTGGACATAGTAGAGAATAAGTATCAGTTGGTTGGTCATAGCCAACATGCGAGGGACAGTGCTTTCATTGACAGGGACAAGGCTGTGTCTATGGGACCTGGGACACCGGTCCCAGGTTCTGTTTTTCTTCCCAGCCCATGTAATCACAGAGAGGCAGGAATTACAGCAGATTTCAAAGCCTACTTGTGCTAGCACCCGGCCGACCTGCACATCAGCAATGCTTGTATCTGATTTTTTCAAAGAATCAAATCAAATCACAAGCAGGAAGCAGAATGTTAGTCAGTCTGTGTCTGTGGCCCTTCCTCTGCATGTGGCCTCGTGGGACCTTTTTTTCTTCCTCCTGACATCCCAACTTGGAAATACTTTAGAAACAAAAATGAAATTTGAATTTGGCTTCCAGGCTTATTTGTGTTCCAGCCCTGACACTGCACATTGTTCTGTTGGTGTGTTTGTTTTAGTGCAGCATCAACACAATGTTGCTAATAATAATGACGATGATTCTTCTCTTTTCTTTTAAGAACCTATTTCCAATATTTTTGGACTCAAATCCAGAGAAAGGTTTCATGGCCTCACATCAGTCATCTACCATTTGAAGGTCTGAAGGCCATTAATTTAAATCACCAGTAACCTCTTTCTATCAGATTAATATTATTTTAACTATTCCTCATATATATTATTTTTAGAGTTTGTAGCTTTGCCTGACATGCGGAGCGCCAAATGAGATAAATTAACTAGTCTGGGTCAGGGCCACATCAAACACAGTGGATTGTAACCACTGCCCAGTGACCTGTCCTGCTGGGGGGCAAGGGGCAGGGAACAGGGTAGACACAAAAACATCATTTATGCCTGCTTCAGGGAAGTGTATTTGGTGGAGTTACCACATTTCAGGCAAAAACAGTGACCATGTGGTCTGAAGGACTAATTCATTGCTCTAAAATATTGAAGTCCCCATCTTGCTGCACACATCTTGGATCTGTGATCTGCCCCTTAATCCTCCCCTATGACCCTCGACTCTGGCCACTAATAGCTGAGAACCCCAGGAGGGCAGAGGTCCCATTGGCCCTATCAGCACTGTACCTCCTACACCCTTGTTCTCTGCAAGACAGCACTTTGGTGAAATGGATGAAACAATTCATCTTTCAGACTGATCTAAAATAGCCTAAATATTTCAAAAGTTCATAGGACCTGTTCTTCACACTCCACCTGGGTGAGGGTGGTAACTGAGTTACTTTAATTTGAATAGCACTCCCACTACCAGAGGAAGACAGAAGTGTAGTGATAAGTAAACAAAGCTAGTGAATTGTTAACAACTTGCTTTAATTATGTCACTTAAACTTGAAATGAGGACCCATTCTTAAGGTTGTAATTTCAGTGACCCTTTCAGCATCTTGTCTCTGTCATTCATGTGTTATCTGCACTGGAACACACAGATTTCTTCCTTCTGGATTTGCATGCAGCCAGCCTTACCCTGCATTTAAATTATTCAATTTCTTTTCCTCCTCAGATTTACTAGCCTGAATTTATCCAACTCCATTACTATCTCTAATAATTGCACTTCACTTATTTAACAAACTTTTATCAAATGTTTTTGTTCAGATTGAACATCTAGTTTATCTAGCTTTCATTTAAAAATTTAATAAACCCATTTCGTTATTTAAAAACCCAGGCTCTCCCCCATCCCCCAACTCTGATACACACAAGAGATGAAATGTATCTATCAAATAATTCCTTAGGTCTATCCACTTAAAAAAATGTATTGAATATCTACTCTGTGTCATACACTGTGTTAGATGTGGCACACAGGCCAAGGCTTGAATAAGTTAGGTTGTACAATAGGTTACATACTTTTCTCAACATGCTAGCTAGAAAGACTTTTTTCCCCTCATGTTATTTCTTCATTCTTTTATTCACAAAGTTTAATTATACCTACTTTGTGTCGAAACATGCTACATGCTAGGCATGTGATGATAAATAAGGCAGACATAGGCTCATCTCATGGAGCTTGCATTCTAATGAAGAAAGAAGACACATCAAAACATAAATGAGTAAAAAAGAATTTGCTATAATTTGTTTTTAATTGTGTGCAATTCTTTCTACTCTCCTTCCCCTTCCCTTTCTTTCCTGCCTATTCATGGACACTTCAGTCCTAAAGCTATTAGGTAGGTCAGAGGGAGGTAGGCATCCATGTCCAGGGAGGTGCAGAGACTTGGTAGCTCATGACTGGGTGCCAGGCATGAGCAGGGTAAGAAAGGTATCCATACAGAAGGCAGACCTGGCTCAGATGAGGCCTGAGTAGGTGAGGAGGCCATCCACACAGATCATGGGGCAGCAACCACAGTGGGAGGTTGGTTGCACAAAGGGGAATTGGCAAAATAAATAAGCATACTAAGGGTAAAAAGAGCCAGGTGTCTTGCTGTCAGAGATGAAAGTTCCAGGTACAAAAATGGAGAAAACTGGAATGGAATTCATGGTATGAGATTAAAATTAGAAATATTGGTGTGACCTCATAGTTTTCAATACAGAGTTTATACGATGCCTGTCCAGAAAAAGTCTAGCCATTGTTAATGTAATGAGAATGGGTTGCTCAACATCAATGTAAACCAGCAGCCCAGGAGAGAGGACTGGAATGCGCATGCATAAACAATGATGACTTCACTGTACCAGTCAGTGGAGGCAGTAGATGCTGTTGAGTGAGGATATGTACTGTGTGGCCATCTCATTCAAAATGACTGAGTAAAAAGCAACAAATCTCTATCAAATTTTGCATTAAGCTTGAATATTCCTCCATGGAAACTCTTCGGATGATTCAGAAGGTCACAGCTATGGGCAAGTGGTGATTGGCAGCTTCATGATGACAACATATCCACTCATCCATCACATCTTGTGCAGAGTTTTTTAGGAAAACATCAAATCACTCAGGTGACTCAGCCCCTCTTCAGCCCATATTTGGTGCCCTGAAACTTCTCTGGCTTTCCCAAAACTAAAATTACCTTTGAAAGGGAAGAGATTTCAGACCATTGTTGAGATTCAGGAATACACAATGGGGCAGCTGATGACCATTCTAACAAAGATTTTGCAGTGTTTTGAACAATGGAAGTGATGCTTGCTAGGAGAACTGTGAGAAGTACCAAGATACCTACTTTGGAGGGGACTGAGGCGTCATTGTCCTATGTACAATGTTTCTTGTATCTTCTTCAGTAAATGTCCCTATTTTTCATATTACATGCCTGGATACCTTCTAGACAGACCATATATATATATATATATATATATATATATATATATATATATACATATACATATATGTGTGTGTATATACATACATATTCAAATCTAGCATTCATATCTTGGCTTCTAAGTTACATTCTCTATGAAAATAAACCAGGACTGCCAGTCAAGATGGCATTGTAGGCAGCTGTGGCTCACCTCTTAACACAGCCACATCAAAATTACAACTAAAATATAGAAGAACCATCATTCTGAACCATCAGAGATTAAGTTGAATGAAAGTCTGACAACTATGGAGTTGAAGAAACCACATCCATCCAGATTGGTGGAAGGGATGGAGATGCAGAACAGGCTGGTCCCTTACCCATGTGTGGTGGATAAAAATTCAAGAGAGATATCTCAGGAGCAAAGAGTCCCAGCACCACACCAGGCCCCCCAGTCCAGGACTCCAGTGACAGGAAGATAAGTCCCCATAACTTCTGGCTGCAAAAACCAGTGGGGATTGAGTCAGTAGAATTAACTTCTGGAGCCCCAAGCAGTTTCTCTTAAAGAACCCACACACAGACTTACTTACTCAGACTCACTCCCTCTGAGCTCCAGCTCAGAGTAGCAGCATGAAAGCACAGTATAGGGAGGAACTGAAGTGTCTGGCATCAAGGTGAGCAGAGGCCATTATCCCTTTTCTAAACCCTCCCCCAACAGAGCAACTGATCTGACAAGCTGGTGCCATATCTGAGACTCCATCAACCTGCCTAACACTATTGACTCACCTTGGAGATCCCCAGAGACTCTGCCCCACACAACACACCAGCCCATAAAAGCTGCTTTTCCATATGAATGGCTGGTCTTGTCTCATGCTACACAACTTCCTAAATCCTGTCAAACAAGCAACAGACAGCCTCAGTGAGTCCCGACACCTGGCACTAGCAGCAGCCAGCCTAGATGCATAGCTTGGCTTCACCTGGGAATCTCCAAGCCCAGCACAAGTAGCAGCCATCTTAGCTTGCTTTATAGCTCAGGCAGGGTGTCCCCAGGCAAAACACAGGTGGCTGCTGACCTTGGCCTGCACCATCCAAGAAACCCCAGGGACAGCATACCCAATGGACAGCTACAGACCATGTCAGAGCACCATAACCTTGCCCCTGCACAGCTGATCCTCCACAGATGGTGAAGGTTGGTGGTCAGTGGTCACAGCCAACTTTGCAGCTGACTGGTAGGTAAATCCCTCCTATTGATCTGCCGACAGCAATCAAGACTCAACTAAAAGAGGAGGGTATACTCAGACCACATGAAGGGCACACTTTGATTAACCAGCTTGGAGGGCAGGGGAGGCTGTGCCACTGGACCCTACTGGACTCCTAAACAATTAGGCCACACTACCAAGACACAGACTCAAAGCAGCTCTACCTAATACATAGAAACAAACACATGGGAGGCTGCCAAAATGAGGAGACAAAGAAACATGGCCCAAATGAAAAAAACAGATGAAAACCCCAGAAAAATAACTAAACAAAATGGAGATAAGCAATCTATCAAGTGCAGAGTTCGAAACACTAGTTATAAGGATGCTCAAGGAACTTAGTGAGGACCTCAACAGCATAAAAAAGATCCAGTCAGAAATGAAGGATACAGTAATAGAAATAAAGAACAATTTACGGGGAAACAACAGTAGAGTGGATGAAGCCAAGAATCAAATCAATGATTTGTAACATAAGGAAGCAAAACACAACCAATCTGATGAACAACAAGAAGAAAAGAGAATCCAAAAATTGAGGATAGTATAAGCAGCCTCTGGGACAACTTCAAGAGTATAAGCAGCCTCTGGAACAACTTCAAGAGGTCCAAAATTTGTGTCATAGGGGTGCCAGAAGGAGAAGAGAAAGAGCAAGACATTGGAAACATATTTGAAAAAATAATGAAAGAAAACTTCCCTAATTTGGTCAAAGAAATAGACCTGCACATCCAGGAAGCACAGAGAGTCCCAAACAAGATGGATGCAAACAGGCCCACTCCAGGACACATCATAATTACAATGCCAAAGGTTAAAGATACAGAGAGAATCTTAAAAGCAGCAAGAGAAAAGCAGTTAGTTACCTACAGGGGAGTTCTCATAATACTGTCGGCTGACTTTTCTAAAAATACTTTGCAGGCTAGAAGGAATTGGCAAGAAATGTTCAGAGTCATGAAAAGTAGGGACCTATAGCCAAGATTGCTCTACCCAGCAAAGCTATCATTTAGAACTGAAGGGCAGATAAAAATCTTCCCAGACAAGAAAAAAATAAAGGAGTTCATCATCACCAAACCATTGTTATATGAATTGTTAAAGGGACTTATTTAAGAAAAAGAAGTAGATCAAAATGATGAGCAATAAAATGGCAATAAATACATATGTAACAACAATTGAATTTAAAAATAAACTAAGTAATCAAGAACAGAGACAGAATCATAGTTACAGAGAGGGTTTTGATGGTTGCCAGATGGGAGGCAGGTGTCAGGGAATGGGTGAGGAAGTGAGGAGATTAAGAAGTACAAATAGGTAGTTACAGCATAGCCATGGGGATGTAAAGTACAATATAGGAAATGGAGTAGCCAAAGAACTTATACGCATGACCCATGGACATGAGCAACAATGTGGGGATCACCTGAGGGAGTGGGGGTTGCTGGGTGGAAGGGGGCAATGGAAAATCAGGACAACTGTGATAGCATAATTAATAAAATATAATTTTAAATTTTTTAAAAAATGAAAAATTCATAAAAGAAAATGCAAACTACCATTCAAAGGAGCATTTGAGATCTTGTTTCCCAGCAATTGTCATCAGTGTGGCTCAAAAAAAAAATCTTACAAAAATTTAAAAATAGAAAAGGAAAGAAACCAGAACTCCTTGAAAAAATGGCTGATTCCCTGGCTGGAACAGGAAAAATACTAGATTAGCTCAGCACCATCTGGCACAAATAATGCCTCCTTTTATTACAAAATCTTTTATTACAAAATCATAAGCAAGTAATTCTGTAACACAACAATATCACACTCTAGCACACCATATGACATTTTAGGGGAAATGTTCAACTTAAAACTATAAATTATTACACCCATACTATTACCCTACCAACCATGCTCAAGTAGGCATTACTTCTGACTGACCCTGTATTACAGGCCAGCTTGTAGTGGCCCACACTGGCCCAATGTGGGACAATTTGAGCATCAAAATAAATAATTATAGTGATGGGTTATAACCTACTGGATAAATAGGAAACTATGAGTCCACACTGATATAAAAGAATAAATTAACATTTTGATGAGGTATGGAATTTACATAGTTTCAAAGCACAGTCATACCTTGGTACTCATCAACTTCAGAACTCATCAAACCCTGTACTCACGTTTTGAGGAGAAAAAATTGTTTCAGCCCCAACACTTGCTCGGGACTCATGGCACTTGCTAGTATTTGTATGAGTCATAACTTGCCACACAAGAGAAAATGCTTCATCTTTCAGTATTCATCAATTTTGACACTCATCAGGAGTTCCAGGATGAATTTACGACCAGTATCAAGGTACCACTGTATGTTCCCCACAAAATGCTCACTCATTATACTGCATGCAAACACCACTCTAAATCAATTGATCAATATGAACATTGTCAATAACAAGACAAATTAAAATTTCATATCACCAACTCAGATACAATGAAATGAACACAACATCACATTTGTAATATTTCTGCCAAAAATGCATAATCTGAACCTAATTATAAGGAAGCATCATTCAAAAACTTTCTGTAAAATAATGGCATACTTTAAGTCTCAAGGTAATGAAAGTCAAAAAAGACTGAGGAACTACTCTAAAGTGAAAGAGACTACAGAGAGTTAAATAGCAAAGGCACTGTTTCATTCTGAAGAGCCCTTTTTTCTATTAAAGAAATTATTGGAACATCTGACCAATCTCGGGTGGCATCTGAGGACTAGAGAGCAGTCATGTATTGGTGTTAGTTTCTTCATTTTGATGGGTGAATTGAGGTGATCTCAGAGAATGTCCTTGTTTGTGGGAAATACACATGAGAGTATTAAGGGATGATGCAATATCAGGTTGGCAACTTACATCTGCAGGGGGAAGGTTCTTTGTACTGTACTTGCAACTTTTTACTTAGTTTGAAATTGTCTGAGGGAAAGCAATTGTAAACAGTGGTACTCTAACTATTAGTAACATATTACTGCCAGTATGCCAATGTTGTGGTTGAAAGTGTTTGATCCATACAAAAATGAATCGATAAGGCTGTCAATCAGTGGTCTGCTGTCCCTTCCACCCTGGCTCAGACTCAGTGCCCACACCCCACATTCGTCATGTCCTTGAAGGTTACAGGGAGCCATGATGAGTACTTTCTGATTAGGACCATCACCCTCCAAAAGTCAGTTCAGCCATCCCTTTCTTCCAAGATTTCAACTTGTTCCCCTGTGAATACAAATAAATATGTGATCTAGACTACATAAGCTCTAAAGTGTCTTTCAGCTCTAAAATTAGTTAATTTCAGTATGATTTTTTTCTAGTTTATTGTTGAGCATGTCATGCCACTTGACATCCAAACTTGTGGTAAGACACACCAAATGGTGGACACAAACTGTAGAAAAGTGCCAAATGAAGGCCTAGGAAACAGCACACCCAGAGATGGAAAAGCAACAGAACCAGCTTCAACATTTTTCTTTCAAACAGCAGTTACTAGTTAATAATTGCTAATTAATCTTGAGCTATTTTTAAATCCTGAGTTTGAACAGCAGAAGAAATGGTATCTTAATGAGTCATTGAAGGGAGGACATCAGGAGAAACCAACTCTTCAAAATAGGAGATGACCAGGTTAGGTCTTAAAAACACATAGGTTTCAAAAATATAAAGCTGTTCAATATATAGTATCACAAAAGAAGCATTCATGTTTTTTGTGGTGGGTTACATCTTTTAATTAGTAAAAATCTAGATCACTTCAGGGGCAGCAAAATTTAGATCCTTTCAGAACAGCTCAAAATTTGTGCTGCTCTGTTCTTATTTTTTCACATATAACATATTTGGCTCAAAGCAAGATCAAGCAGAATTCACAATTGCTTAACTGTGTTGGTGTAATTGGGGGAAAGGCCAGAGATCATTTAAGCAGTGCAACTTTTGCCAGGAAGTTGGAAACTGCTTTGTTTTCACCACCAGGTGGCAGTGTTAGGGTACCATAGAAATTCCTACTAATGTTCATTAGTGTCTGGCAAGTAACTTCCTGCCAGGAAGGGAATGGGAAGTAAAAATGCTATGAGGAGAAATAAGATGGTATAAGAAGTCGTTAAAATCCTGGATTCTGGGCTTTGACCAGTGTGACTCAGGTGGTTGGACATCATTCTGTAACAGTGTGCAGCCAAGAAGGGGGCCCCAAATAGGGATTTGGAATGGGGTCCAGAACTCAAGGTGTCCAGGAAATATTAGAATGTCCTCACCCCCTCCTCCCACAGGTGTGGGTTGGGGGAAGGGACACAAGGAGCAAGAACATGCAGAGCTATTTTGTACAGGAACAGCTTTGCAGCTAACCTTTGGCATGGTCATTAAACATATCTATAACCTTTAACTGGTTTCATAGATATGTTATAGATATGTTAAATAGCTGTGGTCATGCTTTGAGCCAGGGGGATGGAAGTGACTTCCACCCAAAATGTAACTGGAGGGCAGGTCCCCCTGGTTACAGCGCCTGTGTGGGAGTTTGGAGATTGGTTCCATGACATGGGACCACACCTGCACAGACTCACGATGGCAGCCCAGTGAACTTGGAATAACACAGGAACACTGGCAGGTGTAACTGATTGTAGGAGGAGTCGGAAATGGGGGCACAGAGGACGTCTGGCACAGGGATTTAAACCCAGACACTGCAGCTTTGGTAGGGAAGAACCACTTGGCTTCGGCCAGGGTGGGGACCCCTGCAGATCTGGTAGAGGAGGACCACGTGGCTTTGGGGTGCTCCCTTTGGCCACGTGGCCTAGGAAGCAGGAGAGACTTTGCCTGGAACAAGGGTGAAAGGACTCTTGCCAGTAGGCCATGAGAAGGTGCTACATAACTTTGGATTAACTGGGGTCCAAAGCTGGAGATCCTGATGGCAACATGGCTGATGGTGCCAGGAGCCTGAATCTATTTCTTTTCCTGAGATACGGTACCCCAAATCAGGGCAGAGGGAGAAGGAAGGACTGTGTGGGTCTGTGCGTATACTAAAGGACTTTTGATATTTTAATGAAGAAATTTGGTCACTACTTGAAGTCCGTATAGCTTTAAATAAATATTTCCTTTCCTTTTCACAAATCTCTGGCATTGAGAGACGTCTTTCCTCTGGTGGCAGAACAGCGAAACTAGTGGGGGGTCCTTTCGGTAATAGTATATCATACCCCACTTTGGCCCTGTTCTGTAACAGTTTCACAAAGCCAAAGGTGCTGGTTCCATTCCTGGTTAGGGCACATTCCAGAGGCAACTGGTAGATGTTTGTCTCCCTCTCTTTGTCCTTCCCTTCCCCCTCTCTAAAAATAAATAAATAAAATCTTTTTTAAATTTTGGGTTCTGGAATTAGAGTGTCTAGGTTCTGAATCCTGTTTCTGCCACTTATTGGCTGTGCAATCGTGAACAAACTACTGAATTATTGAAGCTTCACTTTCCTCATCTTCAAAATGAGGGTAACATTATCTACCTAAGAGTGCTGTTGTGAGAATAAAATCACAAAATATTTGCAAAATATTGCCACATGTTATGGGTTGAAGTCCATGTCATATGTTGAAGTCCTAGCCCCCAATACCTGGAAATGCAATCTTATTTGGAGATAGGGTCATTGCAGGTGTGATTAGTTAACATGAAGTCTTTCTAGTGGGCCCTAATCTATCTAATATGACTGGTGTCCTTATAAAATGGGGAGATTAGGACACACAGACATGCACAGGGACATCTGGTGAAGGTGATGGCAGAGACTGGGAGGATGCTTCCACGAGCTAAGGAATGCCTGAGATCGCTGTCATCCGCCAGAAACTAGCTGAGAAGCCAGCAAGAGTCTCCCCAACAACCTGTCAGAAAGAACCAACCCTGCTGGCACCTTGATCTCAGACTTCCAGCCTCCAAATCTGTGAGACAATACATTTCTGTTGTTGGAACCAACCCGCCTGTGATACTTTGCTAAAACAGCCCTGGTAAATATACAACATGTGATAAGGACTAATTAATTTTAGTTATTATTAACTCTGTACACTTTTTTTTTAAAGATTTTATTTTTTTATTTTTAAAGAGAAGGGAAAGGAGGGAGACAGAGAGGGAGAGGAACATCAAGGCCAGAGAGAACCATTGAGCAGTTTCCTGCCGCATACACCCTAATCAGGTAACAAACCCACAACCCAGGCATGTCCCTAACTGGGAACTGAACCGACTACCCTTAGCCTAGCAGGACAATGCCCAGTAGAGCCACAGCAGTCAGGGCTAGCTCTGTACACTTTTAATCTAATTGTACTGAGGCAACAACACTGTTTCCACTATACATTAAAGTGCATTTTCCAGCTATTATAGATTCATGTCCCCCGCTCCCCAAAATCATGATGTTCTGTGGAGCAACAGAAGGCAAAATCCCCAACAGAGAGAGGGGGATTTTGATGAAATGCAACAGAATGCCTGCTAACAATGAGAATTATAAGGTCTTCCCTGAAGAGGGGCACGCAGAGGCCACATGCCTCTCTAGAGGGAGTAGGATTTGAAACCTCAAGATTCAGTTTTGAGTCACTTGCCCACTTACTTGTATAGGTGTTAGTTCTTAGTGCCAGAGGGGTCTCCTGCTGGTTGGAAGGTAGTCTTTAATAATCCTGTAACATCCCCCTTTATTTCAGTGCATAAATTGCAGCCATTTCCTTTGACCCTGAAGAAAGTGGAAAAGGAAAGGAGGGAAAGAAGCTTGGTGGTAATCTGTTTCTTTTTCTTTGATAGGATCTAGAATCTCTAACAGCTAATTTTATTAAAGATGAAGATCAGCCGAGGAACTGCTCCATGCCCCCACCCTATGCCACATACCTCTACACCATTTCACCTTGCACCCTATCCCACAAGGCAATGGGTAAAAGTCCTAAATATATTGAGCTGGAATAGAAAGCACTGTGAGTTATCATACTTCATAGGTAACTCACCCCAAATATCTCTTTCCCTGACTCAAAGAAGAAACTTGGCCCCACTGGGCTGGCTGGAGGGCTGTCAGCAGGTTGGGGGGGGGGGATGGGGAATTGGAGCTGCCTCTTTTGTGCTCATGATAAAGAAAACATAGGAGGGAATGTTGCCTTCAAGGGTGGCCCCAAATGACCCACACCCAAATCATGGCCACATCTTTCCTCCAGGGCAGGTACCACCCTCAGATGGAACTGGAATTTTAACTAAAAAGAATTAAAGATTTGGGGACTGTTTGGTTGCTGATGTGAACAAACCAAACAAAAAAGACATCTTGAGACATTTGGGAAAATTTGCACGTGGACTGAACATTACATAAAATTAAAGATTTATCTTTGTCTTTACCAAAAGTAACAATGACACAGTGGTTTTGTCAAAGATAAAAGGTCTTATTGTCAAAGATAAAGAGGTCTACAGTAAAATGACCTGGTTTCTGGGATTTGTTTTAAAATATGCTAAAAAGAAAAAACATAGAGGGGTTGACTTAAAACAACATTGGCAAGCTGTCGATTATCACCTAGTGAATGAGAAACACATGGAGGTTCACTGTATTCTATTTTATGTATGTTTGAAAGTTTCCACTTAAATTTTTTTAAAATAAAAAGAATGGAAGGGTTGGAAAAAAACACGCAGGTTTCCAATCCTGATAAAAAAGGAAGTTCTCCTTTTGGGGGGTAAGGGAGAGAAGCTTAAAAACCCCACTATTTCTGCTGCAGGAAATAATAATAAAGTAGCATGGAGAGAATGATAGGGGATTAAAATTTTAGTTTAAGTAATAACTGATAAGCTTATTAATCAATGCTAGTAAAAGCTTTTGTTACAGGAACAGAAGGTATGACCCACCCTGACTCCAGGAGACCATAAGCAGTTCCACCTTCATTTCTCAGGAGGACTGCAAGCAACTCAAGATGATATCTGAGCCATTGTGCTCCAGGGTGAGGTGACCACTGCCTGGGGCACAGCTAAAGACCACCGCCCAGGATAAGAATGCTGCAGTTGTTTTATTCTAATCCAATTAACTTTTCCCTGAATTTCAAAACCCCTCACTGCACCTTGTTTATTCCCTGCTATAAAAACCTTTCTCTGGAAAGAGAAGGCAAGATGGCCTGTTAGGGTATGAATCCGCCATCTTCTCAGGTCGACGGCCATCTGAATAAAGTGCCCATAAAGATTCAATCCCTGTCTCTCTTTACTGGGTTTGGTAGCAACAGGCAGCCCAAACTCCAGTGTCTTTTCCGGTTTCAAGAACGTTGAAACTACTTTAACACTTACTCTCTATCAGGGACTGGGATGTAATAAATAAGAAATGATATTAATTCACCCAGCACCCACTACATGACAAGTACTTTCACAAACATCTCATTAAGTCTTCATAATATTCAGCTGGCCAAAAAGGCCGTTTAGTTTTTTCCATAAAATAAAAGACACATTTTTTTCATTTTCACCAATAATTTCATTGATTTGGATATTTTGAATATGTCAGCTATCTCCTGCTATCAGCTTCTAGTGGGTAGAGGCCATGAGTGATGCTAAACATCTTTCAATGCATAAAACAGACCCACAACAAAGAATTATTTAGCCAAAATGTCAACAGTGTAACAGGGTGCAGCCAAGAAGGGGGCTCCAAATAGGGATTTGTAATGGGGTCCAGAACTCAAGGTGTCCAGAAAATATTAGAAAACTATATAGGATGTCCTGGGCACCCCTACCCCAAGGTTAAGTTGGGGGAAGGGACAATGGAGCAGGAACATGCAGAGCTGTTTTGCATAGCAACAGCTTTGCAGCTAACCTCTGGCATGGTCATTTAACATACTATAACCTTTAACTGGTTTCATAGATATGTTAAATAGCTGTGACCAGGCTTTGAGCCAGGGAGAAGGGACTGACTTCCACCCAAGATGTAACTGGGAGGCAACTCCCCCTGATTAGGTGCCTGCGTGAGAGCCTGGAGATGATTGGCTCGATGCCATGGTGCCAGGCCTGCACAGACTCACTACGGCAACCCTGTAAAGCTGGAAGGATACAGAAATGCTGGCTGGTGTAACTGATTGCAGAAGGAGTCGGGAAATGGGGGTACAGAGGAAGATTGGTGAGGGGATTTAAACCCAGACTAGGCAGCTTTGGAGAAGGGAGAACCATGAGGTTTTGGCCAGAGTGGGAACCCTGTGGCTTAGGTGAGAGTGAAGACCACACAGCTTTGGGGTGCTCCCGTTTGCCATGTGGCTTAGGAAGCAGGAGACACTTTGCCTGGAAGAAAAGGGGTGAAAAGACTCTTTCTGGTGGACCATGAGAAGGTGCCACATGGCTTTGGATTAACTGGAGATCATGGCGGCGACACAGCTGATGGTGCCGGGAGCCTGAATCACAGACTTCTACTTCTTTTCCTGAGATATGGTACCCCAGATTAGGGCAGAGGGAGAAGGAAGGACTGTGGGTCTGTGGGTATCCTAAAGCACTTTAATATTCTAATATTGGGTCACTACTTTAAGTCTGTATAACTTTAAATAAACATTTCGTCCGGATGGATTCACAGGAGATTTCTACAAAGCATTTAAGGAAGAGCTAACCCCTATCCTTCACAGACTATTCCAAAAAATCCAAAAAGATGGAAGACTCCCTAACTCTTTTTATGGGGCCAACATCATACTAGTACCAAAACCAGATAAAGACACAACAAAGAAAGAAAACTTCAGGCCAATATCGCTGATGAACATAGACACCAAAATCCTCAACAAAGTATTGGCAAACCGCATTCAACAATTCATTAGAAAGATCATACACCATGACCAAGTGGGATTCATCCCAGGAATGCAAGGATGGTTCAATATTCGCAAATCAGTAAATGTAATTCATCACATAAACAAATGCAAAGACAAAAATCACATGATCATATCAATAGATGCAGAA
>CM052543.1:70995451-71019345 GCA_028533065.1 Trachops cirrhosus
ATTATGCTAAGTGAAATAAGCCAGGCAGTGAAAGACAAATACCATATGATCTCACCTTTAACAGGAACCTAAACAACAAAACAAAGAAACAAGTAAAATATAACAAAAGACACTGAAATAGAGTTGTCAGTGACCAGAGGGGAGAGGGGAGGGAATTTCAGGGGAGAAGGGAAGGGTTTACAGGAACAAATATAGAGGATACATGGACAAAACTAGGGGTGTTGGCAAGGGGGGGAGGAGGGGAGGAATGGGTGGGTGGGCTGGAATGGGAATAAAGGAAAGAAACTACTGAATAAACTAAAATAAAAAATTTTAAAAAAATAAATAAATAAATAAATAAATAAACATTTCGTTTCCTTTCCTTTTCACAAATCTCTGGCATCGAGAGACATCTTTCCTCTGGCAGCGGGCATAGCAAACCTAGTAGGGGGGTCTTTTCGGTAATAGTATATCATACCCCCCCCCGCCCCGGCTCTGTTCTGTAACAATAGTACCAAGAAACTTCTTTGGTACTAACAAACCACTTTTCACACATTCAAACATTCACAGCAGCTTCTTCATACACTGCACAAACATTTGTTTGTGCTTCACTTTTCTTGAAATAATAAAACATAATATGCTGAAAATGTTGCATATTTTCTTCCATCTTCAATATTAAAATGGCTGCCCAAAATTCACAAATTTTGATAACTTTTTTAAAATACACGTTGATATGACAGCTGTCACAATACAATCTAACAAAATTGTTTCTAACAACGTTAAAGGCAACTAAGCACTACTAGAGCCATCATACTGAAAAAACTAAAACAAATTTTTTTTGGCCAACCCAATAATACTGGTTAGCAACCTAAATATTATTTTTAATAATCCCTGTACCAATGATTCATCAATGGCCATATCTCTCCACCACTCCTGCCCAGATCCATTTTCTATCTATTCTGCTCTGCTTTGTGCCCTAACAAGCTGACCGTTGTGGGCTGGCTTCTCATACAGTTTGCATAATAGGAAGCTCCAGAGGGTGGTCTGTGAACAGGAAGGCGCAAAGGTGATGGTATTTCTTCCCCACTTCCTGCTTTGGTGTCTTATCTGCTGTGAAGCTCCAGCTCTTACTGAGGGCCAGTAACTCTATTCCTTCTCCTCATCCCTCAGCCCTAGGGTGGAACAGCTTCCACCCTGGCTAATGTCTGGGTGGCTTCCCATTCCTTGCATGCTTCCTTAACCCTATCCGTGCCTCTGCAAATAGTGCTTTCATTAAAAGTCTCTTCCTTTGAATCATCTGGAGTAAATTGTTTCCTATGAAAACTCTTAATGATAAAATCCCAAAGGCTACAGGTAGACATTCAGGGTTTTAAGGGGGACATCACATGATCAGAGTTGTACTTCAGAAAGTTCATCATGGCCACAGTGTGCACAAGAAATTGGAAGAGCACAAAACCGGGGAAGAATATGACCACTTAGGTCTTAGGAGGTTATGTCAGTAATAAAGGCAAGAAATTATGGAGATATATTATAAAACACTGTTTTTTAAAAAGTCTTTCCTCCTCCTCTCTACCCAGAGGGGACCCTGTCTCCCACAAGATTCCACAATTCCAGGAGCACAATTAGAAACTTTGTACTAGGCGTGGACTGCCTGTACCACAAAACTGAGCATGCAAACATATCCTACTTCATTTTCCAAAAAATTCCAATAATTTCTCTTTCAATTGTTCCTTACTGCTGAAGACAGAAAAATATATTCCACTGGAACACTGGGATTTCTCAGGCAGTTCAGGTTTAAAAAGTACCCTCACAGTTACCGCCCTCTCCTCTGCCCTCTATCCTGACCTTCAGGCCTACAATGGGAGTTGGCTGTGGACTGGGTGTCCAGCTTTCCCACGCTGGATGGGCTTGCCTTGCATACTCACCGGTCCTGGGCCCATCCTTCCGGTGGCACAGGTATCTTCGCCTGGACCCCTCAGATGAGGGAGGTTGGAATATAGGAACATTTAAAAAGTAAATTCAAAGATCTATTTGTCTCTCAAAGATGTAAACATAATGAAGCCAACACAGCTACTCTTCCCGTCTAGCTTCTTAAAGTGCAGCACGAAGAAATACATTATTGCATATTCAGCACACTCCTTTATTGCTTGATCTCTTCAAAGCATGTTAAAATTTCTCCAAGGAGAAATCCAGTTCTAAGGCTAAGATGGCCTTTCTCAAGGAAACCTGAACACTGAGAAACTAATACACATGTCCGAGGGAGTAAGTATAGCAGATGTATATAAAGCATGAACATCGACTTAACACATTTTCTGCAGACTTAAGTCACATCACACACATAAACTTTAACATGTCTTTTAACATTTTTTACCTCAAACCGTTGAGATAGCTAGAATCTCAAGTTATCAAAACCCCTTATTTTGTTCTTCAGTGCATTAAAGCAGCACAACAGTAATGACATTGAACTATGGTTAACCAGAGTAATTGAAGAGAGATCCTTTGCTGGTTCCAGAAAAGGCTCAAATCCATTAGAAGACATACTTCTGAAAACTAATCTCTTTTGCTTTAGTATTGAGAGCTAGAAAATCCAGCTCTAGGAACCAGAAAGACTAACCATAGTACAGTGCTCACTTAAGAAAGAAAGAACATACAAAATTATTAAAAAGTAAATGGTTTCTAGATGACAGTAAACAAGTGAAAATTATTTACCTGTCAGGCAAACAAAAATCTGGAATGCTGGCACCAACTGTAAATATGACTCAAAGCTCTTGCTGGTGTGGCTCAGTTTGTTGGAGCATTGTCCCGTGCACCAAAAGGATGTGCGTTCAATTTCTGGTAAGGGCATATACCTAGGTGGTGGGTTTGATTCCCAGTCAGGGCACCTACAGGAGGCAACTGGTCGATGTTTCTTTCACATCGGTGTTTCTCTCTCTCTCTCTTCCCCTTCTTCTTTCTTATTGGTTGTTTCAGAATAGTCGTGGGGATGTAAAGTACAGCATACAGAATATAGTAAATAATAGTCTAATAACTATGTATAGTGTCAGATGGGTGGGAGATATATCAGGATGATCACTTATTAAGTTATTTAATGTCTAATCACTGGGTGTACACCTGAAACTAATATAATAATGTATGTCAACTATAACTGAAAATAAAAAATGATTTAAAAAAAATTTTTAATACCCTGGCTGGCATAGCTCAGTGAATTGAGCGCGGGCTGTGAACCAAAGCATTGCAGGTTCGATTCCCAGTCAGGGCACATGCCTGGGTTGCGGGCCAGGTCCCCAGTGGGGACCACATGAGAGGCAACCACACATTGATGTTTCTCTCTCTCTCATTCTCCTTCCCTTCCCTTCTCTAAAAATAAGTAAATAAAATCTTTTTAAAAATTTTTAAATAAAATCAATAAATATATATCTTTAAAAAAATTTTTAAATATGACTCGAGGAAGCCCAAGCAAATCAGCTGTATTTCTGGTAAGAACTATTAAGAGCTTCTGAATACAGTTGTGTAATGCATTTTTTAAAAAATCTTAGCTTTTGGAAGATCATGGATGGACCTAGAGGGTCTTAAGCTAAGTGAAGTCAGTCAGACAGAGAAAGACAAATACCATATGATTTCACTTATATGTGGAATCTAATGAACAAAATAAACAAACAAACAAAATAAAAATAGACTCATAGATACAAAGAACGGACAGCTGTCAGAGGGGAGAGGGTTTGGGGGCTGGGTAAAAATGATGAAAGGATTAAACAGTACAAATCAGTAGTTACCGAATGGCCACAGAGATGCAGATTAGAGCCTGGGGAACATAGTTAGTATGTCTGGGGCCAGGTGGGTGCTTCAAGCAGCAGGGATGACCACTCTGTAAAGCACATGATTATCTAACCACTTTGCTGTACCTCTGAAACTACGACAGAATAATATTGAACGTAAACTGGAATTGAAAAAAAAATATATATATATAGTCACAAGGGTTCACAAATTTGTCACATTTAAAGATGTAGGATTGTAAATAATCTAATTCTAAATGGAATGCTGTATTTGTGAATTCTACTTAGCACCAAGAGGGTGACACTTTTATTAATAAATATAATTTGTCCTTTAAACCAAACCATTTAAAATCTAAAGCAAAGTAATACCAAGTAAATCCCTTACAATAGCATTTCTTTTGACAGTCTCATGGGTTTACACAGAACTCCTATTAACTAGGCTATCTATATAAAATAAAGATTTCCATAATAACATTTACAAGCAGAGGGATATTTTGTGGATAGCACATGTCAAAATATTATTTTTAAAACCCACGTGACATGTGCACCACATACATGGGCTCACACTTCCCACCCCCAACAAAGAAATACACTGGACCTCGCTGAGGTCAGAAGCCACCCAAACACTGATGCCCCCTTAAAGCCCTGGTAACTGGTCTCTATTATAGGTGAAGTCCTTCTTAAAATACCCTCTGTCATCCTTTTTTGGATTTAAGAACCCTGAAAGAGCAAAATATATTCCTAGGAGTGAGTTATGTATATTCTTTCATGTTCTGACCTTCCCCTAGACAGACACTTTATTGGTACTTGGGTAAGCTGCACACCCCTTCTGTTCTTGCTCCATCATCCAGGGGCCTCGGTGTGCTAATAAAAGCAGGTCAGTCTCTGCTACTGTGAATGGGAACCAACTATGACATTAGTTTCCAGAGGTCAACACTGAGATGCAATGCAAAAGCTAATAATGTTAGTATTCCGTAAACAACAGTAATATAGAAAAAAAATTTCACAAGAACAAAATCATGGCACAACACTAAAGGGCTGGTGCAGGATGGTGAGGACAGTACCGAAGCAGTTGCTAGGTGCTGGCCTCCATGCCCTCTGCTACCCTCTCTCCAAGTCTCACAGGTCTAGGGACTGCATTCGGCACAACACAAAATTAGAGCAACAACTCCCCATCTAACCAACTCAGTCCCTCTCCAGGCTGATGACTGTGTCCTTTCATGAAGTGCTAAGAGTTACTTTTGAACATGAACATTGTATAGCAGATGCTGGCTCTAAATAAAACCTTTCAACAAAATTCCAGTCAGGGGAGGATTAAAGAACCTAAGTGGTTAGAAACAAAGCAATGCGCAAAATGCCACCCAAGCAGGTGGCCTGCTATCTTGACTTCCATGACATTTCAGCTCCTCTCTTCATTTAACAGTTGTTTGTTTCTTTTAAAGTTTCAATACAAGGAAACTCTTATCAAAATCCCAAAAATGGGTAGATGAAAGCATTCCCATTGACTTGGCTACTTGTACTCAAATATTGTTTTCTCGATCACAATATAAAATAAAAGCCACAGAGAAGCAAACACCATCATAAAAAGCAACTTAAATTTATTAGCCAAACACTGAAAAGGCATATCTACAGAAAAGGTTATAACTTGTCTGTACTTTGTCGTACAGTGCATTTACAGTTCAAACTCATATTTATTTCCACTCTCTCCTGTACAGAGAACAATCCCTTCAGAGACATCATTGATTCCATGCGTTTCTTTAGAACACCTGAGAAGGGCAAGGCTCAGAGAGAGACACCCACTCAAAAGCAACAGGTTTCTGATCCTGGGACTTCCACAAAACATCTGCCACTATCAGAGGTCCAAGATTTTCATTATAGCATTCTGGTCACACCTGAAACTCAGAAAGGCTCTGGATGAAAAGGGGAACCTGCAATGTCCATTACATGCCACAGATTGTCCCTCGGCATGTTCTAGCAACTGGTTTTCACCAGAGGTAGGTAATCATATGCATGTGTTTCAAAATTATCCTGAAGTTCCCATAGACGAAGTTTTTTGTTTGTTTGTTTTAATCTTATCAAGGGACTCTGTCTGGCTGACTGTGGAACCCATTTGTTCTTTTCTTTTGATTAGGTGAGTCTTGATACTGTTTGCTGGCATTTCCCCTCATAATTTCATTCCTTGTTTTTAAAAGATCAGACATTTCAGAATAATTATCGTATGGATTTTGCTGCAGTGGTTGCCTGTGCTTTCCCCACTGGTCACCAAAAGAAACTTTAAGAAAAAAAACTGCTGATTGTGCTGGAATGTGGTTTGACTCCATTTTTCCACAGTGAGTTTAGCTTGTGTGATACTGCAACTGGTAACCTGGCCAGTATGGTGGCCTGGCCAGGGCGGGAATGGGAGAGAACGGGAGGGGCCGCAGGGGAAGTGCCATGTTGCCCGGGTAACCAGGTGAGCGCTGGAGGACAGATTCCCCCACCTCCAGGCAGAACCCAGCAAGAGGAAGTTGCGCTGAGCAAGCACAAGGCTAAGGAGGGTGATTGGCTAAGGGAAAAGCCCGCCTACACCCTTCTAACCAGTTAAAACCTGTCAGTCTAGAATAGGAAAAGACCAGATTGTTTGGGGGGAAGGAGCTACACACTCTCAAAGTGCACAGATATTGGAGCACCATCCCTAGGCCACAGTGGTAGCTGATATAAACTGAGAGAAGGGGGAGACAGACTTTTTTTTGGGCCCATCAATCTGACATGTGGGCTGTGAGCTTGCAGAACCAGCTGGCCCTGGAAGCCACGTGGCCAGTGGTGGCACCAAAAGGAGCGAGCTTGAGGCCTGACGGTGGCTGTGAGAGAAGCTGAGCTGCTTGGAGGATGACTCAGGGTCACCTGCAATTCCCAAAGGAAATTTTGAATGGGAGAAGGAACTCTGGCAGCAACCTGGGACTGGTCCGGCAGAGAGTGGCAGAGTTTTCCTCTGGGTTTTCTGGAGGGGCTGGGCTTTGAGACAGGAGCCTGCCACCCTCCCAGGTTGTGCAGCTTTTGAATAAAAGACCTCTTTCCTTCTCTCACCAAATCTCTGCCTCTGGAATTTGCCTATGGTGGTTGCAGGCAGCTGAACCCCACTCATTCAGTAACTCTACTAGCTGAAGAAAATCCATTGTCACAGTCTGAGGAATCTCCAAATCTTTGAGAAAGCCAGTCCTCTAATGGGCTGATATAAGGAATAATCATAAAAAGTTGTTAGGAGCCAAACAAGTTTGGATTTTGGAGTCATTTCATTTCTATGACATGGCAATTTCTATGTGGAAAACCACATAGAGTTCTGAATCTCTCTTCTGGTTTTCAGGTTAAATTTTGTGTCCTTTGGAATTCCTAGAATGATGTACAAATGAGCAAGCTGGTCACTTATTTGAACTTCAATGTAATCATTGTTACAAATATAATATTTGCTACCAAAACCAGTTTCTTAAAAGACTATTATAGCAGTAAAATCATGAGGGCGCTGCTTCTTCATTTACTTTTCCTATTTTAAATGCCCAGCCTGATTTTGCTAGGTACCCTTGAACCAGTAGTACATTTTCAAGTGTCTTGTCAAGAATAATTGCACTATATATTGATACTCCCATTTTATATTCCTTCCAGTCATCCAAAACGTTTTCCACATCTTTACCTTGAGGCAGAAAAAATGGAAAATGACAGAAGACAACTTTAGTAAAGTCTCTTAACCCACACTGATGTAATCCTAGTATGTTCTGCGTGTAAAATCCAAGCAAAACCAATGGGCAAGTTCAATCTGAAAACACAATAAAGTTGTACGGCAGAAATTAATAATACTGCATGCTAACTATTCTTTAACAAAATGTTTTTAAAAGGATAGATGAGCTGGTGAATAAATGGGTGAGTGAATAGATGGGTGGGTACACAGGAGGATGGATGAGTGAGTCCTGGAATGGAAGGTTAACCCAGAGCCCCCTGACCAACACACTGATTTTCCTTCTTGCTGTCTCTAGCCACCACCACTGTTGTAGATCTGCTGGTTGTCCCTTTCAGCCTGGCCTCCCTATTCACAAAGAAAGTCTGTTGAACCTCCTCTGTGTACTGCAGTAAACAGAGCCAGCTGGGTTGGGGCTATGTGACCACCATCCTCAACGCTGTCCTGGCCAGCCTCCTGCCCATGATCAGATAGCTCTGTGTGACAAAAGTCCAGGGGATGACCATCCTCTTCTCTACCAACACTGAGAAAATTGTCCTCATGCAAGGAAGCAAATAAAATTTTCCCAGAGGTATGAAAAGAATCCATATTACATTTATATGAAATCACCGTATATCCAGGTTCAAATCCTACCTCTGCTGCTTCCTTGCTGTGTGACATCAGGCAAAACACTTCACCTCTCTGTACCTCAGTGTATTCTTCTGCAAAATGGGGGAAGGAGGTAAAACACTGCCTATGTCATCCAGTTTTTATGATGGGAACTCAGGGAAACTGAGGTCACAACCAGAAAATCATCCCCATCTGGGGACTCCTTTTGTGCATGGACCTTGTGGTACATGGTACAATGTTTGCAAAGTGGACTCAAAGATTTCCCTCCTAATATGTATCTACACCCCTTTACAATGTCACTTTTCAAAGCTTCCCATTAATTGATGGTGTCTACTTCCCCTTTCTCTGCATTTGAGCTCAGCCATGTGACTTATTCTGACCAAGAGACTGGTAGAAATGACTTTATGCCAACTCCAAACCTAGGTCTCAAGAGGCCTTGCACACTCTTGCTCTCTTGGGAACTGCCATCATGACATGCAAACAAGCCTGAGCTAGCCTGCTGGAGTACAAGAAACACACTGCCCAGTCTCACCCCTGCTCTAGCTGACAGCCAGCCAAGTGTTCGAAGCCAAGTTGCCCGACTAGCTAGTTGATCACAGACACATGAAGCAATCCAGCTGAGACCAGAACAACCTCCCAGCTGAACACAGCCCATATGCTGACACACAAAATCACAAGCCAAATAAATGTCTATTTTAAGCTACTAGATTTTGGATGGTTTGTCATGTGGCATTATTCATTGGAAGAGCTAACTGATACAAGGAATTAGAAGTGATTGGCCTGCATTGAACTTTCTGGGGAAAGACCAGGAAGGTATTATGAGAATCTCCCCAACTGGATGTGAATCACTGGGGTGGAAGTGGAAGGACAGAGTCTTTAGAAACAAACATTTCTTTCAAATTAAAAAAAAATATATTCCTCCAAACTCACACATTTCTCTGTTTATATATTTTTCTCTACATATAGACACAACTCTTCAGTAAACAGTTACAAGATATGACAACAACACTGAGAAAAGGAAGGCATTACATAGGTAGAATGACTCCCATGAATTCAACTCCTGGACATGGGATGCACATAACATACAGAGACCTGAATAAGCACAGCAACCTGAATGAATAAGAGTTATTCCAAACCGTAACCACAGCTATGTCTCTGGAACAGCGCAAGAGAAGGCAGAGGACAAATCTTGTGCTGTACTGGGTGAAGGTCTAGGAGCTGGGTCATGCTAACATAACATTCTCTGTAATGAACAGCTATGTGGCAAAATACATGTTTTTTGAGGGGGGGTCTTTTGCATTTTTTTCCATCTTGGGAAGTTGGGGGACCAGGGTGAGGAGATGTATGCTCCTTGGAAGTAAGGGTCATCAGGACCTCGTCCGTCCTGTCCAACAGGCCCCGCTTGGGAGAAGGCAGAGATTCAGAAACAACTGAAGGTGCTGTGACCAAAGGGAGAGGCTTCACCAGCCTGCAGGGCAGGGATTTCCCCAGTCCTGGTTTGCTCAAGGCAGGAGGATTAATACATCCCTTCTGTGAATGCTCCAATGTGTTTTACATGTCTCCTCCCATCTCCAAAATCCCACATGCCACTCTTGGGAAGAGCAGTTTTCCCTGACTCTGTTTCTCCCAATTCAGAATAGAGTTGGCTGGACTGCTTTCCTAAAGAACAGGTAGGCAGGTGAACTCCTAACTTAGGATGTTTGTAGATTGGTGTCCCTTTGTGTGAAGACATGGAGGGGACCATTACTATACCTACCATGACCCTGGTGCCAGTTCACCAGCAGATGTTACCCAAAGAAAACATACACACACACACACGCGCGCGCGCGCGTGCACACACCTACCCTGGCCAACCTGTGTCTTCCTCTTCTTCCTTCATCCTGAGTGAGCAAGGGCAGTTGGGGAAAAGCTGGCCTTCCTGACCACATGGTTGTACCAACATGCATATTCTGAGCTTCTGGGGTACCAGACCCAATGTGTGGAAGGAGAGGCAAGGTTTGCCCTAGGGGGAGAGGATGGGGATGTAGACTCTGCTTCACCCAGGGGACTCTAGGCCAGACCCAGAAGAGCCTCATACTGTCTCACACCTGAAAACACTTGTCAGATTCCACTGCCCTGCAGGAAGACTCCTTTCTTGCAAAAAAGGAAAGAAGTCTCTTCTAGGGTAAAGTGAAGAAGAAAAATCAGAGAATACAGTAAATGTAATCCCAAACCTCAAGGGAAGATGTGCGAGACTCTCATGTGCCTTTTCTCAATGGGAGGGAGTCTCAGGACACAGGCAGCTTAGGTAGAAAGAGAACTGGTTGGGAGATACATTGGAAGCCTCTCCTTTAAGCCAGTGGATCTCAAATGGGGACATGCAGCAACATCTGGGAACATTCTGGGCGGTTACAACTAGTGTAGGGAGGAGGGTGCTACTGGCATCTAGCAGGTAGAGGCCAGAGATGCAGCTCAACATCCTACAATACACAGGAAACCCCCAAAAAGAATGACCCATTTCAAACGCCAGTAGTGCCAAGGTGCAGAAACCCTCCTCCCGAGCCAATATTCCCCCCGTGTTCTGAAACATCTCCAAAGGCCCTTTTCAGAATACAAAGGGAGCCCCACAGACCTCTTCTACACCACTTTACAATGAATTCCCTCCCCAGGTCTCCTCCAAGAAGACAGTTTGGAGAGAAGGGAGAGGGAAGAAGAGAGAGGACACCATTCTGGAGACCTCGAACGAAGATGTTCTTTCCATCCACTAACAACTCCTACAAGGGAGGAATCCCAGACATGGACAGGCTTTGGTCGAACAGGAAAGTGTAAGGCTGAACTCAAGGGTCAATACCTCGACCCCAGCTGCCTGGCCAAAGTTGGGCAGTTTCTCTGTGCACAGAAGTCCATGCTCATGAACAGACAATAGGACCTCGATCCCGGGGTGGCCAGAAGGAAAAGTGGTCAAGACAGGTGGCAGGCAGCTCAGGTGAGGTTGCCTGGATGAGGCAGCTCTCACCTGTTCTCAGTCAGAGTTGGCACCTTGTACAGAGCTCCCAGCCAGCTTCAGGACTTGCTAGGTATTATGTCACTCAGCCATTTCTGAAAGAGCAGAAGCCAGTATCTCACAAGCCTCCTTCTGTGTCCATCCTCAGGACACACTTCCAGCCCCTGGAGGGGTTACTGGGGCATCCCCATCTGTGGTGTCCACCCTGCCTGGTTTCAGGAGCTATAACCCCTGTGGCCAAGGCTGAGTGAGAAACCTCCGAGAACCAGGAGGCCTAAGGATACAAAACTTATTTCCCTGAACATGGGCACTGCCTGCTCTGTGTTTGGCTCCCTTCAGCTTGATCGGATAGTCAATGATGGGTAACAATTCTCTAAAGAGAATGAACCTAAGACAGACACGATCACGTGGGAATAAGCCATCAGAGAAGAGACTCAGGGGGCTGTGGAAGTGAGGGGGTGATCGACATCACCCCTGCCCCCTCGGCTTTGACAATAGCCTGAGTCCTTGTTCTGCATGTGAGAAATCCAAGTCTCCTGGCTGCCTTTGTCTCCTCCACCCAACTCAGGGCCTGCGGAAATAGCAGGGGCAGTGAGGTTCAGACTAGAGTAGGTGGACACCTGGGGTAAATTAGACTTAGGGCATAAATTATGCAAAATCCTGTAAGACCTGCTTGCTAGGATGCTTTTGGATGTGTAGGCATGGGGAGGAAACGAAATTAGTCCTATATCTGTTAGGTGATACCAGCCCCAAAACTCAGCGTGAGCTCTTTGACCTATCTACCTGCTTTTGATCTTGTCTGCTAGACGATAAATCCACATTCTGTATCCATTGACTTACCCAGTACTACCTAATAAAAAGCCTATTGAGGCAGCAGCTCAGGATGCTCTCCTTTGAGAGAGTGGCCAGGCCACTCGGAGGCACCCTCCCCTTGAGAGAGTAGCCATACCGTCCCTATTCCTCCACTGGACTCGGTAGTCCGTGTGTATGTTCTCTCGTGTCTCAAGAGCATGTGCAACATTTGTGATCACTGCTGGCCGGTGGTTGCAACACCTGTCATTGTCCTCAGACATCATCCCCAGAGCAGCTCTGGAAGCAGAGACCTTGGGGAAAGCCAGCACCTCTGGAGCTCAGTTTCTTTATCTGTAAAATGTGGATTGTAGCAATACCTACTTCACATGGTTTACTGTGAGATCCAATGAGACAATGTTGGTTTAGTGTGCACTTAAAAATGTTAGGTTCTCCTGTCTCCCTCCTACAAATACAATGACTGGGAACTTTTCAAAAAAGCAATGCCAGACACATAGGAGAAGCTTGAAAGAATGAAAGGCAAGAAGCAACAGAAGGGGAGGAAAGGACCGAAAGCAAAAATAGTAATTTTATCAAGAGCCACACAAAATGATCAGACCTTTAAAGGAGAATAATCCTAAAAAGTCAGGCATATATCATAAAGAAATCATTTAGCAGAGGAAAAAGGTAGTAAAACCATGGTTCCCAAACTGGGTGCCAAGGTACCTCAGAGTGCTACTGTGAACTCAGGAAAATTTTGAGGGACACATAGCGATACTCCACATCTGTTGAACACTAGCATGAGTGAGTTCACAAACTATGTTACCTTCGTATCAATGACTTTATAACTTTGCACAGCTAGATTTCCAGCAAGCAGCTGCCATAATAAAAAACAAGTATACATGAAAATCACTGTGGCATAGGAAGTAAAGATTGTGGTGTCCAACCTGATTCCAACATTTGAGAAGCTATGCAAAGCCCAGTAGGTGCTTTGCACACATCCCATTAGTAATTGTACTTACGTAAGAATGAGATAGAAATTTAATTTTCTTTTGACTTATGCATATTATTTTTTCAAATGACTGCTAAGTTGTTAGGGGATAAGTACTTATTAAGTGGTTTGAAGCTAATTACTTGTTAAGTGGCACTTTTGGCCTGAGGTGCCGTGAAATGAGAGAGTTGGAGAACTTCTACACTGACAGGAATTGCTTTGGGTTCTTAATCACACCCTCAAACCGGAGACAGTCTAGATGCCCAGTAGCAAAGGATGGTTCAGTAAGTTTTAGACAGTGACTTGAGGGTATATTCTACAGTTTTGAAAACTGACTGTAAAGAAGACAGTTTAAAACTATTAGATGAAAGAAAAACTAGATACAACTGGATTCTGTAATGGTAATAACACAAAAAATATACATGACTAGAAAAGTCTAAATGGAAAAAAATTTTTAATGAACCCACTAAATGCAATGTGTTTTCCTGGGTTGGATCCTGGAGCAGAAAAAGGACATGGAGTAAAAACTAGGCAAAGTCAAATAGTCTGTAGTTATTTACTAGTAAAGTATCAGTGTTAATTTCTTAGTTGCAAAGAGTGTACTGGGATCAGCTACCATATTAACATTGAGGTAGCTGGGTGAAGAGTATCAGGAACACCTTGTATTATCTTTGCAACTTTTCTAAACATCCATAATTATTTAAAAACAAAAAAAGCTATTTTAAAAATAATAATGTTTCCAGGGGAAGGTTACAGATGGCTCTTTTCTTCTTTTTTTTCAAAATTGTCTTTAGTTTAAAAAAACAATATGATAATAACAGCTTTCAGCTATGAGGTCCCTCATAAGGGGCAGGTATCACATGATGGGCTTTATTCATATAAGTCTCTTGACATCTCTATGACTGAGGTGTTAGCACCATTTTATCCCCCCGGAATCTGAAGGCCAGAAATGTGAAGTCACTTGCCCAAGGTCCCTTAACTACTGAGTGACAGAGCTGGGATCAGAATCTGTATCTTACCTGATTCCCAAGGCCGTGCGTTTTTCATGCTGCTTCAACTTCCTTCCTGCCTCCTTTTTGTACACACTTCAATCCTCTAAAGCAGAGACTATTACCCCATTTCACAAATGAGGAAGCAGATGTTTAGAGAGGGGAAGTGACTTGTCCATGGGCACCACTGGTTAGTGGCAGAGCCAGAGTTTGCCCCAGGCTTGATTTCAACACCTGTGCACCTTCTGCCAGATACCTGAGAAAAATACGTCTTCAACATTAAAAGAAGTCAACTCAGCCATTTAGAAATAGATACAAGCCCTGTCTGGGTAGTTCAATTGGTTACAGGGTCATCCTGATATGACAAAGTTGTAGGTTTGATCCCCAGTCAGGGCACATACATGAATCAATCGAATGTACAAATAAGTGGGACAACAAATCGATGTTTCTCTCTCTCCTTCCTCTCTCTCTCTCTCCAAAATTGATAAATTAAAAAAGTAGCATTAAAAAAAGACATAAATACAAAAAGTGGGCAGAAAATCTCTCCATCCCTTTCACTGTATGTCAATTTCAGTAAATCTCCATCCCTCCCGAGGCCCCAGGAAGGGGTCCTCTAGAAGCCCACACCCCTAAGATGAGAACCTGGTCATTTGGGTACCATTAAATAATTCGGTGATGTCTATGAAGCCCATGTTGTTCTCCAAGATGATGTCATGGTAGACCTCCACCAGAGCCAGTGTGATGAACTGTATGTAATGGGCAGACAACACGTGTTCGGCTGCCCAGATGGAGAAGACATCATCATAGACAAGTTCTGCCAAGACACCAACACGCACACACATGGCAAGAGAATCAGCCAGAGCTCATGGTGCTGCCCACCCTCTAGGAAAATCCCAGGCCAGCAGTGTACTGAGCTTCTGACCTGCTGCAGCAGAAAGAGCTCAGGCCAGTAGCTAGGAGACCTGGGCTCTGTCATTTCACCATCAGGAGCCTCAGTTTTTCCCATCTGTAGAATAGGCTAAGCAAATATGGTGGGGTGTAAGTTTCCTGCTCTGACATTCTGCAAGCAGAGGAACTGAGTATGTGCAGGTTTGATCAATACTGACCTGTCCCTGCTCAGCAGATAATTTGGGTGGAATAAGTAACTACTCCTGACTGTGGGGAGGGCTATCTGGGGGCAGGTGAGACAGACAATATCTGGTGTTTGTATCCAGCCTTGCCTGAGTGTTTGACTCTTTCCACTATGGCATGTACATCTGTGATAGAAATAACAAGCTATTTAAAGAGAAGTGGACACACAGAGCTTGGAAAACCTCCCTTGCAGTTGACCTCTTCTGACTTGGACTTTTTGTTTGCAAGAACGCAAACTCTAATATTTAAAAGATACTGGACATGAGTTTAAGACAAGGTGCTTATCATCAAAGCTACTATTGATGGAGTGCTAGGGACAGAGGACCTGACTCAGTAGTCTTGAAAACAACTGAGGAACATAGAGAGGGAAACTGAGGCTCAGAAAGATAAAGTGACCTGTCTAAGCTAGTCACTTTGAATCCAGCACCATTTGACTGCAAAGTCTATATTGTTCAAGCATTAGATCGTCTTCTCCCCCAAATGGGTTTCCACAGTTAATCCTCCATGGTGGAGAAATGCAATGAACCAGAGCTCATCTGGATAACTAAGGTTTGTGGTACACTTCCTCCCTACTGCAGCTGTAAAAGCCGAGTGAAGGAGAATTCTAGAGATGTACCGAGTAGGTGACACCACTGGAAGACAACAGAGGACTCCTCGTTGTTGGCAGAAGTGCTCAGAGCCAGAGAAGCTGAGGCAGGGAAGAGACTTTCCACCTCAGAGCCCTCTGAGAGGTTGTCCTCATTATCCACCTGCCCACGCTTCTCCCCCTTGCTGCTTCCCCAGCCCTCCATTGGGGTGCACTCCTTCTCAGGCAGAGCCACATCTGTGCTCTCCCGGCTGTCCTGCACAGCCAGCTCCTCACAGGAAGCCTCATCCCAGGAAGTGGTGGCCTTGCTGCTCTGCCCATCATCCACACTGCTGTCCCTGGGTTGAATCACCAGGGAGGCATTCTGCTGGGCACCCATGACTGTCCATACACAGGCTGAAGTTCAAGTGCTCCAGGAGGCTGGAGGAGAAATTGTGGGGGAAGGGTGGCCAGAATCCCAGAACAGGTGCCATTCACCAGGTTCCCACTGGGGACCTTGGGCTGTTTCTCCTTCAGCCTACATTCTGCCTCCACCTGCTTGACGTCATCCAGACCCAAACACCTGCACACAAGGTGCACAAAGAGAAATGGACTGGGATGGACACTGTGGCACTGCTTCCAGCAGTAACCTAAATATTCATCAACAGGGAATTGGTTCAAATATGGAACATGCACACTGGCTGGGTGGTTCAGTTAGTTAGAGTGTCACCTGTATACCAAAGGGTTGCAGGTTCAATCCCTGGTCAGGGCACATGCCTGGGTTGCAGGTTCAACCCCTGGTTGATCTCCAGTTCGGATGCATGCAGGGGCAACCAACTGATGTTTCTTCTCTTTCTCTCTCCCTTCCTCCCTTGTTCCCTGGAGGTGACCGGTTTGTTTCAGTCTAGCAAATGTGACTCAGCTCTGTATGGAAAACGTACAGAAGCGAGGTGGTGGGCAGAAGCCAGACCTTCAAACTGAATTTTCCCGTGGGAATCAGGCCTAGAAAATGCATACTGACTGTTATGGCTTGCTCTTGCTAAAACTCCATCACCCTGGTCTAAAATAACAAATGTGTATTGTCTATCTTCAAGGTAATTTCCAAAGCCTGTGTGAATTCACCCAAGGACAGAGCTAATCAGCTCACCACCATTCCCCTCTGCCTGTTATTTTCATTTCCTTGATAGTACCTAAAATGTAGACAACAATATTCTATGTAATAGATAATAAATCTTTCTCTGATGTAAGCCCTGAGAAAAACAATAAAAGCATATCTAGGCAAGGGTCAGCACGCTCTCCTTTTGAGAGAGTGGCCAAGGCGCTCATAGATACTCTCCCCTTGAGAGAGTAGCCATGCTGTTCCCTTTTTCTCCACAGGACTGTGGTCGTCTGTGCATTTATTCTCGTCTCCAGCCACAGCAAGGTGGAACTCTGTTGACCGGAGTCCGCCACAGTTCCCCCTCTCCTCTTCTCTCTCCCTTCCTCTCTCACTAAAATCAATAAACATATCCTCAGGTGAGAATTACAATATATATATGGAACGTGCATGTAATGGAATACTATACAGCCAGTAAAAAGAATAGGGCAGAACAAGGTGTAATGCATGCTCCCATTTGTAAAGAATAGAAAAGTGACCTATATGCATTATAATGCATAGAACAATCCAGAAGGAAACAAGGAAGCATTGCAATTGATTTTGTAGAGGGATTACTAAGGCATTTAAATGGGAGGAGAATACCTTTCATCATACAAAATTATGTGCACATAATTTTTAAAACTAAAATATTAGTTAACAACATAAGGAACAGACTGAAAAAAGCATATTATATCCTGTGGTTGACTATCATGGATCAGTTTTCAAAAGTAGTTAGATGTACAGTTGTCCCTTGAAGAATGTGGGGGTTGGGGCACCAACCACCTGAGCAGTAAAAACTCCAAGTATAACTTTTGGCTCCCCAAAAACGTAGCTCTGAATACCCTAGTGTTGGCTGGCCTTACAAATAACATAAACAGATTATTTCATTTTGTAAATTATATGTATTATATACTGTATTCTTACAATAAAGTAACCTAGAGAAAAGAAAATGTTGAGAAAACTGTAAGAGAAAATATACTGCCATTACTATAATATTTATTGAAAAAATCCACAAAGAGGTGGACCTGCACAGTTAAGTCCCTTATGGTTCCAGGGTTAACTGCACATTAAACACTATGGTAAAGCCTCCAGAACACATCTCAAAAGATTTGCTCTGGTTCTATGTGTACTTAGGCCATAACCCATCAAGGACAGACCATATAAGATCACGTCACTTAAAATATTTTTTTTCTGTGTGGTTATGTCATCAACTTGATTTACTGTTAGTGTCAAATGTTTCCATTTTTTAAATTTCTTTTTTATTAAATTGCTCTAAATTATATTAGAAAATATTTTTATCTAACTACAAAGTCAAAACTGGAAAAGAAGGTATATTCAGGGAAATGTAGCTTCTTTCCCTACCCCCACTCTATAGGTAACCATTTTGATTAGTTTCTGGTTTATCTTTTCATCGTTTTGAAAACAGATGCAAATACACATACACATTAATATTTCTTCTTTTTACACAAAAAGTGACATAGTATACATGTTTTGCACTTGGCTTTTTTCTTTAATATTAAGTAAGATTGATTCAACATCTCTTCTCAATGAATGAAATGGCAAGTCTGAATATTGTCTACATATGTCTGTGTATGTAAAGGTATGTATAAGGGTCTGGAGGGATACACAGCAAACTGATAATAGCAGTGCTATTTCTAGGGAGGGCAAGTGGAGATGAAGGATGGTCAAGGCCAAAGTTAGCTTTCTCTGCAATATTTTAATTTTTTTACAGGGAGATAGATTCATATGTTACTTGTGTAAAAATCTCAATCTTTAATGCTAGTATAAAAGCTAAAATAAATAAACCATAAGTGACATGTAGATGATGGACATTCGAGTCCATTACTCCAGGTTGAAGAGGGGGCTGGGCAGGGAGGTCACCTGTGTGCCACTGCTGGAGTTGCTGTGCAGGCTGACGGCCTCGTGGCCAGAACTGCAGCTTCAGGAGGACTGAGAGAAAAAGAGGCAGGAAGGAGCATGGGTGCGGTTGCATCATCCTGACTCAGGGCAACTACACTAAGCTCAGGAGGAGCTGCTGGGCTGGTCTGGGAGTTAGGAAGTCTGGTTTTCTCTCTGTTTCTGACTTGAGCAAGACCCTTCTCAAGGCCTCAGGTTCCTATCGGTAAAATGAAAGGAGTGGGAGAGTCTGATTCCCCATTCCCTGAAGCCACACCAGCCCCTGCGCTCCCACCTCCCAACCCGGTAACCAGAAAACCCATCTTTAATTGCTCTGTACTTGAGACTTCTGGCTAACATTTCAGTTCAACTCAGAGTAATGGATTATATAAATGACCCAATCTTATACTGCCTTCTCTGTAAATATACTTTTTGCCCTCTAATTTCCAGTTCCTGCCTATTCTGATGCAAGGCTTGGCCACAAGACCTGCTTTGGCCAATGGGATGTTAGCAAAGTCTCCAGGGCAGAGATTGAAAAAGAGCTTGTGTATATCTGTCTTTATGATCTGCGTTCACTCTAACATACCCAGATTAGCCTGCTGGAGGATGAGACATGGAGCAGAGCTGAGTCACGCAGGCATGTGAGAGCCCCGTGAAGATCAACAAAACTTTGAGTTCACCTTCAGAGTAGAACTGCCCTGCTGACCCACAGATTCATGAGTGAAAGTAAATGTGTGTTGTTGAAAGTCATTGACCTTTGGGTGTTGTTTTTTATGCAGTATTATTGTGGCAATTGATGGCTGGTACATCACTAGTGAAGAGAAATAACTTTAGCTTTGGGCCACTAAATTGGAGATTCTGTGAAAACAGACATGTCTGACTTGGTCACTGAAGTATTCCTGACATTCCAGGACATTCCCGACAGTACCTGGCACATGGTAGGCACTCAATAAGGATTTGTTGAATAAATGGAAGTCTAGCCTTGCACTACATGCTTTATATACACTATCTTATTTAAGCTGCACACAAACCTCCTCTCTAAATGATTATTACCATTTGATAGATGAGGAAAGCGAGGCCCCAGAGCTAGGAAATAGTAGAGCTAGAGTTCAATCTCAGGACTGTCAGACTCCAAAGTCACATTCTACCCAAAAACTAGAGGTGAAACTCTGTCCCAAGGTCCCAGACACCCAGCTTCACCATTCCTACCACAGCCTGTTGGGGAAGATCCTGGCATTCACACCCCTCCCACCACTCCCTGAGATAAGCTGCCCAATATCTCATCCCTGGTGGTGGAGTCCCAGTGTATCATCCATTGTAGGTGACCATATAGGCTGGCCCCTGTTGAGTATTTGGCCAGGGCAGCCATGTGGGATCCCCACTCCCTCTGCCACATGACTGCCTCACAGCCTAGCCATTCAGCCTTTGTCTAGCAGTCCTAGGACCCCTGGGGAGAGCCAGTCCCATAGGAAAAAGGGTGGCTCTGACCTGGGAACCTGGGCCCTGGAAACACCCATTTAGCATTCATGAAGTAACATCCAACATACATGAACTGAGCACCTACTATGTGCCAGGCACTGACTAGGCCCTGGGGATATACAAAAGTAAGCAAGGCTACTTCTTTCTTTCAATCCATCCTTCCCTTCCCTCCCCCACCCCTCCCCTCTTCCTTCCTTCCTTCCTTCCTACACAAATTCAAATATTTGTTGAGCTTCTACTCTGTGCCAGGCAGTATACTAAGGCTTGGGGTTACTGAAGTAAGAAGACTGTTTCTTCCTTCTTTATTACCTTCCTTCTCTCCTTCTGCATTCATTTATTCAGTTACTCACTTAATCTGACAAGCACCGACTATGTGCTAGGCACCAGGCTAGGCATATGGGATATAAGATGAGCAAGATGTTCTGTTCATCCATCCATCCACTCACCCACCGTAATTACTGAGAGCTTCCCAATGCCCAGCATGGAGCTGGGTGCTGAGGATACAAAGATTAATAAATCTGACCACATCCTTTACTAACAGCAGTGGCCTCAGAGAAGGGCCACAGATTCCAAACTTTTTCCTTGTGGGGTTTCACCAGAGAGGAGAGGAGTTTCAGTTGTTTCTGTGTTACACAGCCCAGGTAACTCAGGTGTAGAATCCACCAGACCTCTGGGCACAGATGGAGCATACAAGCTGATGGAAGGATGAGAAAGAGAGAGGTCAAGGAGATTGACCCCTGCCCAAATTGGGAGGGGCAGAAAACCCTTTAGCTCTTCAGGGCTTCCAGAAAGAGGCTCTGGGTTTATCCTGCCCAAGGGCTTGTCCTGAGCAGATCCCTCCCATCAATTAACCTCCTGAGGACTAATCCAAACTTACGTCCCCATTTCCATCCTCGGCTGCCATCCTCGGCTAGACCTCCATGACCCTACACCTGGATGACCCCAGCAACCTCCTTCCAAGGGCCTCCCTGCCCCAGCCTGCCCCCTCGTTACCATCTACCACTCAGCAGCCTTCATCCTTGTTTCCTTTCCAGCCCCACCCCTCATTGCTGCTCCCACTCCCCTTGTCCCTTATGTTCCTGCAACCCACCTCCATCAAGCCCTTCTACCCTTCCCCACAAAAGCACACACAGACACACACACCTCTCAATATGCAAGAGCCTTCTTTAGGGATTTGCTGTGTTGTCACCTCTTCCTAAGGTCCTTCCTCACCCTCCTTGCCTGGAAAGCAATTCCTTAGAGAATTCAGGTAGACTTCTACCCAGCATAGGTGCCTCCTACATGATCGTACAGCCTCAGGGTTTGCCTCCACCTGACTTTGCACAACCCCACTCAACTGGCAAGGACTTCATCTAATGCAGCTTTGGGTCCCCAGTCCTGAGCACAGGGCCCAGCACACTGGATTTCTCAGTCACTGTCTGCACAGGAACCCACCAGGCATGGGGTGAAACATGAAAAGGCCTTACACAGGCTCTGAGGTAACTTAGACAGTTTATGGGCACAGGCCTCATCATATGGAACCACAGTGTGAGAAAGTTTCCATTTTCAGCTCTCCTTCAACTATTCTTATTAGGGAAATGGCCAGTCTGGTGCCATCATGTAATCTCCCTTTTTAACAAAGTGAAAGTAGGCCTCAGCCAGGCTACCACATCTAAGTAAAACAGAATTATATCATTTTTTCATATTCTACTTATTTTTATAGTTTCCTTTTATATAGCAAGTCGCATTGCTTTTCTATTGATGGCAGGGATATAAAATAACTTCTTAAATAAGTCATATACATTTTTTTAATTTTTATTTTAATTGTTGTTCAAGTACAGTTTTCTGTCTTTTACTCCCATCCCAGCCCACACCCCCCAGCCCTCCCTACCTCCCTCCCATTTCCACTCCACCCTAGTTTTTGTCCATGTGTCCTTTATACTTGTTCCTGTGAACCTTTCCCATTCTCCGCTGAAATTCCCTCCCCTCTCCTCTCTGGTCATTGTCAGCCTGTTCTCTATTTCAGTGTCTTTGGTTATATTTTGCTTGCTTGTTCATTTTCTTGATTAGGTTCCTGTTAAAGGTGAGATCATATTGTATTTGTCTCTCACCACCTGGCTTATTTCGCTTAGTATAAAGCTCTCTAGTTCCATCCATGCTGTCGCAAAGGGTAGGAGCTCCTTCTTTCTTTCTGCTGCATAGAATTCCATTGTGTAAATGTACTATAGTTTTTTGATCCATTCATTTACTGATGGGCACCTAGGTTGCCTCCAACACTTGGCTATTGTAAATTGTGCTGCTATGAACATTGGGGTGCACAGGTTCTTTTGGATTGGTGTTTCAGGATTCTTAGGATATAATCCCAGCAGTGGAATTGCTGGGTCAAAAGGCAGATCCATTTTTAGGTTTCTGAGGAAATTCCATATTGTTTTCCATAGTGGTTGTACCAATCTGCAATCCCACCAACAGTGCACTAGGGTCCCTTTCTCTCCACAACCTCTCCAACACTTGTTGTTTGTTGTTTTGTTTATGATGGCCATTCTGACTGGTGTGAAGTGGTATCTCATTGTGGTTTTAATTTGCATCTCTCTGATAGCTAGTGATACTGAGCATTTTTTCATGTCTCTTGATCCTCTATATGTCCTCCTTAGAGAGGTGTCTCTTCAAGTCCTTTGCCCATTTTTTAACTGGGTTGCTTGACTTCTTAGAGTGGAGTCGTGTAAGTTCTTTATATATTTTGGAGATTAAACCCTTGTCTATGGTATCATTGGCAAAAATGTTTTTCCATACAGTTGGTTCTCTTTTTATTTTAATACTGTTTTCTTTAGCTGTGCAGAAGCATTTTATTTTGATGAGATCGCATTTGTTTATTCTTTCCTTTATGTCCCTTGCTCTAGTGGACAGATCAGTAAAAATGTTGCTGTGTGAAATATCTAAGATTTCCCTGCCTATGTTCTCCTCTAGGACTTTAATGGTGCCACGGCTTATATTTAAGTCTTCTATCTTCCTTCAATTTATTTTTGTATATGGTGTAAGTTTGGGCTCGAGTCTCATTTTTTTTGCACATAGCTGTCCAGTTCTCCCAAAACCATTTGTTGATGAGGCTATTGTTACTCCATTTTATGATTCTGCCCCTTTGTCGAATATTAATTGACCATAGAGACTTGGGTTTATTTCTGGGCTCTCTGTTTTGTTCCATTGGTCCATGTGCCTGTTTTTATGCCAATACCAGGCTATTTTGAGTACAGTGGCCTTGTAATACAGTTTGGTATCAACTATTGTGATCCCTCCTACTTTGCTCTTCTTTCTCAAAATTGCAGCAGCTATTTGGGGTCGTTTATGGTTCCATATAAATTTTTGAAGTGTTTGTTCTATGTCTGTGAAATATGCCATTGGTACTTTAATAGGGATTGCATTGAATCTGTAAATTGCTTTGGGTAGTATGGACATCTTAATGATTTTAATTCTTCCAATCCATGAACACAGTATATGTTTCCATTTGTTTCTGTCTTCCTTGATTTCTTTCTTCAGTGCTTGTGGTTTTCTGAATAAAGGTCTTTTACCTCCTTGATTAGGTTTATTCCTAGGTATTTTATTTTTCTTTTTGCTACATCAAATGGGATTTTTTTCTTCATTTCTGCTTCTGCTGTTTCATTGTTGGTATACAAAAATGCCATTGATTTCTGGATATTGACTTTGTATCCCTCTATTTTGCCAAATTTATTTATTAGGTCAAGTAGTTTTTTTTGGTGGAGTCTATAGGATTTTCCATGTACACTATCATATCATCTACAGACAATGACAGTTTTGTTTCCTCCTCTCCAGTTTGGATGCCTTTTATTTCCTTTTCTTCTCTGATCACTGTGGCTAAAACTTCCAATACTATA
>CM052543.1:71019845-71060308 GCA_028533065.1 Trachops cirrhosus
TAGCATCTCTTGCAGAGCTGGTTTGGTGGAGGTATATTCTTTTAGACTTCTTTTGTCTGGGAAGCTTCTTATTTGGCCTTCTATCTTGATTGAGAGCCTTGCTGGGTAAAGTAGTCTTGATTGCAGGCCTCTGGTTCTCATTACTTGGAATATTTCTTGCCATTCTCTTCTGGCTTAGAGTGTTTCCATTGAAAAGTCAGCTGCTAACCTTATCAGGGCTCCCTTGTATGTTACTTTCTGTTCCTTCCTTGCTGCTTTTAAGATTCTCTCTTTGTCTTGGTATTTTGCCATTTTAATTATGATATGTCTTGAAGTGGACCTCTTTTGATTCCTCTTGATTGGGACTCTGTGTGTTTCCTGGATTGTGTGACTTTTTCTCTCCTCAAATTAGGGAAATTTTCCATCATTACTTTTTCAAATAGGTTTTCTATCCCTTGCTCTTCTTCTCCTTCTGGTATCCCTATTATATGGATATTATTATGTTTCATATTGTCTTGAATTTCTCTGAATCCCTCTGCATTCTTTGGGTTGAGCCTCTTTTCCTTTTCTTGCTCTTTCTGGGTGTTTTTTTCTACTTTGTCCTCCAGCTCGCTGATCCGATCTTCTGCTTCATCGATCCTGCTTTTGAGTCCTTCCAATCTGTTCTTCAGTTCAGAAATTATATTCTTCATTTCCTCTTGGCCCTTGTTGATAGTTTCTATTTCCTTTTTCATGTTGATATAGTTTGCAGTGAGTTCATTGTAGCTTTCCTATAGTTTCTGGTAGCTCATTGTGAGCCCATTGTGAGGTCATTAAGCTTCCTGATAACCATTGCTTTAAACTCAATATCTTATAGTTGAGTTGCCTCTATTTCATTTAACATTCTTTCTGAAGCTTCCTCCTTTCCTTTCATTTGGGGATTCTTTGTCTTCCCATTGTTTGTGAGACTCTTCTTGTTAGCCTCAGCTTCTTAAAATGATCTGTTCTGGCTCCCAGGGTTTATGGTGTGAACTTCTGTGGTAGAATACCTGTGATATTCAGTGGTGCAGTCCCCGTGATCTCCCAAGCTCACTGGTCTTGGGCTGTCGTTTAAGTTCACTATGTATTTGTCTTTGGGTTTTGATTGTTGTTGTGTCTCCCTTTGGTGGGTCCTTCCCCCCAACTGGTTAACTGAGTGTCACTCTGTCCACCACCTCTTGTATTTTTTTGTGCTGGTGAGGACAGGTTGAGTTGAAGCTGGTTCTTTCATGTGTACAAGGTTTTGAGGATTCTCTCTTGCTCTTGTTCAGTTGTTTGTTCTGGGTATTTCCTCCACTATTTAGTTGTATTTCCAGATAGGTCCTGGATTGAGGTTAGTGTGGTTTCTACTCCCTCCTTCACCTTCTTCTGTTGTTATCTTTTGGTGGTTCCTTTGTTGTTGGGTTTCCTCTTTCAGTGGGTATCCTGGTGTTCACTGCTCCTACCTACTCTTTTTTGTGATCAGTTGGAGGGGGAAGGCAAAATGGTTTAAGACAGCCAGAGAGTGTTCTATGATATTTAGAGTAGCAACTGCTAGAGAAGAGATAGGAGATCCTTTGGCTATGTATAGTGTTAACTGTGATCTTCCACCCATCTAGCCAATTTTTAGAAAGGATGGAAAGAAGATAAGACTCTTCTTGGGGAGGGAAGGATTGTGAGTTGGATCTAGAAAGCAGTGAGTTTGTAGGAGGTCAGATTCTGAAGTAAAGTGAGAGTAAAGGATAGTAAATAGGTGTAGTTTGTGAGAGAATAGTGTTAACCACTACAGTAACAGAGTTCAGGAAACGGTGAAGTGGGCTAAGATCTGGGAGGGGTGTTGTGAAGTATTTACAATTGTATGGAATAGCTGTTATTTACAATAATATTAGAGCAAAAATCATAGGACAGAATCTGTGTGATCTGGATAACAAGAATAGGGAGTATATAGGACCTTGAGTAGTGTGCTAATGGGACACAAGTGAAGTGAAGGACAGTAAATTAGCAATACTCTATGAAAGAGAGATCAGGGGAAACCTGTCAAATGATACAATATAACCAGCCTAGCAAAGCAGACTATACCAAAAGACGAGGGCTACAAAAATACTGTTAAAATATAAGATGTAAGAATAATGAAATAATAATAATAATACAAATATGCAATAACTTGCAGGTTGTCTGTGATAGCAAAGTGAAATTTGTCTCACTGTCTCAGCTGTCGTGATGCCCATTCTTTGGGTCCAACTCTGGTCTTTTCACAGTTCCAGGTTTTTTATTTTTTGTCTCACTTGTAGGTGTTTAAAAAAAGGGCAGAAGAAGGAAGGAAGAAGAGATAAAATAGGAAAGAAAGGACAAAGGAATAAAACAAGAAAGAAGGAAAGAGAGGAAAAAGGAATTGAAAGATAAAAAATAATAAAAATTTAAAAATAAGAAATCATTTTTTAAAAACAAAAATAGAATAAAATAAAAAAGCCTCTTGGTTTCAAAGTGGCCAAACTGGTTTTTCTGGTCTTGCTGGCTGCAACAGGCTGAGAGGCGATTGGTACAGCTTTTCTTCCTTCCGGATCTGCACTCAGTCAGCCTCCCAGAGCTAGCCTGGTGCCTCTCCCCAGCACCTTGGGTGCAGGATCCAGGCCTTTCCCCCCCAGGGTTACTGCTGTGGGCTGGGGTGCGGGCGCACACGCACTCAGCCAGGTTCCTTGGTCCCACGGGTGCACACCCTTCCCAGTGCCATGGGGATGTGCAGGATTATATACATTTTTAAGTGAGTCAATTTTTAAAGACAAATATTTAGTAAATAGCACAGAGGATACATGGATACAATGCTTAAAATACCACCAAGTTTTGAAAATTTACGGTGAATAAAAGATTGTAAAATACCTCATTAATAACTTTTATATCAATACATACTGAAATGATAACATATTGGATATACCGGGTTAAAGTACATCATTAAAATTAATGTCACTTTGCTGAAATGACACACACACGTGCACACACACATGAGTAGATGCAAAGACTGATGAAAATCCTAGCAAGGTCTGTAATCTAGTTAGTGGTATTGCGTTGGTGTTAAAGCCCTGGTTTCATGAGGCACTATAGTTCCACATATCCACTGGGGAAAGCCAGGTTATGGGTACACAGGACCTCTAAATTGTTTTTGCAACTACTTGTGAACATAATTATTTCAATATAATAAGTGTGAAATATTAATTGTACCTGTTTCTTTTCACTTTTAAAAACTTGACTACTAAAACATTTAAAATCACAGTGTGGTATTGGATGAAGATTACTAATTATTGTGTAGTATATATCCACGGAAGAGAATAGAGAATCCAGAAATAGATCCACACTCATATGCCCCACTTATTTTTCACAAAGATGCAAAACCAATTTAATGGAGGAAGGATAGCCTTTTCAACAAACATTGCTTGAGCAACTGGACATCCACAGGCAAAAGATGAACTTTGACCTAAATAACACATTGTATACAAAATGAACTCAAAATGGATCACAGACTTAAAATTTTAGGGGAGTTCCAGCCAAGATGGAGGCATAGCTAGAAACCCTTTGCTTCCTCACACAACCAAAAGGAGGACAACAACCATCTAAAATCAATAAACAACCAAAATCACCAGAAAATCAAACTGCATGGAACTCTGACAACCAAGGAATTAAAGAAAAAATCAACCAGACTGGTAAGGCAGACCGTGCGGGCCAACTCAGAAAAACTGCAGCAAGGCAGCTGAGGGGCAGGGCTGACTGCCGAGCTCCATGGAGCTGCGAGGGAGGGATTGACTTAAGGGGAAAACCGAGACTCAGAGTTGACTCTGGGCTAAGGCTGGGGTTGCCGCGGTGACAGATATTTCCAGTCTTTCTGGAGAGTCTGTTGGAAAGTAAACTAGAGACAGGAGGCAAGCTGCACTGTCCCTCTCTGGCCCCTCTCCTACAGGCAGTGCAGCAAAGAGGGTTGCCCTTCCTGAATACCTAAGGCCCTGCCTCCTTACAACCTATCAGCTGCACCAAGACAAAGAAATATGGCCCAAATGAAAAAACACAGCAAAACCTCAAAGCTAAGCCAACCTATCTGATGGAAAATTTAAAGCCCCAGTAATCAAAATGCTCACAGAACTGATTGAGCTTGGTTGAAAAATGAAAGAACAAATGAAAGATACCCAAAATGAAATAAAGTAAATATTCAGAAAACCAACAGTGACAAGAAGGAAACCAGGATTCAAAGCAATGACTTGGAACAAAAGGAAAAAATAAACATCCAACTAGATCAGAACAAAGAAACAAGAACCCTCAAAAATGAAGAGAGGCTGAGGATTCTCTGTGACAACCTGAAATGTTCCAATATCTGAATTATAGGGGTGCTAGAAGGAGAAGAACAACAGCAAGAATTTGAAAACTTACTTGAAAAAATAATAAAGGAAAATTTCACCAATCTGGCGAAGGAAACAGACTTTCAGGAAGTGCAGGAAGCCCAGAGAGTTCCAAAGAAGGTGGACCAAAAGAAGAACACACCAAGGCACATCATCATTAAGTTACCCAAGATTAAAGACAAAGAGAAAATCCTAAAAGCAGCTACAGAGAAGGAGACAGTTACCTACAAAGGAGTTCCCATAAGGCTATTAGCTGATTTCTCAAAAGAAACCTCACAGGAAAGAAGGGGCTGGAAAGAAGTCTTCCAAGTCATGAAAGGCAAGGACCTACATCCAAGATTACTCTATCCAGCAAAGCTTTCATTTAGAATGGAAGGGCAGATAAAGTGCTTCCCAGATAAGGTCAAGCTAAAGGAGTTCATCATCACAAAGTCCTTATTTTATGAAACGTTAAAGGGACTTATCTAAGAAAAAGAAGATCAAAACTATGAACAACAAAATGACAACAAACTCACAACTATTAACAAATAAACCTAAAAGAAAAGAAAAACAATGAAAACAAAAACTAAGCAACAGGAACAAGTATAAAGGACACATGGACAAAAACTAGGGGGGTGGAAATGGGAAGGAGGTGGGGAGGGCTGGGTAGGTGGGCTGGGATGGGAGTAAAAGACAGAAAACTGTACTTGAACAACAATTAAAATAAAATTTAAAAAAAAAAAAAACTAAGCAAACAACCAGAACAGGAACAGAATCAGAGAAATGGACATTACACAGAGGAAGTTCAGTGGGGAGGGGGAAGGGAGGAATGCAGGGGAACTGTACTGGGAAGAAGAAGCATAATTAGTGGACACAAAATGGACAGGGAAAGGTGAAAAATGGTATAGGAAACAGAGGACTCAAAGAATTTATATGTACAACCCATGGACATGAACTGAGAGGGGGAATGCTGGAGGGTTGGCAGGGATAAAGGGGGATATTGGGAAAGCTGTAATAGCATAATCAATAAAAAGTACTTTAAAAATTTTTAGGAAAAAAAAAACAGGAGAAAATCTTCAGAATCTAGGGCAAAAAATTTTAGACTTGACACCAAAAATACAGTCCATAGAGAAAAAAATTGATAAATTGAACCTCACCAAAATTTTTAAAATTTAGCCCTGGCCGATGTGACTCATTTGTTTGGAGTGTGCCCTGTGACCAAAAGGTTGTGGGTTCAATTCTGGGTCAGGGCACATATCTAAGTTGCAGGTTCAATCTCCAGTCTGAGCGAGCATGGGAGGAAACCAATCAATGCTTCTGTCTTACATAGATGTTTCTCTCCCTTCATCTCTACCTAAAAGCAATGAAAAAAGGTCCTCAGGTGAGGATAACAAAATTGTTTTAATTTGTTCTGCAAATGGCCCTATTAAGAAGATGAAAAGACAAGGTACAAACAGGAAGAAAATACTTGAAACCATAAATTCTACAAAGAATTAATATCTATGGTATATAAAGAATTCTCAAACTCAACTGTTAAAAAAATTAGAAAATAGAAAACATTAATTGACATTTTACTGAAGATACACAGATTGCAAGTAAGCACATGCAAAGATGTTTAATGTCACTAGCCATTTGGGAAATGCAAATTGAAACCACAATGAAATAGCATTTACACACCTATCTGAGAGGCTAACATAAAAAATAGTGACAACACTAAGCCCTGGTGAAGATGTAGGTGTGGATCACTCATATATTGCTTTTGGGAATACAAAATGGTACACCCACTGCAAAAGTTTGGCAGTTTCTTATATAAGTTTCTTATAAAACTAACCATAAGACCTAGCAAATATACCCTTGAGTTTATCCCAGAGAAATGACAATTTATGCTCACATGACAGCTGTACACAAATGTTCATTGCACCTTTATTTGTAAGAGCTAAAAAACCTGGAAACCACCCATCAATCCATCAACAGGTGGAGAGAGAAACACACTGTGGGGCAACCATACCATGGAACAATACTCAGCTATGAAAAGAATAAACTATTGATACACTCAAGTTGGACGGATCACCAGAGAATTATGCTGAGTGAAAAAAGTCAATTCCAAAAGGTTAAATACTGTCTGATTGCACTGATACAACATTCTTGAAATAACAAAATTATAGAAATAGAGAATATATTAGTGGTTTCTAGGAGTGACAGACAGAGGTGAGTGGGAGGCAAGAGGACCCTTTAGCCCAAGAAGTGTTCAGTATGTTCACTGTGGTGGTGACACACAAACATACATGTGTGATAAAATTGTGGAGAACTAAATATACAGACATACAAATGAGTACAAGTAAATCTGGATGTCGAAACAAGATTGGAATACTGCACCAATGGCAATACCCTGGTTCTGATGTTGTACTATAGTTCTGCAAGATGTTATCATTGCAAGAAACTGGATAAAGGATACATGACATCTCTTTGCATTATTTTTTAAAGTGTATTTTATTGATTGTGCTATTACATTTGTCCCATTTTTTTCTCCCCTTTATTCCCCTCCACCTTGCACTTCACTCTCACCAGTTTCCCCAACCTTAGTTCATGCCCATGGGTCATACACATAAGTTCTTTGGCTTCTCCATTTCCTATACTATTCTTAATCTCCCCTGTCTATTTTGTGCCTACCATTTATGCTTCTTATTCTCTGTACCTTTTCCTCCATTCTCCCCCTTCTCCCTCCCCACTGATAACCCTCCATGTGATCTCCACTTCTGTGGTTTGGTTCCTGTTCTAGTTGTTTGCTTAGTTTGTTCTTTGTTTTTTAGGTTCAGTCATTGATGGCTGTGAGTTTGTTGTCATTTTACTGTTCATAGTTTTGATCTTCTTCAACTTCTTAGCATTAACATTATTAACATTCCATATAATAAGGGCTTGGTGATGATGAACTCCTTTAACTTGACCTTATCTGGGAAGCACTTTATCTGCCCTTCCATTCTAAATGATAGCTTTGCTGGATAGAGTAATCTAGGCCATAGGTTCTTGCCTTTCATGACTTCAAATACTTCTTTCCAGTCCCTTCTTGCCTGTAAGGTTTCTTTTGAGAAATCAGCTGATAGCCTTATGGGAACTCCTTTGTAGGTAACTGTCTCCTTCTCTCTTGCTGCTGGTAAGGTTCTCTCCTTATCTTTAACCTTGGCTAATGTAATTATGATGTACCTTGGTGTGTACTTCCTTGGGTACAACTTCTTTGGGACTCTCTGGGCTTCCTGGACTTCCTGGAAGTCTATTTCCTTTGCCAGATTGGGGAAGTTTTCCTTCATTATTTTTTCAAGTAAGTTTTCAATTTCTTGCTGTTGTTCTTCTTCTGGCACCCCTATAATTTGGATGTTGGAACTTTTAAAGTTGTCCCAGAGGTTCCTAAGTGTCTCCTCATTTTTTTTAGTTTCTTGCTTCTTCCTCCTGTTCTGGTTGAATATTTACTTCTTCCTTCTGCTACAAATCATTGATTTGAGTCCCAGTTTCCTTCCCTTCACTGTTGGTTCCCTGTATGTTTTTCTGTATTTCATTTTGCATAGCCTTCACTTTTTCCTCAATTTTGTAACCATACTCAACCATTTCTGTGAGCATCCTGATTACCAGTGTTTTGAACTCTGCATCTGATAGGTTGGCTATCTCTTCATCACTTAGTTGTATTTTTTCTGGACCTTTGATCTGTTCTTTCATGTGGCCATTTTTTTGTGTGTTAGTATGCCTTTTATGTAGTAAGGGACAGAGCCTTAGGCATTAGCCAGAGTGGGGCAACCCACTTTGCTGCATTGTGATGCTGTATGTGGGGGAGAGGTTTGAGAGGGAACAATGCCACTTGCTCGGCTCTCAGCCAGCTTTCAGTAACTTCCTCTGTTACCCACAAGCAAATTGGACCCTTCTGGTGCTGATTCCCAGGTGGGTAGGTTTGTGTACATTCTAGGACCCTGTGGGTCTCTCCAATGAACTCTCCTGTGAGGCTGGGAGTTTCTCCCACCACCTCAACCCCCATAGGTTTTTTCAGTCAGAGGTTTTGAGGCTTTATTTCCCCATGCTGGAACCCTGGGTTGTGTGGTCAGTGTCACTTCACAGTTGTTGCTCTCTGTTTATCCACACACAAATGTGGGTCTGCTGGGTCTGCAAGCTGCTGTCTCACCATCCAGGTCCCCCAGCCACCACCTTGCTGTGAGTCCTCTCCACTCCACCTGCCCATCTCCACCCCTCCTACCAGTCTGGATGAATTTTTCTTCTTTAACTCTTCAGTGGACTTCCATACAGGTCGATTTTCTAGGCGTTCTGGTTGTTTTTTGTTTTTAAATTTGTTGTTGCCCTTCTTTTGTTTGTGCAAGGAGGCACCTACCTATGCCTGCATCTTGGGCAGAAGCCTCTCTGCATTATTTCTTACAACTGCATGTGAATCTACAATTACCTCAAAACAAAAATGTTACTTTAAAAAATGACATCTTTGTGTTCTGCATTATTTCTGTTGGATAGGACTTCCCTTGAGCTTTCTGGCTTCCCCATATCTCCCTAACCAACCTTGGTCCAACATGGAACCAGAGCTCCCGCAGCACCACAGTATCTGGCTTGCTTTTTGCCAAAGATTCCACTGTCCATCAGGGATAACCAACCTCCTTCTTTTCTGTTTCTGGCATCCCAAACTCATAGTGGCCCAGTAGGAAGGGTCACATGGCCTTGTGGATCTTGGGCTAGAAGCCCTAGAGTAGATAAAGTGCTGCAACTCCTGCTCCTTGTAACCCTGTGGTTGGGGAAAAGGGGAGAACAAATAGTTTGGTCAACAGAAAACTAGGATTGGACTCTGTTAACCTTCAGCTTTTCAGACTTAGCCCTTAAAAATCCTGGCATGAATGAGCAAAGCCATATGTACCCAATATTAACTATGATATGATATGGAAGAAAAAAACCCTGAGAACCCATCAACTGCCCTCCAGTTGGGGAACAGTACACCCCTACATGGTGATACCACACAGAGTAAAAAGGGCAAGGGATGCATCTGTGAGAACTTACACAAAAATATGTATATTGTTAAGTGAAAAAAACAACATACAGATCATGTCCAGTGTGAACCTATTTTTGTTAAAAAATTAAAATAAAGGCCAGTGTATAATGAACTTATATTTCTACTTTCAGTCAACTTTGTATACTGAATTTATTTGGAATATTATCTTAGAGTTTCTAATCTTGGCTAAGTTTGAAGAAAATTGTTTCAAAGCGAATTAATCCACAATGAACAGCTGTAGCTCATCTGCATATACTAATAAATTTGGGGCACACTGAGATGACTTTAACAACTGTTTGTCCTATGTGGAGTAGATTTTCTCTTTCCTCTTTTTAAAATTCATTTTCAGGCAAAGGCTTTGTAGCTGCAGGTAGTCAAGCTGGGGGACCAGCAGGTCCTACCTGTGTGCAGTGCATGTGTGTGTAAAGTGCCAATGACTGCTGGAAGGCTACTCTGAAGGGCACTGGGATCCTGTTTCCTCTCACTACTTACTTCATTTTTCAAAATTAAAAGCACACTTCATATCTTAATGCTAGTCTTAGATAAATCCAACCACAAGGGCAAAACCCAGTTGGGAATTCTTTGGTCCCCGTTGGGAATTTTGGTTCATATTATGTAGATAGCCTTCTCAAAGCTGTTTCAAAATCAGAGAACTAATTTGTGGCTGAGGCTGTGAACTCTTCATCAAAAATCTGTGTCCTTTTTTCTTGGAGTCCATAGCTGGACTCCATTTCCCAGCTTATACTGCAGTTAGGTGTGGCCATGTGACTGGGTTCTGACCAATGGGATGCAGAAGAAGTGATGTAAGGCATTTCCGTCAGGGCGTTGAAGAAGCAGGCGTGGTCCCCTCACACTCTCCCTCTCCCCTCTACTGCCAGGAGGTAGATGACCACGAGTACCTGGAGGATGGTGGGGCCACAAGACTGAAAGACCCCTCTGGAGGATGGGGAGATACCCACTCAGCAGGAATGCCCAGGACTGTTAAGTGAGCAAAAAATATACCCCTGTGGTGTCAACCAACTGAAATAGTGGGGACTGTTTATTACTGCAGCTCAGTCTACCCTAATGGAACAGCGCAACCAAAAATGGTGAAAGCATGGTCAAACAGGTTGTAAAAGGGTTGCAAAAACATTAGATGAAAAATATTCATTTTTGACTAATTTATTGTTTCAACCAATTTGTCCTTGAACTAGTGCCTCCCAAATTAGGGAGATCACTAGAAGCATTTCTGGAACTTTCAAAAATATAAATCTTTGGGCTCCACTCCGAGAGATGCTAAATTAGTAAAGCTGGAGTGGAGCCTGGAAGTCTATAAATCTTTTAAACTCCTCAGGAAATGTGCACTCATAGACTCCTGGGATTATGAACACTATGACTTTATGAGAAAGTAAGGTGGCACATCTATTTAAATTTTAAGTATACATCAATCAATTTTATTTCTAGGAATCTACTCTCAAAATAAAAACACTAGTACAGAAAGGAATGTGCTTATGAAGTTTTCAACTATAGCATTGCTTAAAATAACTTTTAGAAAGGGAGAAGCCAGATGACTACCATTAGGGAAAGGTTTGAATAAACTATGGTCCACCCATAGGTGAGGTGCAACAGTTCTAATTTCCATATTTCACCTAGAGATATGAAAATCATCCTTGATTTACAGGAAGTTGGTCAATTTAAATATAATGCCTCATTTATTAATTCACGGGATCAGAACTACAGAAGCATAGCAGAGAAATAATATTTAAAAAATTTTATTCTAAAAGGTCTCTTCTTGAAAGTCAAATTTAGACACGCTCCTCTGAGCCCTCTTTCTGACTAGGCCTCATCCTGGGTGCTGTCCTCCACCTCCCTAGCCCAGGTGTAACAAGAATCTTCCCGTAAGTGCAGTGAGAATCTCTACCGTGATATCTGATCAAGTTCCCTGTCACCCACTTTTGATGTATAAATCTTTGGCCTGTTTTCAGCAAGAACCCTCTACCTTTGATGTTAGTTCTTTTCCATCCATTGGCCCCCCTCACTCTGCTCATTGACCATAAATCAACAGCTTTCTTTACTGTACCTGGAATGGAGCTAAGTTCTATTCTGAAGCCTCTTTCCCCTTTTGCAACAGTACTGAATAAAATCTGTTTTCATGGCCAAAAATTAAAATTAAAATTAAAAAATAAAAAATGTGTATTCCATACACCTGCATTCTTCATTCTTTGAATTGTTACAGTAAGTAGGCATTCCTCCTGTAATTTAGAAAAACAACTCTTTTTGGCAAAAAGATAAAACAACCTTTCTGCTTGTCCAGATTCAGGAACCAGTTTGTTTTTCTCACCAAGTCCCCTGATGATCCCAGATCAATACATAGAACAGCACCTTCCGCCAATGTTTGGGAGCAAACCTGACCCAGGTGCTCACTGGCCTGACCTCCCAAGGGCCTAGATGGAAAGGCACTCAGCTGCCTGAGTCACAAGGTTCATCCATCTCCAAATGCCTGCTCTTCGCAGCAATTAAACTAGTGTTTCTCAAAGTGAATTCCATCTTCCACAAGCCATAGGAGGTACTTTTCCAACAAAGGTTTTTGTGGCCAAATACATTTGAGGGAGTGTTCCATATGCCTCCCACATGACCCCAATTTCCTGAGAGTGACAAAGCATAACAGAATAGTCAAGTTTCTAAGAAGTCCTTCAAGATACAGAAAGCTGATTACTCTTGTTTACCAAACTATTTGACTATGAAACTTTTTTCAAACATAAGCATTTTCCTTTTAGGGATATGTGTTTTCTAATAAGAAAATCTCAGGAATCTATCTCCAGATGAAATTTACAAATGCTAGAATCTCAGGTCCTAGGACAGAGGTAGGATAGAGTTTTGAACATGGGGTATGTTTTTCTTGGTCCAGCTGTCTCCCTCTAACTTAGTTACTTGCATCATTTTAAGTAGATCCAACTGCATTATAAATTCCTTCTCACTGGATAGTCACAGCACCTCGTGCCAGACTGAGCATACAGCTGATGCTTTAAAAATGCTTAGTGACTGGTCTATTGTTTCTTCCTTCCAGGCAAGCATGTGTATTTTCCATCCTCCTTAATCCAGTGGGCAGAAGCAAGCAATGGGTCTTGGAACTCTCAAGAAGAGAAAGGGGCCTTCAATCTGTGTACCAGAACCCAAAGATCTTACAACATCCTTGAGTCCCCAAAAGCAGGTGGATCTATTGCTTAGGTGACAAGACGCACCCCACTCTGCAGTCTCTGCCCAACCACAGGCAGAGCCAGGCAGAGCCTCAGTATGCCGTCTAAGCCACAAACTTTTCATTTATAAGTTGGAGAAAGTAATAGTACCTAAGTGATAGAGTTGTCAGAATTAAGAGAAAATGTGAAAGTCAGTCATACAGTATATGCTCAATAACGTAGCTATTTTTTTATTTTTTTAATTTATTTTTAATTATAGTTGACATACAGTATTAGTTATTTTGTAAATATTTTATTTGTTTTTAAAGAGAGGGGAAGGGAGGGAGAAAAAGAGGGAGAGAAACATCAATTAGCTGCTTCTTGTATGCACCCCGACTTGGGACCAAACCTGCAACCCAGGCATGTGCCCTAAAGGGAATGGAACTGGTGACCCTTTACTTTGTGAGATGACACCAAACCGACTGAGCCACACAGGTCAGGGCTGTGTTAGCTATTTTTAATATCACAACTAGTAACCTATGGCTATGCTAGACATTGCATTGATATCTGCAGCACCCAGACATTCATAAATACCTGACTCATTACCTATTGATTGACTGCAGGCAACTCAGTGACCATTATCAGCAAGAAACTGTGGAAATACTTCATTTACAGGAAAATCTTTTCCCATTACATTAAGAATAATACATTTTAAATAAGGATCAGCCTATGGAAAAAGAATGACTTAGGTTAAATATGAAATACTAAGCAAAAAATCACCCAATAACAAACAGAAACAAAGGTTGCTTTAAAAAATTGTTCTAAATTACGGAAACCTTACTAATACTTAATGTGGAGAAACTCACCTGAAGGTACTGCTCCCAGAACCCGGACATCAGCCCATGTACAGTGTTGCAGGGCAAGTTTGGAGACACGATCATGTGATTGACCAGGGTGAGTCCTCATGGTAGACAGGTGTCTGCAGTTACCCTCCTTGCCTTGTTTTACTAAGTCTCCCAAGTGCTGTCCATAATCTTGCTGAACTCTCATGACTCAATAAGTTCTCATCATCCCACATTACCAGGTAAGAAAGGTTAGGCTCAGAGGGATATAGTCACTTGCTGGCATGACTGCTTAATAGCTCTGTCACCTTGGGGAAGTCCAGTCACCATTCTCAACCTTGGTCAGGTTGAGACCACCTCTTCTGCTGCAATCCAAGGTATTTAACTCACAGGCTGGAGGCAGAGAAAGGGCAGGCAGAAAGGGGCTGGTGACTCTGTGGGCTCACTCTGCTTCTCAATGCCTCCAATCCAAGCCAAGAGAGAAAGAGAATGGGAGAGGTGAAAGACTCTTGTTCAAACTTCAGCTGGGTAAGAGGCCCTGGCAAGTCAGTAACCATGTAGATACACCCAGTTTCCTTCCAAAGATGGCCCTGCACTTTTATAGACATGCTCACCAATCTGCCACCTTTCACCTCCTCCACCCTGGGCACTTGCAAAATGCTGGCCTGTGACTGTTTTGACTGTGCCCCTGCTCTCTGGCTGTCCCCTATCATCTCGTCCTTTAAAAAAAAATGATCAAAAGAGAGGAAGGGAGAGAGAAAGAGAAACACTGATTTGTTGTTCCACTTACTTATGAATTCATTGATTGATTCTTATATGTGCCTTCACTGGAGATTTGAACCTGCAACCTTGGCACATCAAGATAATGTTTTAACCAGCTTAGCTACCTGGCCAGGGCTATCACCTCATCCTTCACCCCCAAGGAGGACCCTGGACCTCCCACAGTCTGTGCACTTGCCCTTACTAACAACAGGATGATTATAATGATGATGATGATGATGAGATACAATGGCCAACACTTAGGCAACTCATCTATTTGCCAAGGAGCTGTTCCTGGAGCTTACATAACTTAATTCATTTAATTCTCACCACAACCCTATGAAGCAGGCACTTATTATTATCCCCATCTTATAGATGGAGAAACTGAGGCACAGATTGATTCCATCTCTCGCCCAGGTCACACTGCTAGGAATTGTGGCATTTGAACCTCAACTGCATGTCTACATAACCTGGGCTCTCAACCACCATCAGGAATAAGCCACACATGTGATGATATCATTCAGGACCTACCTCAGTGCCCATCCCTTCCTCCAGGAGGCTCTTCCATTTGGGTTCCATAAATACTCAATGCCTGCTCCATGCCAGGCCCTGAATTGGGTACTGAAGTGAATATAGGGGTGCTTATGTTCTTTCGAATTAGTGTTTGGGTTCCTTTGGATATATTCCCAGGAGTGGGATTGCTGGATCAAAAGGCAGATCCATTTTTTATTTTTTAAGGTATCTCCATACTGCTTTCCACAGAGGCTGCACCAGTCTACATTCCCACCAACAGTGCAAAAAGGTCCCCCCTTCTCCACATCCTCACCAGCACCTGTTGATTTATTCATGATAGCCATTCTGACTGGTATGAGATGGTATTTCATTGTGGTTTTAATTTGCATCTTTTCATATGTCTATTGGCCATCTGAATGTCCTCTTTAGAGAAGTGTCTATTCAGGTCCTTTGCCCATTTTTTTATTCGGTTTTTTGTTTTTTTGGTGTTGAGTTTCATAAGTACTTTTAAATTTTGGATATTAACCCCTTATCAGATGTATCAGTGAATATGTTCTCCCACTCTGTGAGTTGTCTTTTTATTTTGTTGATGATATTTTTTGCTGTGCAAACCTTTTTAGTTTGATGCAGTACTGTTTGTTTATTTTTTTCTTTTGTTTTCTTTGTCTGGGGAGATAAAGACAATAAAAAATTGCTACAAGCAATGTCCAAGATTTTGCTGCGTATGTTTTCTGCTAGGATTGTTATGGTTTCAGGTCTAACATTTAAGTCTTTGATCTATTTTGAATTTATTCTTCTGTGTGCTGTAAGATGGTGGTCTAGTTTCATTTTTCTGCACACATCTGTCCAATTTTCCCAACACCATTTATTGAATAAACTATCTTTAGCCCATTGTATGTGCCTGCTTCCAAATATTAATTTTCTATAAAGATGTGAGTTTATTTCTGGGTTCTCTATTCTGTTCCATTGATCTATGTGTCTCTTTTTATGCAAGTACTATGCTGTTTTCATTACTATAGCCTTATAGTACAGTTTGATTTTAGGTAGCATGATTCCTCTAACTTGTTCTTTCTCAGGATTGGTGTTGCTATGTGGGGCCTTTTGTGGTTCCATATAAATTTTTGAAATATTTGTTCTAGTTCTGTGAAATATGTCATTGGAATCCAAATAGGAATTGCATTGAATTAATAGATTGCTTTGGGTAGTATGGACATTTTAATGATGTTAATTCTTCCTATCCATGAACACGGTATGTGCTTCCACTTATTTGTGTCTTCTTCAATTTCTTTCTTTGGTGTTTTATAATTTTCCAAGTACAGGTCTTTTACATCATTGGTTAGGTTTATTCCCAGGCATTTTATCTTTTTGAAGCAATTGCGAATAAGATTGTTTTCCTGATTTCCCTTTCTGTTAGTTTGTTATTAGTGTATAAAAATGCAACTGATTTCTGGATATTAATTTTGTATCCTGCCACTTTGCTGAATTCATTTATCAGGTCCAGTAGTTTCCTGGTTGAGTCTTTGGGGTTCTCTATGTAGAATCATGTCATCTGCAAAAAAAGACAGTTTTACTACTTCCTTTCCAATTTGGATGCCTTTTATTTCTTCTTCTTGTCTGATTGCTGTGGCTAGGACTTCCAATATTATGTTAAGTGAGGTGAAAGTGGACATCCCTGTCTTCCTGATCTCAAGAGGAATGTTTGCAGTTTTTGCCCATTGAGAATGATGCTGGCAGTGAGTTTGTAATATATGTGCTTTATTATGTTGAGGTATGCTCCCTCTATTCCTACTTTGCTGAGAGTTTTTATCATAAATGGGTGCTGGATTTTATCAAATGTTTTTTCTACATCTATTGATATGATCATGTGGCTTTTATCTTTCATTTTATTTATGTGGTAAATCACATTTATTGATTTGCAAATGTTGTACCAACCTTGTGTTCCCAGAATAAATCCCACTTGATCATAGTGTAAAATCTTTTTGATGCATTTCTGTATTTGATTTGCTAATACTTTGTTGAGGATTTTTGCACCTATGTTCATCAGAGATAGTGACCTGTAATTTTCTTTCTTTGTAGGGTCTTTATCTGGTTTTGGAATTAGGATAATGCTGGCCATGTAAAATTAGTTTGGGAGGCTTCCTTCACCTTGAATTTCATGAAAAAGTTTGAGAAGCAGAGGTGTTAGTTCTTCTTGGAATGTTTGGTAAAATTCCCCTGTGAAGCCATCCAGTCCAGGACTTTTGTTTGCAGGGAGTTTTTTTTATTATTATTACTGCTTCTATTTCTCTAGGTATAATCTGTCTATTCAGATTCTCTGATTCTTCCTGATTTAGTTTTGGAAGATTGTATGTTTCTAGGAATTTATCCATTTCATCCAAGTTGTCCAGTTTGTTGGCATATAAGTGTTCATAATATTTTCTCACTGTCCTTTGCATTTTTTTGGTGTCAGTAGTTATTTCTCCTCTTTCATTTCTGATTTTATTTACTTGGGTTCTTTCTCTTTTTTTCTTGATGAGTTGGTTAAAGGTTTGTCAATCTTCTTTATCTCTTCAAAGAACAAGCTCTTGGATTCATTGATTTTTTTAAATATTTTTTTAGACTCTACGTAGTTTATTTCTGCTCTGATCTTTATTATTTCCTTCCTTCTACTCACTTTGGGCTTTGTTGTGCTTTTTCAAGTTCCTTTAACTATGTAGTTAAATTGTTTATTTGAGCTTTTTCTTGTTGTTTTTTTTTGAGATAGGCCTATAATGCTATGAATTTCCCTCTTATGATTGCTGTCCCAGTGTCCCATAGATTGTGGATTGCTGTGTCCTCATTTTCACTTATTTCAAGGTATCTTTTGATTTCTTCCTTGATCTCATTGTTGACCCATTCACTGTTTAATAACATTATTTAGCTTCCATGTCTTTGTGTGTTTTTCAGTGTTCTTATAGTTGATTTCTAGCTTCATAGCATTGTGTTCAGAGAAGATTGTTGGTATGATTTCAATCTTCTTAAATTTATCAAGACTTGTTTTGTGTCCTAACATGTGGTCTATCCTAGAAAATGTTCCATGTGCACTTAAAAAGTATGTATATTCTGCTGCTTTGGGGTGAAATGGTCTGAAGATATCAATTAAATCCATTTCATCTAGTACACAGGTGGCAAACACAAGGCCCTCCACCTTGTTTCTACCTGGCGCCAGTACCAACCTCTCACTTAACTGTTAAGGAGTTAACAGTTTAAGGAGTTAACTGTGTAACTCATTTATACAGTCCTAAAATCACATTCCGCCCTTTGAAGGCAACCACGAGGCTGATGTGGCCCCCAGTGAAAATGAGTTTGACACCCCTGGTCTAGTGTGACATTTAAGACCACTGTCTCCTTGTTAATTTCTGCCTGGGAGATCCATCCAATTGAACTCAATGGTGTGTTAAAATCCCCGACTATGACCATATTTCTGTCGATTTCCCCATTTCTGTCCATCAAGATTTGCTTTACATATTTAGGTGCTCCTATTTTGGGTGCATAAATGTTTACTAGGATTATATCCTCTTGTTGGATTGCTCCCTTTATCATTATGCAGTGTCCTTCTTTGCTTCTTACTATAGCCTTGGTTTTAAAGTCTGTTTTGTTGGACATCAGTACTGCTACCCCAGCTTTTTTTTTCTTTTCCATTTGCATGAAATATCCTTTTTCATCCCTTTACTTTTAGTCTTTGTACGTCTTTTGATCTGAGATCTCTTTTGGAGGCAGCATATATATGGGTTCTTGTTTTTTTTTTTTTTAATCCATTCAGCTACTCTATGTCTTTTGGTTTGAGCATTTAAGCCATTTACATTTAAGGTGATTGTTGATAGATATGTATGTACTGCCATTTTTTGTTTAATTATTTTCCTCTGGTTTTTTTCCCCTTTCTCTTTTTCTTCTTTTTCTTAAAGCAAGCCCTTTAACATTTCTTGCAGTGCTGGTTTGATATTAACAAACTCCTTTAGTTTTTTCTTATCTGGGAACTCCTTATTTCTCCTTTGATTCTAAATGATAGTCTTGCTGGGTAAAGTAGCCTTGGTAGTAGGTCTTTGCTTTTCATCACCTTGAATATTTCACACAACTCCCTTCTGGCCTGAAATGTTTCCAATGAGTAATCAGATGATAGTGTAATTGGCACTGCCTCACTGGTAACTATCTGCTTTTCTCTTTTTGCTTTCAGGATTCTCTCCTTGTCTTTAAGCCTTGTCATTTTAATTATGATGTGTCTCAGTGTAGGCCTCTTTCAGTCCAACTTGTTTGGGATTCTCCAAGCTTCCTGGACTTGTGTATCTGTTTCCTTCACCAGATTAGGGAAGTTTTCGGTCATTATTTCTGCAAATAGGTTCTCAATCCCTTGCTCACTCTCTTCCCTTTCTGGTACTTTCATGATGTGGATGTTGTTTGCTTCATGTTGTCCAAAATGTTTCCTAAGTGCCTCTCATTTTTTAAAATTGTTTTTCTTTTTCTTGCTCTGCCTGGGTGTTTTTTTCTACTTTGTCTTCCAAATCACTGATGTGGTCCTCTGCTTCATCTAACCAACTGTTTGTTCCTTCCAGTGTATTATTTATTTTAGCTATTGCATTCTTTATTTCTGACTGGTTCTTTCTAATGGTTTCTATGTCTTTTTGGTGCTGTTGAAATCCTTATAATCATTATCCTAAACTCTCTATCTGATAAACTGCTTGCTTCCATTTCACTTAGTTCTTCTCCTAGAGAATTCTCTTGTTCTTTCACTTGGGGTCTGTTTCTTTGTCTTCCTATTTTGGCTGCTTCTTTGTATTTTCTGCCTTAGTTTGTTAAACTAATCAGTCATCAAGCTGATTATCTGTTAAACTAATCAAGTTGTGATCTGCAGCCTGGTTTAATCTCCACAGGGCAGAGCTATTGCTTCCCCTCAGGCTGATGCCACTTGGAGAGGAATGCTTTGCCCAAGAAAGATGGCCTCTACAGTATGGGGAATGACTCAGCACAGGGATCCTGGCAGCTGTTCCTTCAGTTCTTTCCCCAGAGCCACCTTCCCCAGAGTCTCCTCAAGCCTCTCTAGTCTACTCTGCATTCCCTCTGCTGGAGCCCAGGGTAAGTGGCTGCAAATGAAATTTTATGCATTGTCCCTTTAAGAGGTTCTCTGAGTCTCTAGCTGTTTCTCCCTGGCAGGCAGAAACCCTGGTAGATTTCACAGCTGGATGTTATCTGGGTTCCTTTCTGGCTCTGGTGCTGTAGGCTGGGGAGTCCAGCTTGGAGTTTTCACTCACACTTTTCATGGTGATCCCCCAGCTGCTAAAATATCCCTCCAGATCCTCAGCTGCCACCTATGGGAACCCAGCCAGCCCTCCCACATCTGCTTCACACTCTGTACCAGTAACATTGTGGTGAAGTGGTTTCTTCTGTGTGTCCTTGGTTATAAGGCTTCTCTTTGGCTAGTGTTCAGTTGGTTATTCCAGATGATTTCTCTACAATTTAGTTGTAGTTCCAGATTGGTCCTGGGAGGAGGTTAGTGTGGCTTCCACTTACTCTTCCACCATCTAGGATCTCCATTTCTGATTTCTGTCAGCAGATGTTCCTTTTTGCTTGAACCAGTTTGAAGTCGGTTTCTGACACTTTCAGAAAGAGTTCTGACTTCCAAAGTAACCCAGGTTAAGCAAACTCAGCCAACTGGGATTCAGAGTCTGGCCAATTGCAAAGTGGATGATGCCTCAGAGATTCTCCTTACATGGAAATTGGCAGGGCAAGCTTTTTTTTTCTCCTCTGAGGAATAGGCCCCAGAATTGTTGGAAAAAACAAGGACTGCTATAGGGAATGATGTGCATTCTTGCAGAAAACAGAATAAAGCAATATCTACATATTAATCTCCTCAAGATTAATATGTAGGACACCAGAAAATTTCAGAGAGACTGAGGAGGAGGCATAGCTGAAGTCTTCCAGTTATACATGAAAGCATTAAACTTTAAAGTCACTCTCTTTGTGTCCTCGGGTTGGTGAGTCTAAGGCTTGCTCAGATTACATGAGAATAGCATGTCACTGACAGCTGTCCCACAATGTACTTGGCTGTCTGCAAAGTGGTGAGTTCCCTGTCATTAGAGGTGTGTAAGAAGATACAGTGAGAGTGGGTACAGGTTAGAATAGCATTTTTCAGTGGTCCATGGACCACCAAACCATAATCACTTGGAATTTCTCTACCACATGAATTCCTAGGCCCTGCATAGACCTACTCAATCAGGACCTCTAGGAAGTAGTACAGGAACTGGTAGGTTTTGCCACCTCCCCCATGTGATTCTGATGCTCATCAAAATGTGAGACTCTCCAGTTATATCAGTTCTTCTCAAATTTAAAAGTACACAGATAATCTCGGGATCTTGTTAAATGCAGATTCTACTTCAGTGGGTTGGGGATAAGGGACTGAGAATCTGCTCATATAGTAATGTTTCTAGTTCACAGGGCTTAGAAAACTTCAAAAAGTAGAATTCAACCCCAACCCTTTATGCTGCATGCAAAAGAATGAAACTAGTCTACTGTTTGTCTTTATATAAAAAAATTAACTCAAAATGAATCAAAGGCCTAAATATAAGACCTGAGACAATAAAATTAAAGACACATAGGTACTAAAGTTATGGACCTATGGTCTTAGAGAAGATTTTAAAATTTTTACCGCAAAGGCAAGGGAAGTAAAAGAAAAAAATAAATATATGGGATTATATCAAATTAAAACCTTCTGTTATCAAAAGAAACCATCCACAAAACAAAAAGGCAACCAACTGAATGGTAAAAGGTATTTGCAAACAATAGCTCTGACAAGAGGTTAATGTCAAAAATATTAACTCATACAATTCAACAATAAAAACAAAAACAAGTAATCCAATTAAGAAATGGCAGAGGACCTGAATGGACACTTCTGCCAAAAAGACATACAAATGGCCAACAGATATATGAAAAGATACTCAACTTCACTAGATAGTACAGAAATAAATTCAAAGATAAAATGAGATACCACCTCACACCTGTTAGAATGGCCATTATCAACAACACAACTAATAACAAGTGTTAGAGAGGCTGTGGAGAAAAAGGAACTATCATTCAATGCTGGTGGGAATGTAAACTGGTACAGCCACTGTGGAAAACAGTATGAAGGTTCCTCAAAAAATTAAGAAGACAGTTACCATATGACCCAGCAACCCCTCTTCTGCATATTTACACAAAAATTTTGATAACATTTATACAAAAAGATAAATACACCCTATGTTCATTGAAGTATTTTCACAGTGACCGAGACAGAAACAACCACTGAAGTGCCCCTCACTAGATCATTAGGTAAAGATGATATGGTATGTACACACAATGGAATACTACTCAGCCATTAAAAAGATTAAATGCTACCATGGATGGATCTTGAGAATATTCTGCTAAGCAAAGTAAGACAAAAAATGTCAAGAACCATATCATTTCACTCATATGTGAGATACAAAACTGAAAGCAACAAATGAACAAATAAGACAAACAAACTAGAGAGACAACAGTATGGTAGTTACCAGAGCGAAAGGGTTTTGAGAGGGTAGTGAAAGGTAGAGGGTTTTGAGTATATGATGACAAAAGATTTGACTTTGGGTGGTAAACACACAGTGCAACTACAGATGATATATCATGGAATCGAACACTTGAAACCTATGTAATCTTATTACCAATGTTACTCCAATAAATTTAATTAAATAATAAAAATAAAGTGAAGTAAATGTACTTGAACCTCCCTATTTAAAAATCATGTAAAAGTTATCAGCAACATTTGGCAGATAGAGAGAAAAATGTCTTGAATTGTACAGAAAAGTACCTTAGCAAAATTACAAACTGAAACACAAAGATCATTCAACATAAAGCTAGAAAAAAAACTTCAGGGCATGCTTGATTTTAGCCTCTAGCATTCAGTCCAGACAAGAATTGTTGAATAGAAATTTTCTACAATGATGGAAATATTCTATAACCTGCACTGTCCAATGACAGCCACTTAGCTACATGTTGCTACTGAGAATTTGACATGTGCTAGTACAATGAAGAAACCAAATTTTTAATTTTATTAAGTTTTAATTCATTCAAATTTAAGTAGTTACAAATAACTAGTGACCATATTGGAGAAGACATGTCTAGACCAATAAAACAACCAAAGAAATAAACAAAAAAGGTAGAGGTGTTCATATTTTATATACACATATGTAGGTCTCAAAACAAATGCACTAGAAATGTTGAATTCAGATGGTTAAAACCAAAATTAGTTTTAAAATTACTTAGGATAAGAACACAATAGAAATGTGAACTTAATGGACACAGGAAGATGAAAATCAAAACATAGGTAGAAAAAGATTTTAAATGATCTTTAAAGTGAGACAAGTTTATTTTATTTAAATAAGTTGAAAAAAGAAAGAAGTTAGAGCAATAGGCAGATACAGATGACCTTGTGTACCTGTCTTTAAGGAATCCATGATCCTTTCAGGTGGCAGGAAGCTAACATTTTTTAAGCTATAGAATAACATGACCAGGTTTGGGTTTAGAGAAATCATTCTAGCAGAGGTGCAGAGATAAAGTGGGACTCATTCAAGGTGAGGAGACCATTAGGAAGTCTTTGTGGTTAGATGAGAAATGATGAGGGTCTGAACTAAATGACAAGAGTGTAAGTTCATGGTAATTAAACCCAGAGCAAGAATTTTTTAAAGGCCCTGGCTGGTGGGGCTCAGTGGATTGATTAACAGCCTGTGAACCAAAGAGTCACTGGTTCAATTCCCAGTCAGGGCACATGCCTGGGTAGCTAGCTAGGTCTCCAGTAGGGGGCACGTGAGAGGCAACCACACAATGCTGTTTCTCTCCCTCTCTTCCCCTCTCTCTAAAAATAAATACATAAAATCTTTTTTTAAAAAAAAAATTTATAAAAGATTATTTTGAAAGGGAATAGTTACAAATAATCCACATCATTAAAATTAGTGCCCTGAGATACTCTCATAAGCTCCATCATTTGATCTTTATGTTGTTCTAGTTCTCTTCAAAGACCCTTCAGTCTTTCAAGCCTTGTCAATGGAAATGCATCATAAACACTTACTGAGAGAAAATGGTTAATTTCCTCAAAGAGAACATTAGTTAAAAATGGAATTGCTTTTGACGTGTATTGGTTAAGACTGGGAAATAAAACTTGAAAAATTAGTAAGTGCCTTTTACAGATTCTGACTAATTTCACTATTACGAACAAGCAAGTTAAAGTAAATTATTTCTTCTATTTCAAATCCTACAATGTTTTAATTTAAATTCTAATAGACTCCCTCATGATAACATAGTTAGATTTTAAGAGTATTATAGCATACTCAATTAGAGAGAAAAGCTTAAATTTCTATTTATTTAGTACTGTAACTCTAGTTTTAGATATTAATATACTTACCTATATTTTCATATTGATACATAGCAAAATACAGAGTATCATTTTAAAATTATAAGATTTATAAGGAAAATATGCCTGAATATAATTTTGAAATTTTTAAAACAGCAGTAAAACTTGAAAAACTCTTTAAAAAGTTAAATACCTCTGATCTGGCTCGGTTGGTAGGAGTGTCATCCCATACACCGAAAGGTGATGGGTTCCATCCATAGTCGGAACATGCCTGGTTGTGGTTCAGTCCTGGGTTGTGGTTCAGTCTCAGTCTGGTAGCACACAAGAGGCAACCAATCGGTCTCTCACATCGACGTTTCTCTCCCTCTCTTTCTTCCTCCCTCCCCCTCTCTCTAAAAATAAGTAAGTAAAATCCTTTAAAACATGTCCTTGGGTAAGGGAAAAAAATTTAAATAGCTCTAATTCAAACATTAAATTGTTCCTCAAAGAATCAGTTGGTAATTTTGAGATATTAATGGATCCTATGCATTTGAAAATCAAGCATATATTATATCATATCTCTTCAATATTTAAATTCCAATATTTACCAAAAAATATATTTACTTTTACTTCAATGCAAGTGGATATATTAAGATTCGGTTTTTCTATTTAAGAGGGCTAATCTCATATCTTTTCATCATTTTTAAAGATAATTCAATTTTTCACATTTAGAGCATTAGATATTTTCAAAAGTTACTATTGACTCTCCTTTCTAATATAAAATAGTAAGATGATGGAATAATGATTACTTCCAAGAATGAAAATTGTTCTCTATTGTATTTTATTTTCCTGAGTAGTATTCAAATCCTTAAAGACAACATAGTCAGGAAAATGATCTAAAAGTTTAATCATAGTGTATAGGTTTTCACCATCCTTACTATCTATCACTAAGTATTTCAATAAGTCCAATACCCAAACATATTTAAAAAGAAAAAAAAAGTACCCTGACTGGTGTGGCTAGGTTGGCTGGGCATCATCCCACAAAGCAAAGGGATGTCTGTTCAACTCCCAGTTCGGTTCAGTACTAGATCTTGGGGCGCACAGGAGAGGCAATCAAATTGATGTTTCTCTGTCACATCGATTCTTTCCCTCTCTTTGTCTCTCACTTCCCCATCTCTAAAAATAAATAAATAAAATTAATCTTTAAAAAAAATGAAAAGGGAGAAATGGCTTAATTATATTTTAAAGTAAAATGATCAAACTCATTGTAATAAAAGATAACAACTCTGCTAACCTAATGCACACAAAATATGCCAAATATTTCTAAGGTACCCAGCTTTTACTGTTTCCATGCTTTCAAATCATTCAAAGAGACAGTTAAAGTTCTTCCACAGTGTGGTCACTGAGGCACAAAAACACCAACATTGCTGAAGCATTTCATGTAAGTAACATGTCACACACTGCCATAGTGGTGCAAACTGCTGCCCGTAGTTCTGACTACCCTACACTTTACCATAAGAGACAGAAACTATCAGGTTATTTATTAAATCAAAATTACTATATGTTCAGTAATTAAATGGTTACAAAAATTAATTCATTGAGAATGTTTTTCCGAACATTTTTCAAAAAATACTTTCACTACAATTATGAATTATACCAAGGACACACAAAACACTTGGCTGTTTCCAAGAATACATTGTACATGTATTTCAAATATTTTGAAGATGAGTTACAAAATTACCTGTTCCTGAACCTTCATCTGATCATCCACAGGGATATAAGTGTACCAACAATAACATGAAGATAATTTTCTAAAGCATCCTTACAGTAACTTACTGCTGTGCTGCAAACCTGGCTTCATAGGTCACAACAAAGGAGAAGCTAGGTAATGACACATACATAAAACAATAAGATCTAATACAGCGAAAAAAACAGTTAAGTTCTAGGAACCTACTTTGATATAAACTCATGCAAACATCATTTTTATTCAGCAGCTCTAACTCTGATATGACTTGACATAGAAGTCACTTTCACATCCAATCACTCCCTCAAAGCCGATGAAGACAAGTGGCATCATCGAAATGGCAGAGCAGACAGCTCCAGTCTCCTGACAGATGCATTGAAGAACAAGCACAACTATGTGTTTCTGTTTTGTTTGTTCATTTATTTTGTTTTTTTTTATTCCACATATAAGTTAAATCATATGGTATTTGCCTTTTCTATCTGACTTTAGCATAATACCCTTTAGGTTTATTCATGTTGTCACAAATAGCAAAATTTCATATTTCTTTATGGCTGAGTAATATTCCTGTGTGTGTGTGTACCACACCTTCTTAATCTAGTCATCTATCCATGGACACTTAGGTTGCTTCCACATCTCATCAATGAACATGTGGTATATATATCTTTTTTGGATTTTTGCAGGTAAATATCTAGAAGTGGAATTGCTATGTTATATGGGAAGTTCTATTTTGAATTTTTTGAGGAACCTCCATACTGTTTTCCATAGTAGCTGCACCAATTTACAATCTCACCAACAGAAACAAACTCATAGATACAGAGAAGAAATTGGTGGTCACCAGATGGAAGTGGGAACAGGGGAATGGGTGAAAAAGGTGAAAGGGATGAGGAAGTACAGATTCCAGTTATAAAAATAGCCATGAGGATGTAAGGTACAACATAAGAAAAATAGTCAGTAACATTGTAATAACTGTATATGGTATCAGATGGGTACTAGATTTATCAGGATGATCATTTCATAAGATATATGAGGGGGGACACCCAAAATGGAATTTATTTATAAAAAATCATATATTTATTCTTACATGTTTAAACTTTAGTCACTTTCAAAGTACTCTCCATGAGATGATTGAGACATTTTTCCACTGCTCATTACATTTTTTGAACTCATTAATTTTGATGCCTTTTAGTGCTTCTGCCACTTTTTGTATTACCTCTTCTACATCAGCAAAATGTTTCTCTTTGAGGACATGTTTCTTCTGAGGAAACAAAAAAAAAGTCACTCAGGGCAAGCTTGGGTGAATAGGGTGAGTGGGGCAAAGGGGTCATGCCATTTTTTGGTCAAAAACTGCTGAATACTCAGCACAGTGTGGACAGATGTGCTTATAAATCACCCATCATGAATGCATTGAAAGAGTCTTCAAAAAAACTCACTGAAGCTGAATGCAGCCTCTCACAACAATGCCAGTTGGGTGGTACAGAAGGGTTCCTAGAACACCTATCCAGCAGAAGAAGCCTGTACTACATGGGGACACCATCCAGAAGGTAACTCCCGGTATTTTGGGGCTCCCCCTCATATAAACACCTGATCATTATATTGTACTATGTGAAATTGATACAATATTGCATGCCAGCTGTAATTGAAAAATAAAGCTTAAAAAATTTAATAAAGAATGAAGCTCTTCTGCAGCCTGTCATGAAAAGACCTCCAATGATAGTATAAAATCAAAATCATTCATGTTAAACAGTAAACTTTTTAAAAAAAGAATTGTCAGTACTTTGTTAGAACTCTGTAAACAAAGGTTTACAGAAATCAAGCAAATGCTTAATCAAGAAAAAGGCAGATTTAAAACTGTAAAGCCCTGGCTGGTGTGGCTCAGTGGATTGAGTGTCGACCTGTGAGCCAAAGGATCATCAGGTTCAATTTCCAGTCACGGCACATGCCTGAGTTGTAGGCCAGGTCCCCAGTAGGGGGCACACAAGAGGCAACCACACATTGATGTTTCTCTCCTTCTCCCACCCTTCTCCTGTCTAAATATAAACAAATAAAATCTTTAAAATTACTTTAAAAATAAAACTGTAGAAAAGCTTTGTGGTGATTTTAGTTGCCCTTGCCCAACCCCTCCCCAGCTTGGCCTTAGTATTCCCCAATTCTTAATGGGGGACACTGGACCCTTGTTCTGGAGAAAGCAGAACAGACCTTATTTGCTATTATTGCATACATTTGTTCTAAACCTATCTGAGAGAGGCCTGAAGGCTGGAAAATCTGCAGGCATTGCTTGAAATCATTAAGCTAGCCAAACAACCCTCAGCTCCTTGGGACAGGTTGTCTAATTCCCAGGAGGGAAAGTTGGAGAGAGGTCTTTTTCTGGAAATTGGAGCATTCAAAATCACCCATATCTTTGGGGAATTTAGAAAGCCACATGCATACCCAGGGTAAGATGCTTGCTCAAAAAATTACTTTTGAAGACACAGGCCTTTACTTTGGGCTGGTCCCTAGGCTCAGTGCAAGCCTGGCTACATGTTGAGGGAGAGTCCTAACACAGCCAACCTGCCAAGACTACAAAAGGTTTACTCTCTTTCTTTTTGGTTCCTGGTATTCAAGGAAGTCTCGGTCAAAACACTTCCTGAACGTAAAGAACAGCCTTCAGTGACCACGCACAGCAAGAAATACATTCTCTGTAAAAACAGTTGAACAAATACATGAAACAGATGAACTGCTGTAGCCTTCATCAATAACAAAAAAGTCAAACTCTGGACAGGGGGAAAATCTGATTTCCACAGTACATTATAATAGTAAAATATCCCGTTTTCAAGAAGAAAATCATAAGGCATTAGCAAATTAGGAAAGAAATTAGGAAAGTATGGCCCATTCTTAGGAATAAATGTACTGACTGAAATAGTTCCTGAGAAAGTTCAGATGATAGAATAGTCAATCAAATTTTAAACAAGTTTGAAGATCCTGTCTTAAATATGCTGGAAGAGCTCAGAGACCAAGGAAAATGAAGACACAGAATACCAAAACTTATTGGATACAGGAAAAAAAAAGACTTGAGCCCTGGCTGGTGTGTGTCAGTTTGTTGGAGCATCATCCCATAACTAAAAGGCTGTGGGTTCATTCCTGGGTCAGGGCATGTATGGGCAGCAATCAGTCTATGCTTCTTTCTCTCTCCCTTCCTCTCTTTCTAAAAAGCAATAAAAAGAAATCCTTGAGTGAGGATTAAAAAGAGAAAGAAAAAAGACTTGAAGAACACTATCAAACACTTAAGAAGAATTAACTGCAACATTTCTCAAACTCTTCTAAAACAGAATAGAAGGGAACTCTTCCTAATTCATTTGATGAGGCCAGCATTTCTTTTATACCAAGGCCAGATAAAGACACCAACAGGAAAATTATAATATCTAATACCCTTTATGAATATACATGAAAAACTTCTCAACAAAATACTAACAAAATGAATCTGAAGCATATAATAGGATTATATAACATAAGCAAGTAGGATGCATCCCATGATTGCAAGAAGAGGTGAATTTAAGAAAATCAATGCATGTAATACATGGTAATGGATTGAAATTAATTATTGATCACCTCAATAAACACAGAAAAGGCATTTAACAAAATCTAACACCCTTTCATGATAAGAACACTGAGAAGAACATGAATAGACAGAAATGTCCTTAACATAATAAAAGTAACCTATGAAAACCCCACAGATAACAACATAATCAATGTTGAAAGACTGAAAACTTTCCCACAGAGATCAGGCACAAATCAAGGATGCCTATTTTCACCACTGCTGTTCATTCAATATTGTACTGAACTTCTAGCCAGAGCAATTAGACAAGAAAAAGAAATAAACGACATCCAAATATGAAAGGAAGAAGTAAAATTGTATCACAGATGGCATGAATCCTTAGATATATATTCTTGCAGAGTCCACTGTAAACCTACTAATGGTAACAACAAACACAATAAGCAAATTTGTAGGTCATAAGACCAACATACAAACATCAGTTGTGTTTCTATATAGTGGCGATGACCATCCATAAAGGAAATTAAAAGGAATTTCATTTTCAATAGCATCTAAAAGAACTAAATACCTGGAAATGAACTTAACCAAGGATTATGGGGGTGGAGGCCAGGATGGACACCCCACTAGAGGCCGATTTGTTGGCGGTGGCGTTGAGCCTTTGGTGGAAGGAAGAGGGCTCTGCTTGGGTGCACCTCTGAAGATGGGACTTAAGGTGAGGGTAGCAATGTCTCCAAACACAGGGTTGGTGTGAGGGTTGGGGCCTGCGCTTGTTATCAGGGTACCCTTGTGAGAGCACTTATGGGAGTTCTGGCCCACACTTCCCTCACAGTGCTGAGAGGCTGTGCCAGAGAGCACTATAGCTGGGGTGACAGCAAAGGCTGGCCTGGTGCCGGCCTCTGCCCAAGGTGGCCTGCATGGTGCTGCCCAGGGCTGGCTGGCCTGGAGTAGGGGTTGGGGCCTCAGCTGGGACTTGAGCTGCCTGTTTTCTACCAATAGAGTCAGGAAGGTCTTGTCCCTGAGGATAGGTGGAGTGCTGTCCACAGGGTTACCTCAGAGTCAGAGGAGGGCTGGGGAGTCGAGCCTGCAGATGTGCCGGCTGAGGGGCTGGCACTCCCTGCAGAAGTGAGTGGCAGGCTGGTGGATGAAGGGGTGCTAGGAATAGTGACAGGAGCAGTCCTTGCAGCAGGCAATAAGGAAGACCTCAAAGGCTCTGGAACACTGAAGCCTGAGATAGCCTCTGTCCCACCGCATAGAACACTGTTGAGGTGTTTCCACAGTGCTTTCTTCTCTGCATCAATGTCTTTGGCCATGACTCTGTAACCCGGATCAGGATGTTGTGGCAGCTTCAGAGATTTTCCTCACCTGTGTGGCAGCAGAGGAACTCTGAGTTTTCAAGGCCTAGAACTGTTACAGGCAGGTGAATGGTTTCTCAGGGATCATTTCTGCCTGCTGGTGCCATCTTGGTCCTTTTCAGGCTGGCTCTTTCTCTGGGCAATCACAGCAGCTGAGGAGGGAGCCTGAGAGCTCTGCTGGCTCACTGTCTTTGTGAACCTCTGGGCAGACTGGTGTGGCAAGTGGCCCAATGCCTCCTCCTGTGCACTGACAGGAAACCTCTAATGGAGCTGTAGGAGCTGGCAATAATGTTTCTTTGGGGACTCCTCAGATGCCTGGGAATTCGTGTGGCATCTGTCTTCTGGGCTCTGCATGCAGAGGATTCTCTGCTGAGGCCCAGGCCTGGGCACAAAGACAGGCTTCCCTGGTCCCCCAGGGGCCTGATGGCAGACTGTGCTTCCCCGGAGCCATCAGGGTCCCTTCTGTGATCGTCCTGCCTCTCTATAACTATGGAGTCTTCCTTCTGCTCCATCATCTCTTTCCTGCTTTCTCCACAGGCTCTCTGATGGCAATGCCTGCAGATTGAGGTAAGGATCCCCAGGAAAAAGCACAGGGTCTGCAGAATCCTGAAACACAGTCTCAAGGATGCTGGGACATGGCATGGTGGCCAAATAGGCAGGTACTTAGTGCAGGATGGCCTTGGAGTAGATGGAGGCGCATGGACAACAGGGTGCCATGGGTAGACCAGTGGAAAGTTGTGGGCATGGTGAGCTCGGCACTGGGCCCCGGGTACCTAGGCTGGGGGGTAGAGGCAGAGTCTGCCAAGGTAACAGCCCATTGGGTGCTTGAGTGAGATCTTTCCTCAAACAGAAAGAAAAACGAGCAGGATCCCAGCAAGCTCCTCCAACTGTCAATAACACTGTTGAAAAACACAAGCTGATTGTTGGGCCTGTTGCTAGGATATACTTGGAACTGCCAGTTGTGGGGTTGAGTGGGCCACTCAAGAAGCTGCATGCTCCCTACGATTCTGGGGGCAGAGGTGCATGCAAAGGGCCACTTGCAGAAGGTGCCCCAGGACTCAGGGCCAGCAATGTTGCAGATCTGCCCCAGGGCCTCAGGTGCTTCCCAATCAGCTGAGGGTTGGCGGTGTTGACTTGAGGGCCATGAGAAGTGGGAGAGCTGCTAAGATGTAAGTGCCTGTGTTCGCAGTCAGTGAGAGCCTCGATGTCTCCCCCACTACACAAGATGGCAGCAGAGAGAGGTTTTTATACTACGGGCCAAAACCTAGACAGATGAATGGATAGGGCCTGAGGGGGCTGAAAGCTGGAAAGATGAATGCATAGGGCCCAAGCAGCCAAAAGCTAGCAAATTAATTGGATAGGGAAAAAGCCCTCCCCTTCCCATCCTTAGAATAACTTCGGACTTGAGCAAGAAGATGAGATGGTCTTTGGGAGGGGAGTCCCTAATTCTCCCAGGTCCTGCAGCACCTAAATAATACCTCTTTCCTTTTGTACCAGCACCTGCCTCGTGAATTTGGCTTTTGTTGCTGGCAGGCAGCTGAACCTCCATTTTGATGGGTTATACCACTCATTCCCCTTTCTTTCTTTGTGATGAATTTATCTGGTTTTGGAATTAGGGTAATGCTGGCTTGTAAAATGGGCTTGCTTCTGAGCGTTCAGGTCCCACCAGCTCACACTCAAGCAGGTCTGGGCTCTGCAAGCAGAGTCGGGTAGGATGGCACGACTCAGCTTTAGCATCCACTTTGGCACTGCTTCCCAGGGCACAGGGTCCAAGGGGTAGAACCCTGTGGCAAGGCCTGGGCTGGTGCAGGGTGGCTCCTTCTCCAGCTCCTCTTTGTTGGGAACTTCCCCCTCCAAGGTGAGCCTCAGTCCACAGCCTCCTGCAGCACCAGCACCCTCTTCTGCTGCAGCTTTCAGGCCTCCTCCTCCTCCTGCATCTTCTGCAGGTCATCATCCTCCACCAGTGACATTAATTTTGGGGGCCCATGTCCTGGAACACCCGCACTGCCAACTCAAAGTACTTCTGTTTGCAGAAGGGACAGCTGCTCCAGGGTTGGGGGTTGGACAGTCCTGTCCTGGGGTGGTGCTGGCCCACACAGCAGGGAAGGTCCTATAGTCCTGCTTCATGTGGGAGGGCAGCTCAAGGGAGGGCTCGGAGAGGGATGCAGGTAGCTGGGGAGAGCAAGTCGCCTAGGCCATCTTCCCTCCAGCCTCCCCTGTCAGTACCCTCTGCGTGCTGCCAGCACTGGGCATAGCCTTCCAGCCTCAGGCTCTCTAAGTCCTGGCTGTGGTCTCCAGTCACCACTGTGGGGTCAGTTAAAGCTTTCTCTCGTTGGGGCCCTGGGGGCTCAGCTCTTGTTAGAGTTTAGATGCTTTATAGAAAGTTCCGGCCACTGACACCTGCTCCAAAGGCGTTGACAGTGATGGCCCAGTACACCTCAAAGAAGAGAGGAGTGATACTGGCGTTGAAGCCCTCACAGACAAGCATGGTGAGGGTGTCGCCCACCTTGTGCAGCACCTGCATGGCCTCACAGTGCATGAAGAGGACTGGGCCCTGCTGGTTCACCTTTTGTAGCAGCAGCTGCAAACATGGGCAGCCATCGCTCCCAATGGCTCCAGTGGGGAATGGCGGGGGAGGGCTCACCTTGGATAGAAGGCAAGGTCAGCAGGGAAACAGCATGGTCATGTCTGGCATGGTCATGTCCACTTCATTGAGCTGCAGTTCGTTAACCTGCAAAATGCCCGCCTGGTTGGCAGCCCCACCTTCAGTGGGGAGATTACAAGCCTAGTATGGTTGCTGAGATGCTGACGTCCAGCGCCTTCTCTCTGTGTACCAGGCAGTCCATGTAGCACTTCGAGAGGGGTCCAGGGGTCTGGAGCTTGGTCAGGGGGCAGGCGCTAGCTGCCAAACCTCCACTCCCCTGGGCTGTAGTCATCCTGTGGTCACACAGGTATAACAGTGATGGTGTTCCCTGGCCCCACCAAGTGCTCCTGCCACAGCTGCATCCACACTGTGGTGCCCGCCCCCTGCAGGGCCTCCCCAAGCCTGATGGTGCTTGGTGTTTGGCAAGGCCACTCCAGTTCAGCCACTTCGACTACAGCCTGGGCTGCGGGGGACCCACCTCAGAAAACCAAGGGATAACTGTGCCCTCTCATGTACCTTTGAAGTGGGTGGAGCCCTTGCAGCCAGCGACATTAATGTCCACTCTTCTCCCCAAACCCTTCTGCCACACATTCTGTATCAGCTCTTCTTCGTCAGTGCCACTGAGCTCTATCAGTAGGTCATTGGCCTTGACAGAGGGCACAGAGGCCACAGCCTCTTCTTTTTCCTTCTCCTCCTCCTCCTTGGCCCAGGAACCCAGGGTGTGTTCAGGTTTTGTGCCATGCCCAGGCCTTCCTGGGCCCTTGCTGTCTGACTTCATCCTCTGCAGCAGGACCACGACATCCTCAGGTTGGGGCAGCTTGGAGACATTGAAGTATTTCTGGTAGTGGGGTGTGTCCAGCCCCTGCTTCCCTGCAGGAGTCAGAGGCCTCCAGCAGCCCATTCTAACTCTTGCCATCTTCCTTTGGAGGCTACAGCAGTGTTTCCTCTGAATCTCACTGCGGGCTCCTTGTAGGTCTCCTCTTCAGCCTCCTCCTGGAGAGCCAGTGGGGCTTCCTTCAGGTTCAGCCCTTCTGCCTCAGCAAGGGGCCCTCAGGCTCACCCTCCAGGGCTGTGCTGGTGGACAGGTGTAAGTCCTCCCTCAGTCCAGACTCCACGCTCAGTCTCTTCCCTGGGGGCAGGGGAAGCCCAAGGTGGAACCTGCAGGAGGCTTTGCTCCAACACTCTTCTACTCCTGTCTTCATAACCTTGAGCTCACTGGGGGAGGCTTGGCCTGACACTGCAGGCTCCACTTCTTGGCAGCAGCCTCCTGGGTATCCTCAGAAAATTGATGACACTAATGGGGACTGAACAGGATATGGCTCTAGCTCTCAGAAGGGCTATCCCACTGCCCCAGAACCTCCAGGTTGGGAGGGGGCTGCTGGGGCAGCAAGCTATCCTGGGTCTGGAACTGGAACCTGCATCCAATAATGTATTTGACTTTTGTCTTTTTTTTTTAACCTAAAGGATGATGATACAGTTTGTGCAAATTTATACAGCTGTTTGGTCATGACATTAAAATTTTTTCTGTGCATATATAATACTTCAATTAAAAGTAAAAAAGAAAAGAAGAGAAAAGAAAAAAGAAAAGAAAAGACCGTGTATAGGGAACCGATCTGCATGGAATGGCAAATGTAGCCCAGCCCTATTGGAAACCAGGCCTGCATTATACCTAGGCTGCTTTGAGGCTTGCTCTTGCAAAAACTCCCTCACCCTGAGTTGAAGCAGCAAAAGCTTACTGCATATCTTTAAAGTAACTTCCTGAAGTCTGTGCTAATTCTCCCAAGGACGAAGTGTAACCAGACCACTCTCATCGTTCCTTTGCATCTGCAACATTTTAATGAAAATCTCAGCATTAACTCATGCTTGCAGACAAGGTAGCTGAGTAATCTATCACACCTCTATACCCAAGTGCAGCCATTGCATCTGAACTTCTAGAGTCACTATTTCTCGGCACTGAAAAGCTCCAGATTGCTGCAGGAGCCTCTTAATGTTCACACTCCCCGAACCTCATGACCAGTACTGCCCAAGGCAGCACTGTCTAGCACTCACTCTGAATCCTTAGATATAGACAGGAGAATGTCCTAAGCACACGAAAAGCATTAACTCCTGGGACAGTATACGATCTCACCTTTAACAGGAACCTAATCAACAAAAGGAAAAAGCAAGCAAAATACAACCAGAGACACTGAAATTAAGAACAATCTGACAGTAACCAGAGGGGAGGGAGGAGTGGACAGTGGGAAGAAAGGTTTTCAGGAACTATAAAGGACACATGGACAAAACCAAGGGGTGGGGGATGGAAGCAAGGGATAGAGGTGGGTTTGGCTGGGGTGGGAGGGAAAGGTGGGGGGTAAATGCAGACAACTGTAATTGAACAACAATAAAATACTTTTTAAAAAACTACATTGAATTTTATTGTTAACTCCTAAACACACTTGTTAGACTTCAATTATCCATGATTTTATCCACATTTATTGAGCATGTGTACTGCCCTTTTCAGGAATCCTCACACATACAGAATATGAGGACTCAAGAATACAGTGGAGGTAGTTATACTGGTGGCTTTCCCCTTCCTCCATTTCCCCTTCTTTCTTAGTAAGAAGATCCTAATTTTATTTCAGGACAGCGATGTGATCATCTAAATTAAGTGCTGATACATGACTATGTTTATTAATACCTATGATTCATTTAGTCACTAGTGATATTAAAAGCAAACTATTTTTTTGCTTTTTTTATTTGCTTTTTTTATTTGCTTATTTTATTAAAAAGCAAATAAATAGTTTGCTTTTCTCTTCCATAGAAACATGTTCAAATATGAGTTGAATCATGCTTTTACAAAATGTACATCTGTAATACATACTATTTTATAAAGCAAAGTAATGAAAAGAAGGAAGTGAGATGTGAAACCCACTAAATATAAGTTCCAGATAACTGGAGAGGATGAGGACATGGATGTTCAGATAAGTAGAAATTCAGCTATATTCTTGTCTCACATTAGATATCCAAGCACTTGAGATTCTATAATTATTAGAATCATAAATATCTTTCAAATATTTAAAAGCTAAGCATAGAATTGGAAACAAAGTCAAAGAAGCATAATGTCCAGATTTTTAAAAGGACAGATTATAAAAGGAAACTAGAACTACTACTATTAGAACTACTAGAAATAAAAAAATAAAAGTTAAAATTAAATACTCATTTAATAAGTTATACCAGATTAGAGATAGATTAGAGATAGGTGTTCACCTGGGTGGGGCAAACCCCCCCCCCCCCGGGGCTGGGTTGTGATGCTGTATGTCGGGGTGGGGTCTGAGAGGGAACAATGGCATTTGCTGGGATCTCTGTCAGATCCCAGTCCCCTCTGCCACTTCCCCCAAGCAAACTAGGCCCTTCTGGTGCCCATTCCTGTGTGGGTGGGCCTGTGTACATTCCAGGACCCTGTAGGTTCTCCAACAAACTCTCCCGTGAGGGTGGGAGTCTCTCCCAGCACCTCAGCCCCCACAGGTGTTTTCAATCGGTGTTTCGAGGCCTTATTTCCTGGTGCTGGGACCCTGGGCTGCGCAGTCTGTCCAGCTCCCCAGTTTCACCTAGTTTATCTGCACACAAATGTGGGACCACCTGGTCAGCCAGCTGCCTGGTGTGCAGTGCCTCGCTTCACAGTGGCCACCTCGCTGGGTCTGCCTGTTGCCACCCCACGCCTGGGGTCTGCCAACTGCAGCCTGCGTGCCTATGGTCTGCCCACTGCCGTCTTCCGTGCCCAGGGTGCCTTGTATGCCTGGTGCCACTGCTTTTTGTGCCACAACCCCTCTCCTCCCAGCCATCCAATTCTGCCCTGCCTACCGGTCTGGATGAATGTGTCTATTTTAACTCCTTGGTTGTCAAACTTCCATACAGTTCAATTTTCTGTCAGTTCTGGTTGTTATTTTGTTTCTAAATGGTTGTTGTCCTTATTTTGGTTGTGCGAGGAGGCACAGTGTGTCTACCTATGCCTCCATCTTGGCCGGAAGTCCCAAATAAAAATTTTTTAAAAACAAGTTAGAAGAAAAGTATTTGGCAAAAGTCACATGTAAGGTGCACTGGATGGTGATCAGATTTGAAAGGTTCTTTATTCAAAGTAAGGTGAGTAGTTGATTACTTTGCATCTTACATTAACTTGGCATGTTCAAATTTTAAGAGTAATTTAAGTAATGATAGGGTGTATGAATTATGAAAAATATTATTATGAAAAATACACATAAATGTGTCGATTAAAATGTTAGGTAGATATACTAGGCAAACACTAGTAAAAAAGAAAGATGACTGATGCTACAAAATAAACAGCAAAGTAAATATGCTTGAATATAAGCACTATTTTGTCTTTAGAAGGTCAATACCTAAAAACAAATTGTCTGATTCAAAGAAAATGTTTCTAATTCTCAGCTCACAGCCCTTACTAACTGTGTGACCTGAGACAAATTGCTTTCCTTCTGAACCTCATTTTCTAGAAATTCACTTGGGGATAATAATAGCACTCATAGCTTGGTTGTGAGAATTAAGGAAACAACCACATAATAAGTCCCCAATACATACGGCTTCTGTGATTTGGATCAAGCTTTTTGTGGGTAGAGATGTCTCCCACTTCTTCCTCTCTACCTCTATGTCCTCTATCAGTGTCAGGCACACAGTAGGTGCTCAGATTACTGAAGAAACTGAGTCTCATTCTGTGGCTGTTGGGCTGCAGGCTCAAAGAGGCAGCACAGTCTCCCAGAATGCCCTCCCATGCAGGCCCACTCTTCTGTGTTTTCCCAATGAATTTCCAGACTGGGTGGAGACAGAGCACCTCCTTTTGTCACTGCCTTTTGTGCTGAGCCTGAGGGAGGTGGGGTAACAGCTGCTCCTTGCAGTAAACACCTCCCAGTGGAAGCAGGAAAGGAAGTGGAAAGAGTGAGAAGCCCCTCCAAAGTTAGCTCAGTGTGCCAAGAGGACCAAGCTACTCAGACACGAGAGCGGGGTTCAAACCAAGAACCACTACTAGCTGTTTGTTTACATTTGCTTTTTGCACAGTGGGGCTGTTGATTACACTGGAGACCCCCAAAGGTTGTTGGTAAGCAGATAAGTGTGGAAGAAGATAAAGCACTCCAGAAATGTACCAGGTACTGCTGTCTCTGATTTTGCAGTGCAGCTCCTGTCTTCCACAGATGGGGAAACTGAGGCCCAGAAAGGCCAGTGATTTCTCCAGGGGCCCAGAGACTATATCTTACTGGTTCTAGCTGTGACCTTAGCCTTTCTCCTTGCTCAACCCCAAACTAACCAGCAGGCCAGGGACTCTCAGACCAGGCAGGGATATCCGTTGTGATGAGGGGGTGGGAGGTGTGGAGGAGAACAGGAACTAGCATTCCCCTTAGCTAAGGGTCTTTCTTGCTTTCTCATTAAATCCTGAAAAAACTTTGAAAGTGGCATTATTGTCATCCCAATTTTACAGCTGAGGGAACTAAGGCTCAGAGAGATGAAGTCACCTCTTCAAAGTACACAGTGGTGAGAAGGTTTCCCATCCAGCTGCAGATTTATTTATTGAGTAAAGGGAGAGACAGTAAAGAGACAACCCAGGGATACTCAGTCAGGTCGGTGTTTGGGGAGTTCAGTTGCGCTTCCCCAATTCCAATATGGTAAGGGACAGACATGTTTGCATTTTCTGAGCTTGGCAATGGTCTTTACCCACATTCAGAGTCCCAGAAGGTTACTATCCTTACCCCCAACTCTGGTTGGCAGAACCCTCCCCTGCCAACATCCTCAGCACATCAGATGGGCATGAGGGTGGCATTCAGAGTCCCAAAGGGCAGGATGAGCAGGTGTGGGTTGTAATGAGGCTTCCCAGTCCCCTTCTGCCCTGGGGGAAGTAGATGGTGGTGGTTTCAGAAGAGGCTCAGCAGGAAGCCATGACTTTCATATCTGCTGGATACTAAGAAAGCCATTCCTCCATTCCTTGGAGTCAATCAAGTTTGGGGAGAGCCTGGACTTCCACCCTGCACTCAGCAGTAAAGAGTAGGTGCACCCTCTCCTTACTGGATGGTGTCAGAGGAGGCTTTCTCCACCATGCAGTAGCAATGAGGTACCACCATGTCAGGGAAGTCACATATGAGCACTCATGATGGTCTCTACCACTGAGGCATCACTGGAGCCCTGATTGGGAGCTGGAACTCCTCCCCCACAATCTCCAACAGTAAGGAGAACCTCACCCTCAGGGGTTAATAAAGGCCAAGTGGACAAACTGGATGCCCACACTCACCTGGCAGTAATGGGACACAACCCTCACCCCTTGAGCAGTGTCAGAAAACCCAGCTAAAACAGAACATTTAAATAAGACCCAGAGCCTAATAACAATACCCAATATATCCAGTTTTTAATCCCTGCCGCTCCCTCCTTAGCTTCAGTGTCAGGTGGGAGACCAGGAGGTTGGAGGTATCACCTGGCTAAGTAGCTGGGTCTTGGGTGGCATTGGCCCCTCAGGCTGAGCAGAGAATGCCAAGGGGAGTGTATTGTGCCAGGTGATAGTCCTGTGAATGAGGGTTGGACAAATATTGGTATGAAGAACAAGTACACACCTTTTTTTTTTTTTGACAAATCCAGAATGTCACTATACTTGTTTTGGTTACTCCTGTAAGGTACAATAAAGCCTGATGAATTTTAATGAACATGCACCTGGGAAGTATCACTACTTACCACATTGAAATTTTCACGATCAATCAACAAAATATTGGCAAACTTCATCCAGCAATACATTAAAAAGATCATATACCATGATCAAGTGGAATTCATCCCAGAGATGCAAGGATGGAACAATATTCACAAATCAATAAATGTAATACATCACATAAACAAAAGGAAAGACAAAAAATCACATGATTATATTAATAGATGCAGAATAAACATTTGATAAGGTAAAACACCCATTTATGATAAAACACTCAGCAAAGTGGGAATAGAGGGAGCATTCCTCAACATAATAAAGACCATATAGGAGAGACCTACAGCCAACATCATACTCAATGGGCAAAAACTAAAAGCTTTCCCACTAAGACCAGGAACAAGACAAGGATGTCTTGTTCCTTTCACCACTTCTATTCAACGTAGTATTGCAAGTTCTAGCCATAGCACTTAGACAAGAAAAAGAAATAAAAGACACCCAAATTGGAAAGGAGGAAGCAAAATAGTCATTGTTAGCAGATGACAT
>CM052543.1:71060808-71107615 GCA_028533065.1 Trachops cirrhosus
GAAGACTATACAGAAAGAAGAGGAATACCAAAATACTATTAAAATAAAAGGTGTAAGAATAATGAAATAATGATAATACAATTATGCAATTACTTGCAGGTTCAAAGAAAAAAAAGGAAGGAACAAAGCAGAAGATGGAAGGAAGAAGAAGAGATAAATTTGGAAAGCAAGGGAGAAGGGTCAACACTAGGATGACAGAAAGAGAAGCATAAAGAATTGATAGATCTAAAAATAATAAGAATTAAAAGATAAAAGGTTACTCAAAAAATCATTAAAAGAAAAAAACAAAAACAAACAAAAAAAGAAAAAGAAAAAGAAAGAAAAAAAAAAACACTTATTGTTGGTTTTTGACTGGCCTAACCGGTTTTTCTAGCTGGCTTCAGCAGACTGAGGGGCGACTGGAGACAGTTTTCCTCTGTTCCCGTTCAGAACTCAGTCAGCCTCTGGGGTACTGTTCCAAGGGTAGAGGCGCGTTTTCCGTCTGGTGCCTCTCTGAAGGGTCCTGTGTGTGGGGTCTGGGTGCTCCTATGTGCATCCTTGGGAGTTCACCACCGTGTGTTCTGATGTCCTGCAGAGCGCCCACGCCTTTTCGGGGTTCACGGGTGTGCACTCTGTAGATCCTGAGGCATGCCCACTTACCCCAAATTCACGGACTGGGCATCATAGGTCCCGGGGAGTGCCCAAGAAGCACCTGCACCTTTTCCTTTTTCACCGCTGCGGTTTCCAAGACTTCCACAAAACCACGCTCTCTCCAGGTTGGGGGCGAGGGCATACAGGTGGGCTTCTTTGGTCGCACAGCCCCGCACGTTTGGTCACACAGCCGAGTGCCCTTGGCCACACCAGGTGGGGTGCACACTTTCACCAGAGCTATGCGTGGGTGCTCACAGCCCCTGTGTGGGTGCCTCTTCGTCCTCATTCCCCTCTCTGTGCCCTCCAATAAACTGGCCTCACCTGGTGCTGCTCAGTCCTTGTTTGGCCAGGGAGGGAGCAGTTGACCCAGCTCTCTCCCAGTAGCCCCAAGGCAGACCCCGGTGCGCCGGGCCTGGAGCTGCAACCTCCCTGGTCCCCGACCTGATCCCTGGGCCCTTATTATCCCGACATAGGCTCCTTACCATCGGGGTTTTTCAGTGTCCGCTACAATTTGTGATCTCCTATTTTCATATATGTTGTGATAATGTTGGCTGTTTGCTCTGTTCCTCCATAGATCGGCTAGGATTTTCTCCCGTGTGTAGGGGGAAGTAGAATCTGCTCCCTCCTACCACGCCACCATCTTCCTCCTCTCCATAATTTTTGAAATTTTAATGAAATGTTATTAAGTGGTTTATGAAAATAAAACAGTTCCTTATTCAGAATTTATTGTCCTTTTAGCTGCCAAAGCAAAGAATTAGCATCATGCTTCATAAGCATTTTAGTTAGATCTTCACATATACAATTTAGGAGGGCTATAAATTACTTGAAAGTTCACAATATATTTGTCAACCATCACTTGCAACAGTTGTGGAACCATCTGAATTTGTGAACACAAAGTAAAACTCGGCACTAATGGAGAATATGGAAAGTTCTATTTGTTTTTGTTGAAGGATAAGACTTGAAGAAATGGTAAATTAGTCTTTTTTCTAAGCACTCCCATCACTCAAATGCTCTCAACACTTCAAAGCAGTGTCTTTGTGGGTAGCACAACCCACAAACCTTTATGGCAATCAGAGGCAGCCACCTTCTGTTTTGATGACATAAGTCAAATGACATGGGAAAATGTTTTCCTGGGGTTTACACAATGTTAGTTATAAAAGTGGATATTTAGCACTGGCCTGGTAGCTCAGTTCGTGGTAGTGCTGCCCCATGCACCAAAGGGTTGCAGGTTCAATCCTCCCCCAGGGCACATACCTACATTGCAGGTTTGATCCCCATTAGAGCCTGTAAAGGAGTCAAGCGATCAATGTTTCTCTCCCTCATGGATGTTTCTTCCTCCTCTTCTCTCTTTCTCCCTCCTTCCTCTTTCTCTAAAATCAATAAAAAATATATATCCTTGGGTAAGAATTTTTAAAAAGTAGATATTTAGGTTTATGGCCATGTTATGTCAATGCTGAATACCCATGTGAGAGAGGGGGCCATGTACTCTTTAAGAATTTGGGGGCAAGGGATGAAGTGCATGGATACAGAGGTGGGGTGCATTGTGATATCTGAAGCCCTCTAAAGCTAGGGCAGGCCTCACTTGCCCCAGACCGAGGAGAGTCAGATGTTTTCAGTATATGGATGCATAATGGAGTAGAAAGGGTGAATGTGACATGACCCCTTCTGCTCTGCTCTGGAAAGAATACAGAGAAGAGAACCTAGAAACAAAGAGTTTACAAAGTAATTCCCCAGACATTACCTGCCTACCCAGTGAAGTTAGTATAGAAAGTAGCTATGATTATTGCCACTTTACATATAAGGAAACTGAGGCACAAACTGAACTGAAGTGACTATCTAATGAATACCTAGCTAGAACTTGGTGAAACCCAGGGCTCCTGGCTCCCTACCTGCAGAAACTTACTGCCTTTGTACCTGGCTTCTTTACGTTCAGAGTTGCTCCTATTTTTATCAGGGTTTTATGGTCAAGTATTGCATGAGTTGAAAAGAATTTTTAAAAACATTGTTTCACTTTCTTTAGTGTTTAAGGATTTGGAGGTTCAGGAGTGTAGAAAAAGGGAAGTCATTTTAATAGATGTTTTCTGAACTTGATTATTAAACTTCCACATCTTAGAACAAACATATCCTGAAATGTTTCTGGTCAAACAGTGATTATGGACACAACAATAAAATTACTGTATTTACTCTTCTGGGGAGTGGTCAGTATTTTCTTTGATCCTTTTGCTTTGGATTTCCTTGGGCTACTGGATAGGGATGTTTTCTATTCTTAACATGGCAATTTGAAAGGGGTAGCTAAGTAGCATAATTGTTATTTACCATGTAGTATAAACCATTTGGGAATTGGGGGTTGAACCTGACAGAAAATTAAATGTGATTTCTGCCCTCAGAGGTCCTCATTTTACTCTGATGAATAGATTTTGCACATAAACACAGGAAGAAAAAGAGAACACAAACTTCAGGAAAAATTCAGTAGAGACACACCCAAAAAAACAGACATCTGAGAGAGTACATAATAAATTTAATTTGATGATGGATTGAAGAAAATTAATAGGTTTTTTAGCTGTAAAGAAAAGGCTGTAGATATTGTCTCTCAATCTGACCTCCACATCTCCACTATTCTTCCCCCAAAGTTTTTGTACAAATCAGTATATGGCATCTGCCCACAAATCAGGTTAATAAGGCCATTCTGTCTTTTCACAAAAAATACATACTCCTGTCTCTCTCTCAGCATCAACTCTGCCCTCCAGAAGAAATCAGGGCACTATAAAAGAATCAAATTATCTTTACTCACAGGGTAAAGATAATTTATCTTTACTCACAGGGTAGATGGATGCTATTTAGAAAGACATTTCTGACAAAATGTAGCTAACTGGTAGAGGGGGCATAAGCTTCAAATTTGTTTTCTTTAAACAAATAAGAAACCAGAAAGAGGTCACAAAGTAGAATAAATTAGGTGTAGAGCAAATTTACAACCACTGAAAAGGTTTTGCGAATACTCTCTCTATATCTTTATATTGTTGTAAAAAGAACATTAAGCAGACTAGAGGAATGAATCACTTTTAAAAAAATTATTGTATTTTTCCCATGACCATTTATCCCCTCTATACCATCTTCCACTTCCACCCACCCTCTTCCCCCTTGCAATCACCACATCAGTTCGTGTCCGTGAGTTTTCTTTTTTGCTCAATCCCCCAATTCCCCCAAACCCCTCTCAGAGCTGTCAGCCTGCTCTGTATCTATGAGTCTGTTTCTATTTCACGTGTTAGAGTACAAGAAAGATCAAGTAAGAAATGTTACGTACTGTTGGATCAAGAGTGATTCATTATATTCTGCTCTTAATCCAATAGTGTGTGATATTTCTTACTTGCCCTTTCTTGCATTCAGATTCTTATTACTCAATGCCATGATCTGTGACTTCATTTTAATACAGATTTTCTGTTATGACACACATGTGCAAATTCCTCAACTTGCCATGACATACTTGTGTGGTAAAATAATGAAATTTTAGGCGAACTCTTACATTCACATATCTAGATACTGTTACCATCAGCATAACAACTGCTCTTGGTTGGTATTCTAGCGAGTGAAATAGCCTTAGTAACCAGGACCCTAACCCAGTTGTTAAGGGATAGGCTGTAGAGTCCAACAAGAGACTTCAAATTCTGGATGCTCTCACATGCTAGTTTCATGGACTCAAGCAAATTACGTTAATTCACTAAGATCTGATTCATCTGTAAAAAAAAAAAGGGATTACATTAGTAACCAAAAACTAGTTGTGTGGATTAATGATAACTAATAATAAAAGCAAAACATGGTGGGCAGTGGTTATTGTTCTTTGCTTCCCACCCAAATGCACAGAATTGGATTATCTTGGATTCATTACACACTCTCATCATTGGCCTAAGCATGGCCCTCTTCATTTCTATTTATATATACCATGTACTTATTTGTGGGTTTGTTTCTTATTATTAATATACATAGTTGTGAACGATCACCCAATACAAGAATTAGAATATTGACAACCATTTACATCCACCTATGGGCTTCTTCCTAATCTATTCCTCTACTTCTCTTTCTTTGAAACTTGCAGTGGTTATTAAAATTTGCATTTGAAATTATAGATTTATCACATATTTATATTCCTAAAAATTATACTGTTCCATTTTCTTTGTTTTTAACATTATGAAAAGATTGGCAAGCTCTATGTAATCTTCAGGAACTTCTTTTTCTAAAGATTATATTGCTCAGATTATTCATATTTTTGCTTGTAGCTATTTATTTTGCTATATAATATGCCATTGTATAAAGTTACCACAATTTACTTTTCCATTTTCTATGAATAAGTATTTGGGTTCTTTCAGGTATTTATCCTACTAACAGTAAGAGTGCTGCAGGAAACATTCTTGTTTATGTCTCCTAATATATATACTTTTTCTGGGATATATACCCAGAAGTAGAATTGCTGAGTAATACGATATAGAAATGTTCAATATTTACATAAAGACAAACTTTCCAAAGTGGTCATGCCCATTTTCAATCCCTAGAGCTTGTATAAGAAACTCTGTTAACTCACATTCTCTCCAAAACTTGGCATTGTCACACTTCATGATTTTTGCCAATAGAATGGATGTAAATTGGTATTTTGTTGTGATTTTAACTTACCTTTCCCAATCAATAATTAACCATCTCAAAATATTTTATTGATATATGTGTTTTATTCTCTGTGAAATTCCTATTTCTTGTTCATTTTCTTTTGGGTTATTTATTATTTCCTTACTAATTTGAGGAAACCTTTATATATTCCTGCTATCCTTTTCCCATAGAAGGAACTTTGTTTTTAAGTAATCCACTTATGGAAGAGTCTTTCCATTCCCCATTAATCTGCCATCTCCTTTCTTCTACTTTGTTTAGGTATCCTGTTTTATTTTTCTATATTTAAAATGTGTAACTTAAATACACCACCTTTTGCTATTGTGTAGCATTTAAGTCTAAGTTATTGTAGACATACTTCCTCATTTGTTTTTCACTGGGTTCTTGGTAGTTTTTGAAAAATAACAACAAACTTTACCCAGATGTTTGACTGTTTACTTCATACATCTCTACTATAATTTCCTGGATTTTCTTTCTTTTTTAAAAAATATATTTATTGATTGTGCTATTACAGTTGCCCCATTCCCCCCCCCCACTTTATTCCCCTCCACCCTGTACTCCCCCTCTCACCCGCATTCCCCTCCCCTTAGTTCATGCCCATGAGTCACACATATAAGTTCTTTGGCTTCTACATTTCTTATACTATTCTTAACTTCCCCGTCTATTTTGTACCTACCATTTATGTTTCTTATTCCCTGTACCTTTTCCTCCATTCTCGCTCCCCCTCCCCACTGATAACCCTCCATGTGATCTCCATTTCTGTGATTCTGTTCCTGTTCTCATTGTTTGCTTAGTTCATTTTTGGTTTTGTTTTTTTAGGTTTGGTTGTTGATGGTTGTTTGTTGTCATTTTACTGTTCATAGTTTTGATCTTCTTTTTCTTAGATAAGTCCCTTGAACATTTCATATCATAAGGGCTGGGTGATGATGAACTCCTTCAAGTTAACCTTATCTGGGAAGCACTTTATCTGTCCTTCCATTCTAAATGATAGCTTTGCTGGATAGAGTAATCTTGGATGTTGGTCCTTGCTTTTCATAACTTTGAATACTTCTTCCCAGCCCCTTCTTGTCTGTAAGATTTCTTCCGAGAAATCAGCTGATAGTCTTATGGGCACTCCTTTGTAGGTAACTGTCTCCTTTTGTCCTGCTACTTGTAAAATTCTCTCCTTATCTTTAATCATGGGTTAATGTAATTATGATGTGCCTTGGTGTGTGCTTCCTTGAATCCAACTTCTTTGGGACTCTTTGAGCTCCCTGGACTTCCTGGAAGTCTATTTCCTTTGCCAGATTAGAGAAGTTTTCTTTCATTATGTTTTAAAATAAGTTTTTGATTTCTTGCTCTTCCTTTTCTCCTTCTGGCACCTCTATGATTCAGATGTTGGAATGTTTAAAGTTGTCTCAGAGTTTCCTAAGCCTCGCCTCATTTTTTTGAATTCTTGATTCTTCATTCTGTTTTAATAGAATGTTTATTTCTTCCTTCTGGTCCAAACCATTGATTTGAGTCCTGGTTTCCTTCCCGTCACTGTTGGTTCCCTATACATTTTTCTTTATTTCACTTTTCATAGGCTTCACTTCTTCCTCTATACTCAACCATTTCTGTGAGCATCCTGATTACCAGTGTTTTGAACTGTGTATCTGATAGGTTGGCTACCTCTTCATCACTTAGTTGTATTTTTTCTGGAGCTTTGATCTGTTCTTTCATTTGGGCCATTTTCTTTTGTTTTTATCTCCTTGTGCCTGTTACATAGTAAGAGGCAGAGCCTTAGGTATTGGCCAGGGCAACGCATGTGGTTGTTTTATGGTGCTGTATGTGGGAGAGGGGTTGTAGAGGGAACAATGCCACTTGCTAGGCTCTCAGCAGCTTTCAGTCACTTCCTCCATTACCCACAAGCAAACTGGGCCCTTCCGGCACTGAATCCCAGGTAGGTGGGTTTGTGTACATTCTAGAATCCTTTGGGTCTCTCCAGTGAATGCTCCTGTGAGGCGGGGAGTTTCTCCCTCTAACACAACCCCTACAGGTTTTTTCAGTCAGAGTTTTAACGGTTTATTTCCCCATGCTGGAAACCTGGGTTGCGCAATCTACCTTGCTCCCCAGTTGTTACTTCCGGTTTATCCACACACAAATGTGGGACTGCCTAGTCCACGAGCTACCACCTTGCCGTGAGTCTTCTCTGCCCGGCTTCCTGTCTTTGCCCCTCCTACTGGTCTGGATGAATGTTTCTTTAACTCCTTGGTTGTCGGACTTCCATACAGTTAGATTTTCTGGCAATTCTGAGGTTTTTTTGTTTTTAAATTTGTTGTTGCCCTTCTTTTGGTTGTGCAAGGAGGCACAGTGTATCTACCTATGCCTCCATCTTGGCTGAAAGTCCATTTCCTGGATTCTCTTATTTGAGTACCTTTTCCAATACTATTTTCAATGTGGGTTTTTGTGTGACTAATCTTTTGAGACCTTATATGCCTGAAAATATTTTCATTATACCCTCACATTTAAATGAAAATTTAGCTGGATATAAATCTAGGCTCAAAGTTCTCTTGTATTTTCAATACTTTAAAAATGTTACCATTGTTTCTTAGCAGTAAGAGCACTTGAAAAGTCTGAGATCCTGATGAGTTTTGTTTCATTAGCTCTCTCTCTCTAGAAACTTCTAGAATTTTATGTTTGTCTGTAAAAACTTTAATTTCATTATAATATTACCAAGGTTAGTTTCTTCTTATTGCTCTAGTTTGGTACTACATAAATAAATATGAGGTCTTTCCTCTTCTTTTAAAGATTTTATTTATTTATTTTTAGAGAAAGGAGAAGGGAGGCAGAATGAGGGAGAGAAACACCTATGTGTGAGAAATACATTGATCGTGTGCCTGTTGCATGACCCAAACCAGGGACCTGGCCCACAACCCAGGTGCATGTCCTAACTGGTTCACAGGCTGGCACTCAACCCACTGAGCCATACCAGCTATGGCTTTCCTCTTTAATTCTGGGAAATTTATTTCCATTTCTTTAAATAGTTCTTCTTGTCCATTTTATTTTTTCCTCTTCCTGACACTTCTCTTATCTGTAAGTTGAAATTTGTATTCCAATTCAATCTTCTTTATCTCTTATTTTATATATTCCTTTTGTTTATTCTTCCCTGCTTCATTCTCAAAGAACTCCATCTTTCAGCTCACTAATTTTGTTTCTTAGCCATGTCTACTCTATCTATTTTATGTGTTGTTATCTCTACTATTACATATTTTTCATGCCTAGTATATCCTGTTGACTTTTATGATTTCTGTATCAGTTATTTATTATTTTTATATTTGTTAACCATCAGATTTAACATATTTGTTTCTGGTGGCATCTATAATCCAGGTGGTTCTTTTCTTTTGGAGTAGTTGTACTTTGAGATGTCTTATTACTTTGGCCTATGAATGTGTAATTTCTCTGATGACATCAGCTATTCTGTCCGAAGATTGATATGGAAGAAAACCAAAAGGCAAAGCCCAGTCTGGGTCAACATCCAGTGAGATCAAGGAGAGGAGAAGAAATAACCCTAGGGTGAAGAGTTCCAAGCACCAGACTACCATAATTAATTGCTCAGACTGGATATCATGCCATCAAGAAATTCTTCAAGTCAGGGCCCTACCACAAGGCCCACCTGCTTCTATCCTTGTAGAAGCAGCCTTAAGAAGGAGGTACTCCTAGCTAATAATTCACTAGCCCTAAAGGCTGGAGGGAATTGGGAGATGGGGGTGAGTAAACGATCAAGGTCAGTCAATCCTCACCAGTTTTCCACACTCTAGCTTCCCTTCTTCCCTGATTGTTATCCTTGAGGATGCTCATACCAGCAGCCTGAACCTCTGTTGACAATCTCCATGGAAGTCTCTTGCCGTTCAGATGTACACACCCACACAGAACACAGTTTAAAACAGCATTAACTGTCCTTGGGGATTTCCTGTTTTGTTTTTCTTCTTTCCTATTATTTCCTAGTTTCATGAAGGTTTTCCTCTGTAGTCCCTGCAAGATTGATCTTGGGGTCAGCAGCCAGCCCATGATAATTCTCTATCTTGGCAAAACTGGAGATTTTACATAGGTTTATATTAGACAAAACTGTGAAACAAGTATCCTCTAGGACCTTAGTTGTACCAGGACAAACCAAGATTCAAAATCTCCATTATAGTACTTACCTACCTGAGTCTCCCTTTCCCATATCATCAGCCTAAGGTCTCTGTGCTATTCCTTGCCTTCTTGGAATTTCATTAATCATTGCTTATCTTTTCCCTATGCAAATACCTAATTAACCCAATTATGAAGGTATGGGAAAAAATTAGAATGGCAGAGAGGAAGGAGGCCTAGAGACTCTCATCAGGTAACCAAAGTGCATTTTGATAGTAGTTTTTGGAAGACTATCATATTTGCTTTATTTAATCCAGAGGAATAAGGCTTTGTAGAAAGGAAGTGGGAAGTTGCTGGAAAAAACATTTAGACAAATACAATCTTTCATCTTTCAAATTTCACTGTGTGGAATCAGACATTTATATAATATTGTAATTACTATTAATGCTCATAAGCTAACAACAGTTATCAGTCAGCATTTTCCCTTTCAAGTCTAATAGGTCAAAATGCACTTCATGATGTAATATCTATGGGACCTATACAACACAGTCCTAGCATACCCCTTCTGCCCATCCTTTTACCACCATTGTTATTGTTCAGTTGGAACATTTTCAGCTTCTTCCCACCTCCAAATATTCAAAAATCTTTTTACTTTCACTGGTAAGACTCTCCCCACATCTCATCCCCTTGCTTAGTCCCACTGATTTCTCAGATCTCACCTGAAATGTCACTTCCTTAGGAAAACATCTTGACCCCCACCCTCCAGACTAGATCAGGACACCATGTTATACAATCTCATAGTACACAGTACTTTTGACTATTTACCATAACTACATTTAACTAATGAACCATATGGAAAAGAGGGGGATTGGTATTATATACTAGAAAGCAGAAAACAGAGCATTTTTATTCATTTTTAAAACAAACATATATCAAAAATCTATTGCGTTCCACACATTTTGCTAAGTAGGAATACAGTAGGGGAAGAGGCAGGCAACTCCTCTTCACTTTAATCACCCATTCTTGAGGACTTATCATCACCTAAAACATCTAACTCAAATATACCAGCATGAACATGACATCTTCTCAAGATCTTTTATGCCCCTGCTCTTATCTCATCTATGCTCCAGACTCTTGAGCATTTTCCTGTCAGTCTCCCTGCCTCTTCTTATTTTTACCTCTTCCTTATCCAGACTACATGGTACTCACTTTCAGTAATTTTCTTGCTGAATCCTCAACTCCCTTGCCCCTTTGACATTCTGAGTCCACCGAGCAAACTCCAACCTTGTGCCAGTGTGATATCCAGCCTACCAACCATTTTTGCAAAAGTCCCATGACCATGTAAAATGGTATTTCTACCAATTCATCATTTTCCTGCCTTAACTGAACCTTCTTGGAGCTTCTTATTGCTTAGCAAGTTTTCTATGTGTCCTAATCAATTTCCTCTCCCATTTTCATAGCAGATTTTTAAACCTGCACAACTCATCTAAAGCTTCCTATTCCTCTGCTCTCACACTGTGGACAATCTGCTTCCCACTTCACAGAGTAAACTGATGCCAAGGGTGAACTTCCTGTTCTGCAAGCTCCCAGCTTACCTGCAGCCAAAGCTGGCCTTGCTTCCTTCCTCCATCCACAACAAAGTAAAGGAGGCATCTCACCTCCTGACTAAAGTCCCTTGTGGTCTAGATTTTATGCTCTCTATAGATGATTTCTGAGTATCTTTATTCTAATCTTTCCCTCTTCTAGCTCTTTTCAAAAATGCTCAACTATCTATCAATTAAAACACACACACACACACACACAGAGACCTCTCTTGATGCTATATCCCCTTCTATCTTCAGTACTTCATTGAAAACTTTCTTCAAAGTATGGTCTACACTCACTTTTCTTCATCTCTTCCTCCTCACTCGAGTTTGCCTTCTGTCCTGGGTATTCTGAACTCTTCTGCAAAGATCATTAATTATCTCTTCATGCCTAAATCCAATTAATTCTTTTCAGCCTTATCTTGTTTCACATCTTTTCAGTGATTGAAATTTCTCTCCCTTCTTTAAATTTTCCTCCTTTAAACTTTCTTTTCTCTTTATTTTTAAAAATATTTTTCCCTTTCCATTCCACTTTTATTTCTCTGGCCTCTCTTCCTTGGTAGCGAGGGGATGCTTCTCTTTATTTACCCACTTCTGTGAATGCTGAACAAATGCTATAGGATTCTGCCTTCTTCACTTTTTGGGTGGTATGGGAGAAAGTGGGGAGTTATTTATTGGCTTGTTTTTGTATTTATTATCTTTAGGCCAGTGAACTAAGCAAATAAATATATTCCTCAGTCTTGGAAGCCAAAAATAAATGCAAATTTTAAAATAATTTTTACAGTTACAAATATAAGAAATTTAAGTTCAACAAACACTTAACCAATCTAAAAGTATCTGCTAAAACTGGGTTAAAATTAAGTCACCAAAATTGGATATAATTACATAAAAAACTGAAGTTTACATATTCAGAGCTCCCAAAATATATCTATAGAACCAAAAGGAACAGATCCACTAGTAAATTAGTAGCTAATAAGGTTTCAGTTTTCCTAATATAACACACTTTCCAAGACTGAAGATTAGAAAAGAATGACTATTTACTTACTTGTAATGTTTATTCCATTCAGAGTTGAGTCACAATGGCAAAAAATTCAATACCATGCCTCCCATGAATCTGTGGGTTTAACCCCCTGAGCTGTGACAGACTCCTAGATTAGAAGGTAATAAATAGCCAAAATGTCATCTTCACTGTTGATAGTCCCACTGCCACCCACATCCTTGACATCAATTTATCAGTACTATCAATCTCTAAATTTTTAGCTTAGATCTCTCCACCAAGCTCTACAATTGTGTATCCAGAGCTTGTGAACAGCACTGCAGAAATTTCACTCCTAACACAACTCACTTTGTTCCAGTACACAGATATAATATATATTGATTTCTAGTTATTTAATAGTCTTTCACAATATCTTTATGTATATATATATATATATATATATATATATTAGAGAAATAAGTACTAAATGTCTGAATAAAATATATTAAATGCTCTTTGAGGGCTGGGTCTATATTTCACCCACTTTTTATGTTCAGTGCCCAGCAGAGTGAATGGCACGTGGCAAGCTCTCAGTAATTGATTGCATTTGTTCACTTCTATGAAAAACCTGGAAGCAATCTTTGACATCTCTTTCACATCACATCACTGCCACAGATGGAATCCATTGTCTCAGTAGCTTCCTAGCAAGCCGAAACTTCAGAACTTCTCTTTGGAGGGAGGGGGCAGAGGGGCTTAGAAGCAGCAGTCTGGCTGGAAGGGGAAGAAGAAGACCTCTACGACCTGGTGCCATATATCTTTCTGTTTTATCTCTGGACACTCATTATTGAGTTTCGATGATCACAACTGATGGTAGTTACTTGAGTACATCATGACTCTTCGTATCTTCACAACCATTGTTCATGCTGTTTCTTCTTCAAATGCTCATAAAATCTTTTTTCACCTGGCTAACTGTTATTATACCTTTATAACTCCACTCAAGTTTCATGTTTTAGAAGCCTTTAATGTGAACCTTTAAATTGAGCTAATTGCATCTCCTCTGAGATCAGTTGTGGAAAACTTTTATCTTAGCTCTTACCAGTTTATAAGTATTTGTTTATTTGTCTATCCTCCTCACAATAATCCTCTGAAGTAGGTGCTATTATTAGCACTATTTAACAGATAAGAAATTGAGACAGAGAAAGATAAAGCAACCTTCCTAAGGTCACCAGCTAGAAAGTAGTAGAGCCACAGCTCACACCTAAGCAGTCAGACTGTAGAGCTCCCACTCTAAACCTTTAATTCTCAAGGACAGGGGCTGTGCCTTATTCATGTTTGCATCCCTGGGGTCTACCATGGTGCCTAGCACATGAATGCAATAAATAAAAAGCAAAACTGCATTTTGCATTCTGCTAAAAAGTTTAGGAATTTCAAAAAAGACTAAGATCTTACCCAAAAAAGTTCACAACCCAGTGGAGTTGGGGTAGATTAATAGATTATCCCAGTATCATAAAGAAATGAACTAAAGGGAAAGTAACTGAGAGTCAAGTACCTTATGTTTGTACGTTGAAACACTGGTATCACAAACCCTCTTTAAAATCTTATCTCTGCATCATAGACACAGAGTCTTCCTGGAACTCATAGTTATGTGAGAAAACAGATCAAATTAAATGATTGTTGACCAATAAATTGTTGGAAGTCAACCTGGCAGATGTCTAATGGCAAACTTTAAAATCTGACCTAGGTTTTGCCCTATTTACCAGTATACCAATCTAGTCATGACACTGCAACAAGCCACACTCTTGTACTTGGTGAGATGATAAAAAAAATAATGACTGCAATAAAGATACAGAAGGTGTACTGGTGGAATTTGCAGATGGATCGGAGAACTAAGGATTAGTTCACATTATAGATGGCAGAGTGAAGAATCAAAATGATTCTGTTATCTGGAACAATGAGCAAAATCAACAATGTAATATTTTAACTATCAAAATGTCCATTTATAAAAGAAAATGATAACAATAATTGTTATTTTGAAAGACCCAGGGGTTTTAGTGGGCTTTAATCTTAACCATCTGCTGTGGCTTCTAAGAAGAAAATTAGCACAATTTTTGGCTGAATTGAAATGAGTGAAGTGTCTGAATCAAAGGAGGGACTGGTCAATGGCCAGCATTCAGCACTCCTTAGACTACATCTGGGCTCCTGCGTTCAGTTTGGGGAACAGTACTTTAAGAAAGACACTGACAAACCAGAGACCAAATAAACACACAAAATAAGGTAGAGAACTAGAAACACCCAGCTTGACAGTGAATTTGGGAACATCATGCTTGGAGAACTGAAGAAAGAATATGACATAGGTGTGTGTCTACTTAATTGTAATGTCTGGCATGAGGGAAAATAACTAAAGCTATGGACAAGGGTCAGAAAGAAGCAGCTGTGAAGTTGGTCTGAGGAAGCATTTTCTCATGATATGAACTGTCTCACATACACTACACGTGAAATGTGTAACGTAGCACAGAGCTTCGTTTTTACAAGTAAAACAAGGCTTGACACCATCTGTCAAATGTCTAGAGATTCCTCTGTCAGATGGGAAGATGAACTCATATGACACTAAGATCCCTTTCAAATTTAAGATCCTAAGAAAATCTGTCATCTAGGAAGAGATAAAAAAATTTTGAAGTTATTTTCAAAGTTTAGAGAGGATCATATGTTCTTCATTTAAAGAAGGTCCACCACAACTAAAACTAAATGTAAAAAAATTAAAACCAGGGCATGGTTACCCATCCTTTATGAGAACTAAAGAAAGTTTTCTTTAAATTACCTTAATCCTGTAGTTATTTTCATAATAGTATCTTAAACACAGTGGCATCCACATGATCATTAACTTGATAGATTAGTGCATGTTTCAGGAATACTTATATTTAATAATACAAAGAAGCACTTGTAAGTGGCATGAATCTGTGTTTTGATTTTCTCATGTACTTTCTGCCTTTTGTAATATAAAAAGCAAAGTATTCATTCTAGCTTTGTAACCTGTTTTTGTTTTTTTTCCTAAGCCAAGTCACCTAATAAAGAGTTCACCAGTATTCAATTTGAACTAAATCTAAATCCAGGTCTAAGACTCCTTGTGTATTTACTTTCATTCAGTCCAGAAATGATAAAAATGTACACATTGTTCATGATCAAGGAAACATATGGTACATACTTGTTTTTCAAGTTCATGGGCTTTCTGCTTCAGCAGAGTATGTATAGCACTGTGAGCCATGAAGTTTTCTTGCCTCACATTTCAAATTACTTTCATTACCTCTTTGGTAACTATTCTCCTCATTTAACATTTTTGTTCTAAGTCCATTTTATTCTAAGTATGTTATAGAATTGTTACATCAGTCTCTTGTAATCTTCCTTAATTATTTCTATGTGTATACCCTTTTGCCTTTTGAAGTATTATCTTAACATTTTTAAATCAATGGAAAACAGCATCATATTCACAGCATTAGCTGGATGTGTTACATTTTAAGGTCAAGCAAATACAAAATCTGGTCACTGCAGCACTCACCTCAGTGACACTAAAAACAGAGTTGAAAAAGATGGAAATTTTATGAAGTCTCTCTTTTCTTCTCCTTCTCCCTCTCATCTTTTATTCTTTTTCCTGGTCGTGATGTTAGTGGTCGTGATGATGTTGGTGATTGTGATGATGGTGGTGGCGTGTGTATAAATGCCTGGGTGGGGGATGAGGGAGAAAGAGGAAAGAAGAAGAAAAATAAGGAGGGAGAGTAGAGGAAAGCAGGAGTTGTATGATACCACTGTTAAAATGTATTTAGCTAACATTTAATTAAAGCAAAAGTACAGAAGAGACATACAGGGTTGAAATTAGAGAATGAGAAATAGATCTTTTGGATTGATTCACAGATTCCCAGCTTGCAATACTCTAACAGTCCACATACATTTCTTCAGAATTACATCTACAACCTACCATAATACTCAGTGGCACACCCACTGCATTTCTAAGTAGGCAAGGTATATTTAAGGTACAGATCCTACCACAGTTCCCCATTCTCTGGTCTCCCTTTCTCTAAACTTGAAACTCCACAGACTCACATTGAACTCTGGTGTGCCAAAAATATTTTAGTCCTCCCTGACATTTCCTTCATTCTGGCCCCAAATCAAATCTTACTCCCAGATCGTACAAGTAGGTAATTGGCCTGGTTAACTGAGAACAATAATCAGGTAGATATGAGTCTTAATTTCTGTTCAAAAGACGTACTCTAAAGAAGGGGGTGGTTAGCTCTGGTGGGTCTCTGTGTGCATTTTCTGGTTCTTGAGTAAGTAAGTAGCTTTCCTCAGAGTTCCAAAAGAACCCCCAGAGCAATTAAAACACATTAATCTAACAGGCAAAATATATATGGGAACACTTTTTAAAACTGGGGTACATATGTAAGTTCTTTCTGGTCTAGTTAGATAAACCCTAATATACTGCTCCCATCAATCCAGAAATATCATCAATTTTAATGCCTCCGACTTCCCTTCTCCCTTTTGCAAACAACGTAACTCACAGTAGAATAAGGTATTGCTTGGGGGAGTGAAGGGCAGAAACAGTGAGCATGGAGGGCTCAACGGCCAGTAGATCTTAAACAAAGAATATAAAATAAAACAAAAAATAAAATAAAATGTAGATTCTTTTAAAAAATTCATTGTGTTATAATCCATTTCTGTCATTATTCATTCATGATGTTCAAGTTGTCCCACACTTACTAAGTGGAGGTACATTCAAGCTAGCTCCTATTTCCTTTTTTTCATAAATAATTAGTTTATTAATTTTGATATAGCCTTTTAATCTTCTTTCTAGACTATGTGTTTATATTTTTTAGAATTTTTTTCAGTTACAGTTTACATTAAATATTATTTTATATTAATTTCAGGTGTACAGCATAGTGGTTAGACAATCATATACTTTACAAAGTGTTCCCTCTGATACTTCCAGTATCCCACTGGCACAATTCATTACAACACTATTACCTATATTTCTTATGCTGTACTTTATATCCCCATGTCCTATTTCCTTTTGACATGTCCTCATCATTCTTTGAAAACCTTGCTTTCTTGCACAAGATCTTTCAAGGGCATTTAATACTTTCCCTTTCTCTGGCTTGGAAACAACCATTTCTCCAAAGAGTTTGATTTCGTTCGTTGGAGAATGACATTTAGAAACCCAGATCTGGAGGCATGTAATATATTTCAAAATATTAAGTAACACTGTAACTGTTTCCTTGGGTCACCATATGGAAGACTGTTGTGATGTGCAGTCCTAACTCTAGCTAGCATCACCTGAGTGACCTTGGCAATTCCCTTTATTCCCTGGAGCTTGATTCCTCATCTGAAAAGAAACTGGAATCGGTAAGTACATATTTCTTAACCTTTCCGGGGTTAACAACCCGTTTGGGAATCTGATACAAAAAAAATACTATAGCCCCAACTCCCCAGAGACGAGCTCAAGTAAGCAAAAATTTACATACGTTTTAGAGGGATCCTGCATTAAGCTCTCTAGGGTCTCTTCAACGCTTTCTGTTAATCTATAAACTAGCGTGATGCTGTCAGAATGATTCCTCAGAAATATCAAAGAGTGGAGGGATTTATATAGAAACAAAATGGAAAACGGATACAAAGAAAGGAGCCTGTGAGCAAGGCATTGCTCAGCCACAGTTCTCAGCCCTTGCCAAATTTAGGACACCCTGTAGACACCAGAGAGAGGTTTTGGCGGGAAGTTCCAGGGACTGGGCGGAGAACGCCGAAACAGAGGAAGGAGACGGCAGACAGGCCCCCGGTCGGTGCACTCAACCGCTCCGTCCACCAGGGCTCGCTCTTGGTCTTCCGCTGGGAAGCCGAGGAACTGGGAAGGCCGGGGTCACCCCCGCTCCTGGCAGCGGCCAGGTGGCAGGCACTGCGTCTACAGCCGGAGCCCGGAAGGAACGCGAAGTTCGGGCCCCGCCCGTCTTCCCTCATTACCTACCTCCCTGCCTCCCTCCCGCCGCGACGTCGGCGCCGCTCCGGTCGCCATGGTGACCAATCTAGGCCCGGTCCCGCCCCCGCCCCTTGCCGCGGCCCCCTGACGTCGGCGCACGTCAGCAGCGGCGCGCGCCTGGCTGGGCCCTGCAGAGCTGGAGGGGCGAAGCGAAGGATCTTGCTCAGAGGCATTCGCCCGAGCTCGGTCGCGCCGCCCGCCTGCCAGCCCGCGCTCCAGTCCCCCGTGTCTAGCTGCGGGCCCAGCATGGTCATGGCGGATGGCCCGAGGCACTTGCAGCGCGGGCCGGTCCGGGTGGGGTTCTACGACATCGAGGGCACGCTGGGCAAGGGCAACTTCGCGGTGGTGAAGCTGGGGCGGCACCGGATCACCAAGACGGAGGTGCGGCCCGGGGCTCGGCTGGAGCGTCCAAGGCGAGGGTTCGGGAGAGGAACTGGTTACCGACAGGGGCGGCTGCAGCGGGGAGACCCAAGAGGCCGGGTCACTAGCTGAAGCGAGAGGGCCTGGGACTGTGAGGACCCAGGAGGTGCAGGAGATGGGTGAGCGCCGAGGGGGTTGGGGCTGGGTCACTTGGACCCAAGTGTCGTCGGATTGGAAGCTCGACCAGCTGTGGTTTTGCCTTCCCTACGGCACCCCAGGTGGCCACGCGGAATTTCGTCCAGAGCCTTCCACCCTGGCCGTGACCTGGTCTGTGGCCTCCGGTCGAGAGCCCAAGTTCCGCGTCTTCCCTGCGTTCAGCTGGGGGTGGGGTAGGAGGGAAAGTCTCGGTGCTCCTGGGCTACGGGGTGAGAGACGTCGCCAGCCCCTTGGTGGGGACAGCCCGCGCTCGGACTCCGGAGATGGGGCATCGCGTGTTCCCCGTGACCTCAGCGCCCCTCACGGCCCCACAAGGAAGGGACCCCCATGCCCGAGAATGCGTGGACGGTCTCTGTCCATCTCTCCCTCCTTTCGCCCCACAGTGTCTCTGATTTGGAGTCAGGCTAGCTTGATCTCGTGCCTGAGGCATTTTCATCTAACACTCCAGACAATGGAACTGGTTAAAATGGTCATCTATGCATTTGCATGGTTGGTGGGTTGGTCTTTCTTATCCTGGGTTGTCCCTTTACCAGGTATGCCTTCTGGCTGTGAATACGCGTTCCTTAACCCTTAACCCGCGACAGATCAAGCTCTGTACTCTTAAAGCCCTCAACTGCTTCCCGACGGTTATTTCAGCATCCCCCCTCCTTTGCACGTTCTAATGCACCGCACATATTTTCTCACAAGTCTCCGTTCTTACCTACCCACCCCCAACCCTTTCCTTCCACTGCCTCAAGATGCTCTCCTCAGGGTCTCTTTTAGATGTACAAATTAAATACTTTAGAAAAAACAGTAGAAATAAAACCATTATTTAGAATAAAACCTTCTGTTTTTTACATACTCCATTCTGCCTCTTTGTAGTTCTGGAATTGCATTCTTTTTCAGTTTGTTTTTTCCAGTTTTCACCCTTTTCGGTTTTTCCTTATATTAGTGTGGATGTACTAAAGTTTGAATGTGGAATAACATAGGGCCTTTTTACTTTCCAGAAGCCCAGTGTATGATGAAGGGCATTTTAAAGTTTGAGTAATTTTCATAGCTGTTTTTCTTACAAGTTTTGCTTAACTTTGTTTTGTGGAGCCCATTTCCAAAAAGAAGGGGTGTATGTTATTGTGTCGTCTTCATTTTCACCCTCCCTTACTGATCCTGAAGTAACCCAAATAGGACATTTTTTAGCATCAGGACCAAGATCACAGGTTTTCTTCTCAACAAAATTCTCAGTGTTAGCAATTTAGATTGTTTGTAATGCTAAATAATGTGATATAATGAGACTATTTATTCTGATCCCAGCATTTTTTTTAAATGAAGACATTAGTTCCATGCTTTCAAGGAACCATGGCCTAATGATACAGCATTTCCCCTTAAATTATGTGAAAAAGAAGGCATTTTAATGTGTATTTTTATATGGGTCCTTGCTTAGTGACTGTCTAAGAATCAAACAAATTGCATGTTACAGAGAGCTCCTACAGAACTTTGAAGATATGTATATATAATGGTTGAATTCCAAACCTATCATTTCATAACATTTTTTCTCATCAGCTCTTATCAGTATTAGTAGCGAGATTTAATTAAGTCAGCTGTTATTTATTAGGTGAAATTTAGGTAATACAGTATCTACTTAAGTACTGCTTAAGTGGGGTTGATAGTGACTGACACTTGCTGTTGAGCTTGACAGTTCAAAAGATGTCCGTTTTAAACTGGTATTTCTTGTAGAGCTAGGGGGCACTGTGGAGTAGTATCGTGGTTTGGCTATCAGATGGAGATCAATTTGTAATTGAAGGCACAGGTCAGATTATGAAAGCACCCAGATCCTGAATTGTATGTTTACCATATGTGTTTAAAATCTTAAAAGCTAAATTTCTAGTCCACAGAGCCCATGCCCTTTGTGCTTTTCTAAAGGTTTCCATAAGTTATAAAAATAAATGGTGTGGCCCTGGCCAGTGTGGCTCCGTTGGTTGGAGCATCCTCCTGTAACCAAAAGGTTGCTGGTTGGAGTCCCAGTCAGGGCACATACCTAGGTTGAGGGTTTGATCCCTGCTTTGGGCACAGAAGGCAACCAATTGATTCTTCTCTCTCTCTCTCCCTCTCTCTCTCTCATTGATATTTCTCTCTCTCCCTTTCCCTCTCTAAAGACATTTTTTTTTAAAAAAGTCTTCAGGTGAGGATAAAAAAAAAATTTAATTGTGCATTTAACATAGGTGAATGTGTTTATGGTAATTTGGTGTGATTTGGAGGTATTAAAGTGGAAATATTAAAGGTGAGTGAAATTGCAAGGTAATTAAGGAAGAGAAGACTTCTGTAGACTTCAAGTTTTGTAAGTTGCTATGAACTTTTATGGTAATTTGCACTTAGAATTGTTGAGCTAGGGCACAGATACAAGTGTTTTTTAAAGTATACTATTTGTTAATGAGGGTTTTTTAAAATAAGTATTTGTTCATTCACTGTATTTTTATGTCTTTAACAACTACTTCAAATATAAGTAAAATGGCTAGTGGAAACTTTCAAGTTTTAAAGATTATTTTAGGTACCCATTGCTGAACACAGTACAGTAATTACAGTGAAAATAATGTATAAAGAGCAATGTCAGCAAAATACCATTCTATTACTGCTTATAAAAGATTCTTCAATATAGTGTACTTTAACATCACTACGTTTATGTGTTTTAAAACTTAGAGGTCTTTTATTCCCAGATTTGCAACCAAGGCAAATTTTAGGGCTTAGGTTGAACATCAATGTCATGAATAATTGCACCCTTTTATTTTTAATGGGCTCTTCTCCATCTCTTGTTCTGTATCATTGAAAAATAATGTTTTCTACAGAGTTTGGGAGATCCAAGACTGTTTGCCTTTTAGGAAAAAATAATTAGTAGATGAAAGAGATGTTCATTTTAGTTTAATCTATCAAATCGGTGAACCTTAAGAAATATAAGTACATCATACTCAGAAGAGGTATTCTCATGTTAGACCTCTGTAAATTTTGCACACGAAAGGGAAGGCAGGTAGTGGTAGAATCCAGCTTTCTAATATAATACTTCGTAAAAGCTTTGTAATATTGGTTTGTGGTTTATGAATTAGAGTAGCTAATTTTATAAAATTAGCATAATGGGAAATGAATAAAAGCATTTAGACTGTTAAACTATTTTAGGCAATAGTAGTTGCTAGTTTGCTATGCTATAAGTGTCCTTGAGTAGGGTTTTCTTTTATAGTACTATACTAGCAAAGAACATTTTCCTTTGATTATATGGCTAATTTTTTTGTCTATTAAATAAAATTTCAGAAAGGTCATTTGTGCCCTTAAACTGTCTTATTTTCTGACTATTAAAGAAATATAGTCAATGTAGAAAATATATAAAGAATAGTACACGAAAACATACATGTATAATTTCTTCACCAATAGGAATAAATCATTCTTAACATTACGGCATATTTCCCTCTAATCATGTTTTTAATGCATTTTTTCCATGGATGCAATCATATAGGTATACTTATATCAATTGTGTCTCTTTTTCCACTTATAGCCTGAGCATTTTGCTTATATGTGACTTTATAAAACATTTTTAATAGCTTCAGTGTTCTACCTTACAGAAGAATCCCATTTTACGTACCAGTTTTCTTATTATTGAACATTATATAGTTTTCAGTATTGACTTACAATAAATAATTGTCAGTGAATCATTTTTGTGTATATAACTCTTTGTCTGCATTTTAAATTTTTTCAGGGAGGAGGAATTGGGGGTAAATTCCTAGAAGAAAAATTACCAAGTGAGAAAGTTAATTTTATATTAAAGAGTAAAATGTTTTTATCAAATTTATCATATTTATTGAGAAATTTTAAAGTATAGATAAATGAAGAGAATTACCCATAATATCACTACGCAGAGATGTTATTAGCTATTTTCAGACCTTTGACAGATAATTGAGTTTTCCTCAATACCATGCCTCTGTGTTACTTAGCTAAAGAACACGTAAACATGTGGTTCATGGAATCTCAAAGATACTTCACAGAGGTTTTGAAAATTACCTTATTAAAATGGCACCTAGGTGCTGACTACTTACTTATCCTTAAGAGAACCTGGAATGCAAAACTGATAGCAAGAACATTCAGAACACTGTTTTTGTTCACTGAAAAGCTTTCTGTTTACATTTGGAGGCTTTTATATTTAGGCAAAACTCTTTAACTACTATCTTAAAATGTAAGTACTTTTAAAGCTTTCCAAATAAAGTATCAAAGTTACATTTTTGGGGCAACAGTAGAAACAAGTGAAGGGTATATTATGCCCTGATTGCAATATTTCCTGAAGAGGACTTATTTTTTAATACAATTGAATTTTATATTTTACTTTAAATTTGACTCCTCTTTGTAACCTTGGTATTAATCTCGTGCTGTGAAGTAGTCTAGATTTCTGTACTATGTGCAACAGAAAGATTTGCAACCAAATAATTTACTTGCCAATACTCGTATCTAGGCCTGTTTATAATCTTTGTTAAAATGAAGATTTTACTTATTCTGGAATACATATGCTTTATTCGAAATTGTTCTCTAAGTTTCTTGGCACCCAGGCAAGTAATATTTGGCAGATTATTCTGTTCAAAGTGCTCTGTTCTTTTAGAGGAGTTGGAGGAGACAAACATGCAAAATAAGAGTTGTGTAAATGTTTATATTCTGTAGAAATTTTAAACTTTAACAGAGTTTAATGTGTTCTGATTTTAATTCCACTGGGAAATTGTATCTCAGTATCGGGCAGTTAAGAAAACATTTTTTTGGAAATACTGAAACTGGCCTGGATTCTTGGATTCACATGATGACCTTTGATTTATGACCCACTACTGATGACAGATTCATTTCCTTGGAGCCAAATGGATTCCAGAAATTCATTAAGATATTTTTCTTTCCACTTTAGTGTACTTAGTACTTATTTGACCTGCCACCTCCATATTTTTCATGTTATTTATGTAAAAGTGCCTTTAAACAGAACATTTGTGGAGAATGCATTTTGACCCTTCAAAGAGAAATAGTGCATGTATACAGTTTGAGATTATTAAAAGAATGAAGATGATTACATTTGAGAGTGTCATCACAAAATGTGTTTTAAAAAACATTTAAAAATGGTTTAAACAGTTTAAGAAATGAATCTTGGATGAATTAAACTAAAAGATGATGCTAAAATTTGTTTTTAAGTTCTTTAAAATAATCATAATATTTATGTGTTTTTCCTCATTACAGAAGGAATTGTAGACATTGCTTACTTATTGTAGACATTGTTGAAAAGCTCAAAGTAAAATAAACATTCTTAATTCCACCATCTAGACCAAGAGATAATTCAGTCCATATCCTCTCAATTATTCACATATATTCTATATATAGATAATAAAATTGATGTCATCTATACATATAATCTGTGTATTTTAGTTAATGTGTTAGTAACATTTCCCCGAGATTTAAATAAACTGCCTAAAGCATGGTTAAATACTATCCTTGTATATAACTATCTGTATTATAGTTATCAATTTCCTGTTATTGAACATTTAGATTACGTCTCTTGTTTCTCTTTCAAAAATATTTCAGAGGGCATTCTTGTATATACATGTTTGTGTACCTATCTTATTATTTTCTTAGGGTATTACCATAGTAATGGAAATTCTAGGGTCAAGAGGTAATGTGCTGCCCTGATTTGTGTGGCTCAGTGGGCTGGACCTTGTCCTGCAAACTGAGACGTGTTTGGTTTGATTCCAGTCTGGGCTCTGCCTGGGTTGCGGGCCAGGTCCCTGGTTGGGGGTCTGAGAGGCAGCTGATCAGTGTTTCTCTGGCACATTTATGTTTCTCTCCCTCTCTTCCTCCCTCTCCCCTTTAAAATTATCTCCTTCCCCTCTCTCAGTCGATCAATGGATCAATGTATGTATGTCCTTACATCTGTATTTTATGGCATGACATACCAAATTATCCTCCAAAAAAAGAGTACTTACAAATTTTCACCAGGAAGAATGCATATTTTCCAATAATGTGATTTTTAAATATTTTCTAGTTTGATGGAATAAAATAATATATTCTAATTTACATTTCTTTGATTATTTTGATTACACAGTTTCATGTGATAATTACATTTCTTTTGTGAATTGCTTGTTTGTTCTTCGGCCCTTGTTTTTTTTAATCCTCACCCAAGGATATATTTATTGATTTTTAGAGAGAGAGGAAGGGGGACCAGGAGAGAGACATTGATGTAAGAGAAACATTGACTGGTTGCCTCCCATACCCACCCGAGCTAGGGTTGGAACCAGTAATGCAGGCATGTGCCCTGACCAGGGATCAGCCCGCAACCTTTTGGTGCACAGGACAATGCTCCAACCAACTGAGGCACCCAGTTGGCCCGTTTTTTAATTGAGTTGTCCTTTTTGTAGATTTGTTTAAATAATTTTCAAGGTAGTAGATTATTTATACTCATTTTTTTTATAGTCTTAAAAATTCTCAGTTCCATTTTTATGCATATAAAAGTATGCTAACATTTACCTTTACTCCAGTTGGTTTCACTTACCACTATAATAATCACATTAAATCTTAGTGAGGATTTGTTTTATTATATAAATTTGTAAAAATCAAATTTTAAATTGGAAAAAAGTCTAATTTATTTATTCTTAAAGGGTAGGTAATTAGAGAACTCCATGTCATTTTTACTACTGACTTTTACTGCTTTCAGAATCCCTTTCATTGTAGACTGGTCAATCACATTCACTTTTCAATCAAATGTTCTGATTCCCCATGTGATTTGACATATAAACTTCAAAAGTGTGTTTATTTTTTAACTACAAAAATCTAATTGTATGGTAACGATAAGTCTACTTGGTACTTCAGAGGGACAGTGTAGAATTAGTAGTAAATAACACTGAAGCAGATGTTACCTGAGAGAGCAAACATGTTAATCCCTTCTGATTGGTTATTAGAAGAGTAGCTCTTATTAAGTAACTTCTTTGTACAGTTCCTCAAAACCACTTTTGTATGTGTGGTTTCTTTAAGATTAGTATTTCTTTAATGAGAAGTGAAATAACTTTCTATAATACTTCAAAAAGGGTAATATTACCATTAAATTATGTTTTTAAAAATGAGAATATTCCTTTTATCTACCACCTTACCACTATTTGATTTCTGCTTTTACATTTAATCGTTGGTCTTCTGTGCAAACTTGTGTTTTACATAGTTGTTAACTTTTATATGTATTTTTTTTACTTAACATTATTGAAAACATTTCTATGTATATAGTCTTAACTAATATTTAAATCATACCCATTTAATAGAGAATTCAGAAAATATAAAATGACTAATATTTCACAGATGGAGAAATTAGCATATTTGATAAATATAATAACTCCATTTTCTTTTCCTTTTTTCTCATTAGAAAAGTATTCATGTTCATTGAAGAAAAAATGCACAGAAAAATATAATACAAAAATATATAAGAATCCATGATTTTTTTTGTTTGTTGTTTTAATTTTTTATTTTAGTTTACTCAGTACAGTTTCTATCCTTTATTCCCATTCCAGGCCGCACACCCACTCCTCCCCTCCTCCCTCCCCTTTCCAACCGTCCTAGTTTAGTCCATGTGTCCTCTATATTTGTTCCTGTAAACCCTTCCCTTCTCCCCTGAAATTCCCTCCCCTCTCCCCTCTGGTCACTGACTACCTGTCCTCTATTTCAGTGTCTTTTGTTATATTTTACTTGTTTCTTTGAAGAATCCATGATTTTTTTCACCCACTGATAACATTTCATTATATTTATATCTAGTTTTTTCTGGTCTTTTTTCTTGTGTTAAGACTGTGTTGATATCCTATTTTTAATTTAACATTTTAGTGTAAGTACTTTTCCATATTATTAAAAGAAACCATTTTAATAGCTGTATTAGTAGTTATAAACTTAACATAATTTATGTAATTATTCACCAGTTACTGGTTCCATTTTTAATGTTATAAATAATACTCTATTGAATATATGCACAAAAATGTTTATTATTATTTCAGATTATTTTATCAGTCTACAGCTGTACCACCCTGAACGGGCCTGATCTTGTCAAATAATTATCAGAAGTAGAATTCTTAGGTTAAATGGAATGGACAATTTTTAAGGTTCCTGGTATTATCAGTCACCTTCCAGAAAAATTATAACCTATTTTATATAACTAGCAGCAACACATAAAAGTGACCATCCTGTTGATCCTTAGCTCACAAGGGTGTTTATTTTTTAATCTTTGTAAATACTGTAAGTGAAAATAGTATCTTTTGAAATATAATTGACATTAGGTATTTTGTTTTTAATTCACATTTTCCAACTTTTGAGGTTACAGTATTCAGTGTTGCTACTTTACATGGGATTTAGTTTGTTAGTAATCATTTTATCCAACATATCCTCCAAATTTGCATAGGAAACTTTTCTTTCAAACTCTCACAGAAGTAATATTAATTTTTCTATCTCCAGTAAATTCACTGAAGGTTATTTTAAAGATAATACATGTATAATTGGGATTTAGGAGGTTGAGTGATTTAGAAGAATAACAAAAAATGGGTTCTTCAGTTTACAGTCCCTTGCTTGACTTTGTTACCACTATGCAATGCAGATGTTGTCTTAGGAACTATGTTTGGAATTAAAAGATGCAGGGAGTAAGTTCCCAGAAATCTTAAGTTCATAGTTAACTTCAAAATGAACTGTTGAAATACAATTCTTTTGTGAGTTGGGACTTTTGTACCCCTTTGAGGAAATCCCAAAATGTAGAACTTGTTGATGAAATTTGTTTTCCAAAGTGTGTTCTATTTGTTCTTACAGAGCTATTAAGTTCCTTCAGGGTAAGAATTAGACCTCATTTTTGTATCGCAGGCATAATCCTGTGCACACAACAGGTGTTCAGTAAATGTTTGAATGATTGGCTCTTTCAATAGTGAAAAAATTGAACTTGAAGTTAGAAAGCCTGAAGTTTTTCCCCATTAATTCACTTCAGTTTTAGGACCTTTATAAATTGGGTAGTATTTTTGAAACTCAGTTTCATCAACTCATGGGTGTACTGCTTGTTACATTTACTCTACAAAGATGAGAAGCAAATGAGATGAACTTTGTTAAAATATACTGAAGTATTTTGTTAAATAGTGATGAGCAGTTGTGAAGATCATCATCATCTGAGAACTTGGTAAACAGTTCCACTGTTTTCTCTTCTTCCTGGACCTACAACTGGACTGCTTCCTGGCCCCTCTGGCATTTAGGTGTGGTCATGTGACTGAGTTCTTATTAACAGAGTAAACAAACAATGTGTGCCATAAAAACCTCTTCTGAGGGGTCCTCCAAGATTTCTGTTTTTCTGGAATGGAGATGACCTTCAGGTTAATCCTGGAAGCCACCGTTAAAGGTAGTAGGCCTCCTTGAATCTTGTGTGCCTTCATGGAGGAGGGCCACCCACTACTTTTTACGTACCCAGTTTTGCTCCCTGAGCAAGAAATAAACTATTGTGTCTGAATCATTACTTTTGGGGACTACTTGTTAATCCTACTATTATAAGCAAGGAGCATGCTAACATATGCTTTATTTTTTCTTTAGTGCTTTACCTTTTCCTAATCTTATAGCAGCCTTACAAACAAGGGATAACATGATAAAAATGTAAATATGTAGCCTTGTGGTCCATATATATGCAGTCTGTGACCCAAGGTAAAATTGAGAAGAGAATTATGTTTTGTCATTTGAGGTTTTTTGGGCTAAGAAAAGCTAAATGAGGTTTATAACTTAATAAATTTAATTAGATAATTTGCATATTTTTCACTTTTTTATTATTTGAGGGCAAGGTTCCAAAAGCATATAAAAGAGGAGCTCTCTCTTGGTAATACCTTGCTTTAACTGGTATTTAATATCCAGATATTTTCTTTAACATTAAACAGGATACTCAATATTTTATTGTATATAATTCAAACTTTCTTAATGACAGTAGTCATGCTGTCATTTTAAAAACCATGATTCTTTTCACTCCAGTTCTCTTTCTATTTATTAGATGGTTGTGACCCATTTTGTTTTTAAAGCTTTTTTGGTGGAGAGGGGTTACTGGTGGCTAGATGCACTCCAGAGATTGTAGGGCAACACATTTTCTTCCAAATATGCCCATGGGAAGCTTCCTAAGGAATATTGCGGAGATTCAAGTATACACTTATCTTTTTATCTACCAACTTTTACCAAAGTAAATGAAAATACTGTGCTCAGGTGATAATGGCTGCTCATTTCTAGCAAAGTTTAGTGCTTTTTACTTTCTAGAATATTTTGATTACAGAAGCAAAATACTAACAAACATAATCAAAATAGCCACCATAAAGCCCATGCGCTTTACTTCCTAGCAAAGAAGCTACGCCCTTTATTCTTAGGCAAAATTTTAATTTTATCCATTATATTTAGTAATCTGATTTCTTCGGGAACTTGAGTTCTGTAGGTTGCAGTTAATTCAGTCGGGAAACAAGCTGTGACAGCAAATTAGAAATAGAGAAAGGTAAGAAATAAACCTCACAGTAGAGATAATAGCAAAGGACAGAGTAGCCATAAGGAAAGAATTAAAAACTAATTGTATTGCATTGGCCATAAGATGGCTCTAGTAACACTTAGTTGTCTTTAACTTCATTCAAAAACAATTTTGTTAGATTGTATTGTGACAGCTGTCATATCAGCATGAATTTTTTTAAAAACATCAAATGGGTGAATTTTTGTGTAGCCTTTTTAACATTAAAGATGGAAGAAAATAAGCAACATTTTTGGCATATTGTGCTTTATTATTTCAAGAAAGGTAAAAATAACTGACATGCAAAGAAAAGCTTTGTGCAGTATATGGAGAAGGTGCTGTGAATGATGGAATGTGTCTAAAGTGGTTTGTGAAGTTTAATGCTGGAGATTTCTCACTGGACAATGCTGCATGGTCAGGTAGACCAGTTGAAGTTGATAGCAGTCAAATCAAGATATTGATTGAGAATAATCAACATTATACCACAGAGGAGATAGCTAACATATTCAAAATATCCAAATCAATAAAGTTATTGATGAAAATGAAAAATGTGTTTTACGGAAAAAAACATAGGGACTTTTGGCCAACCTAATATAAACAGGAGTATGAGGGAATCGAGAAGCTGAGCCCTATTTTCTTGGATACCTTTTAAGAATCTTGAGCTATTACAGCATGTACAATAATTGATATTTAAAATTACCCTGAAACAACATAAAACCGAACTATGTTCAGAACACATACATAGAATATGAAGTACATTTAAGAGACTAATTAAATTTGGGTGTTGTCTAATTATTTACAAATTTTATTTAAATCAGATGGCTTATTTTTCAACCAACTAATAATTTTTAAAAATTAGGTTCTCTTGGTTGCATGAAATAAAAGTACATGATCGTTGCTTTCTGATTACCTAGTTATTCACCTTCAAATGCAGTTCCTTTAAATCATTCACCCTGGAGTGGTCTGGGTTCCAATCTAGGTAGAACAGGAAGAGGCCACATTTTTAAAAACCAGAGTCCTTTAAGGAAGTCAAAATTTAGTATAATTCCTGACATTTGAGTTTTTGCACTTTGATTTTGAAAACAAAATTTAATCCAGTTGGTATCTCTTCATGTAGATGGATTTTGATTCTTCATATTTAGCTTTTTACCAGAAAGATAGTTCTGTATTCTTTGGAACCTATCACTTGCTTTTCTGGAAAAATTTTATTCTATTGCAATAGAAACTGTCCTCTACTTGGCTGATCATTTATTTATAGGTACTTTGCAGTGAGATAACTAATTGAAACTGCTGAGATTTTATTTCTTTAATATGTAAATGTAGTAAAAAAGGCATTGCATTGGTATTGAAAGAGGAATGTGTTTCATTACAGTAATTTTGCAGGGTTATTCTTCATAGCACACCAAAGACACTCCTGAACAAAATCTACCACCGTGTCTTACACGTGGTAGATGTTTAAGAAATATTTGTTGAGTGAATGAATGAGCATTGAATTTAAACGAGCTATCATCATCATAGGAACCCACAGGCAAAGCCTCAGATGTCATTTATTAAAAAGTTTCTAACTAGAAAATGTTAACCATTGTATACTGATTGTATTTATTTGTTTTTGGGTTGCAGGTGGCAATAAAAATTATAGATAAATCTCAGCTGGATGCAGTGAACCTTGAGAAAATCTACCGAGAAGTACAAATAATGAAAATGTTAGACCATCCTCACATAATCAAACTTTATCAGGTACGATTTAGCCTTATAGCTTTCCATGCTTCTCACATTCATTTTGCATCTCTATTTTGCATCATCATTTCTCTCTCTTATGTTAGTTTTTTCAATGTTTTAAAAAAGGATAACATCATGCTTTTATTAAGCTGAGTACACCCCTCACCCCTCTTTTATATATTTAAAAAATTAGGAAACTAAAAACTACTAGTAGCTTAATTTTGTCTCTTAGACTTTAAGTTATTTATTTATAGTTGTGTATTTGTGATATTGTGCTTAAAGCTGCTGGGTTCAGGTGGTGGGACCATTAATGAGGACATGGGAGTTTTACTTATTTAAAAAATATGCTGTTATTGTTTTAGGAAATACAAAGGCAAAAATGGTATGTTACTTAGTGACATATTCTGTAATACCTGGAGCCAAATCTTATTTTGTTTGGGTTGTTTTATCAGATAAAGTAAACGAGCCATTTTTTAAAACGCAACTTTATTAAGATACAATTTTGTAAAATGAAACTGTACCCATTTTAAGTGTAAGCCATGTTTTTTAAAAGGAAGGTTTTCTCAGATTTTAAAAAGTATTTCATGTTCAGGAATGGTAATACAATACCAAACATTTGTAATATTTTTATTCATTAATATGTAGAATTTTTTATATTAGGAAACTAGTTTTAAACTAAAATATTACAGTATGCTAGCCTGTGATTTTAATCTCCCAAGTATGTTGTATTCATTCATCTGGTGGTATGCTGGGCTCAGCCTGTCCTGGCTGCTGAGAGCTGATTATTAATTTTCAGGAATTTTGCAAGCTGATTAACATCATGTTAGAAGCTCAAAATCAGCGATTATAGGTGTATATACACCACAGAAGTGGGTTTACAAGTCAAGGCATTTTTCCCTTCTCATACACCTGGTACTAGCACACCACTGTGTGCACTGAAATGGGTTAGCGTAAGTGTCTACCGGGGTTTAAGAAGATATTAGAACTTCTAATTATGTTTATTTTTAAATTGACCTTCTTGTATGTATTTTCTTACTGTGTTTTTTTCCATTACCATTTAGTCGCCTCATACTCTCCTCCCTCATACAGTCACCACATTATTGTCCATGTCCATGAGTCCTTTTCCCTTTATGCTCATTTTTAATGTACATAATGTATTTATACAGTGACCCAAGTACATAATTTGTGTATCTTTATGTATATATTCATAAATACATATACATATCTATGTATATATCACATGTATGCATATGTACATACATATCTATATTTGCCTAAACAACTTTTTATTGATAGAAATTTGCAACTAAAAAGGTGTGGGGACCATCAGCATTACCATTAGCTAAAAATGAGACACTGGTGTGCCATTCAAAACGATTCCTGAAACTGATACTATAGAGAACCTCTTAGGTCAAATTTATACCAGAGTATTTCTCCCTTTAAGCTTTTTTTTTATAAAGATTTTGTTTATTCATTTAGAGAGAGTGGAAGGGAGGGAGAAAGAGAGGGCAAGAAACATCAATGTGTGGTTGCCTTTCCTATGGCCCCCCACTGGGGACCTGGCCTGCAACCCACACATGTGCCCTGACTGGGAATCGAACTGGTGACCCCCTTTAACCTTTTTTTTTCCTTTTAATTTCTAAAGTGGATACTTACAGGAAAATAATCACATTCCTAGAAGTCCCTGATGAACCATAAGACAAACTGAGGTTAAAACCTCTAGGCTTCACATGATAATTCTGTGTTTATTTGAACTAAATAATCAGTTAAATTGATTTACTGTTCGACTTGTTTAGACACAAATTGTAGATAGCTCTTAGTTTTTTGGACTGATAGGCAATAGTCCTACACCTGCATGTTAGAGAAAATTCATTTCAGCCTTTCGGTAAATAGGAGTTCATTTTTATGCTATTAGCGCATGCCAGTACATAAAGCAATAGTGTTACAGAGAAGCAATCTAAAATTCACTCCTTTTGAATCTATAAATTCATTTCCTTTCAGTTCAGTTTAGTTTGGAAAGTCAAGTTTATGACAAGACTTTCTTGTCATAAGTCTGTTTATGACAGGCTTCTTTTCTGAACCTAGGAAAACTAATTTAAATAAAAGTGTATATAGCAGTGGAGTTAATGAAGAAGCTTTTGAACAATGTTTTAAAATAATAATACTGTGTGACAATATTAAACTATAGTAGAAGGACTGTCACATTGTGCCAGATTAGGTAGGCTCTAGGCCAGATAAACTGAGCTGTATTTTATTATCCTTTTCTTGATTGCAGTCTGCCATATAACACAGGGCTAGAAATGTTAGGAAGGAGGTGGTAAAAAGTTGATCTTCACAACTCCTGTTACCTGTATTAGTTTTTTTCAAACTTGAATGTGCATAATAATCACCTGGGGATTTTGTTAACATGTAAATTCTGCGTCAGTGGCTCTGGGGTGGAGGCTGAGACCATACATCTCTGACAGGCACCTGGGCAGTACGCTGCTGCCAGTCTGTGGAAACCCTTGGAAGACCCAGGCTCTGGGTTTTTCACAAAGCGTTAGCATCAGGATATTGTGTCTTGTAAACTTGGCTGGCTTCTGAACTGTTCATAACTTTGACACTTTTACTAGTAGTTTTAAACTAAGTAACTCTATAGAATGTTGTGGTAAATTGCAATTCTTTCCTATCATACTAATATGGAATTATTTATCAATAGGTGATGGAGACCAAAAACATGTTGTACCTTGTGACAGAATATGCCAAAAATGGAGAAATTTTTGGTAAGTACTTTTCCTTAATTTTTTAAAATTTAAAAATGTCACTAATCTTCATGAATGGAATATTTTCTGTTCTCCCTTTTTAAGAGTTGGTAACATGAATTAGACATTTTTAAGCATTAGAATATAATAAAATATCCCGTAAGCTAAAAATATGAAATGTAATTTATTCTCTTATATTTATGATATTAAAGGTACTGTTTAATGTTCTCATCTGTGTTAAAGAGATTGGAGAATTGAATGTAGGGAGAAACTTTCATTCATATTGCAAGGGAGATGGTCTTCCCTATTATCATCCTTTTTACCCTCCTTTTTGACAACTATTTATTGAGCTCTTACTATATCCCAGTCATGGTAGTAGGTATAAAGGATATAGTGGAATTCTAAGTGACACAATCCCTGCCATCATGGATCTTAAACAGTGTAGTAAGCCCTTAACTCGAGCTGTAAGACCTTGGCCAAGTCACTGTACTTTTCTGGGCCTCTGTGCTTTTACCTCTAATAAATTATTTGAGTAACTGGTTTCTGTGATCCATTCTTACACTTAAAAATTATGAATATTTTATTCTAGCTCATCTGTTTCATTTTTATTCTGTGGAGCCAAAAGAGTATAGGTACTCTAAATATTTTTGGTTTTTAACCTAAATTTAAGTCCAAAATTATTTTTTAAACAGCTTTATAAATTGCACATATTTTAAGGTATACAATTTGATAAGTTTTATGTGTGTGAAAGAAACCAACACCACAATCAAGATATCCATCATTCTCAAAAGCTTTTGTGAGCCCTTTGTAATCTGTCTTGCCTGCCTCACCACCAGGCCATCACTGATCTATTTTCTGACTCTGGAGTTTAGTCCATGCCTTCTAGAGTTCTACATAAATGTAATCATACAGTATGTGCTCTTATGTCTGGTGTCTTTCTCCCAGTATAATTATTGTAGGATTCATCCATTTTGTTGTATGTATCAACATGTAATTTCTTTCTATTATTAGTAGATCCTATTTTATTAATATACCCCAATTTGCTTATTCATTCATGTGTTGATAAACATTTGGGTTGGTTTCATTTTTTTGGCTATTATATGTCAATTGCATTGAACATCCACATACAGGTGTTTAACTTATAGTTTGCCTTCAAGTAATATTCAGCACTTCACACATAGTATGAGAACCTTGTAATAGTACACTTCTCTTTTGCCTTTCCTTGTCATACTTTTTCTTATAAAGTGCTTTTCTTAAAAAGTACTTTTCTTATGTATTTTATAAAGTATAGTGTTGTTACTTTTGTTTAAAAAGTCAATTATTTTAAATAAATAAATAAAAAGTCAATTATGTTTTAAAGAGATTTCAGTAGTTTTTTGAACTTATTTATTTAGCAGTGGAGTTATCATTGCCACATCTTTATATTCCTTTGTGTAGATACATTCTTTTCATTTGGTTTTACTTTTCTTCTGCTTGAAGAATTTTCTTTACCATTTCTTGAGTACAGGTCTGTTGGTGATGAAATCTTTCAGCTTCCATATGTCTAAAATAATCTTATTTTGTCTATTTTTGAAACATATTATACTGGGTATATATTTGTAGGTTGATTTTTTTTCTTCAGTACTTAAAAGATGTTGCTCCACTGTCTTCTCATTTGCATTATTTCTGACAAGAAACCTGCTGTCATCTTTTTATCCCTCTGTATGCAATGTCCCTTCTCTGGCTACTTTTAAGATTTCCTGTTTATCACTGATTTTAACAATTTGACTATGATGTGCCTTTGTATGCTTTTCTTCATGATTCTTATGTTTGGTGTTCACTGAACTTCTTGGATATTTGAACATACAGTTTCCATCAAATTCAGAAATTTTTTAGCCATTATTTTCTTAACTAATTTTTCTGGCTCACCCCTCTCGCCTCGTCTTCAGAGACCCCAATAATACACACATTAGGCTACTTGAAATTGTCCCACAGCTCACTGATGCACTTTTCTATTTTAAAAATTCCTATTTCTCTCTATTTCTTTTTTTTTGGATAGTTGCTATTTCTATGTCTTAAATTTACTAATCTTTTCTTCTACAATGCCTAATCTGCCATTAATCTCATCCAGTTTGTTTTTCATTTAGACATTGTCATTTTCAGCTCTATAAACTTGACTAGGGCCTTTTTTTTAACATCTACATTTTCAGTTGACTTTTTGAACATAGGGAATACAGTTATATATTAATTTAATGTCCATGTCTCCTGATTCTGGCATCTCTATCAGTTTTGGATCAGTTTTAAATTATTGATATTTCTCCTCAGCTTTGGTTATATTTTCTCACTTTTTTATATGCTTGCTAATCTTTGACTGGATGGCAGACATTGTCAGTTTTACCTTATTGGTTACCATGCATTTTTGTATTTCTATAACGCATCTTGACTTTTATCCTGGTATGTAGTTAAGCTATTTGGAAACAGTTTGATCCATTTGGGTGGGGTTTTTGTGTTTGCTTGCTTGCTTATTTATGATTGGAGCAGTGCTCAGTCTGATTATTTCCCACTTTGGAGTACGTTACTCAGTGCCCTGTAAATTCGGGATTTCGTTTTTTTCCAGCCTGGCCAGTAAGAACAGGCACTATTCCTGGTACCAGGTACTACTCTATCTAATCCTCTCATACTGTTCTTTCTTTGGCCTCAGGTAGTTTTCTCACACACACATACAAATCAATATACTCCTGAGCACTGAAGGGGGTTCCTCTGCAGATCTTTAGTGGTCTCTTTGTATGTAGCTCTCTCTCCTCTGGTACTGTTTTATAGCTTCTATTTGCTTTATTCTTTCTAGACTCTCAGCTCTGTCTTCTTCACCTCAGGGACTTTGCTGCTTCAGCCTGAGCTCCCCCTCACTATGTGGTGGCCTGCACACTTTCTCAAGGCACTATTTGATCTCACCTCATTTGTCTCCTGTCTGTCAACAATCACTCCTTTTTTGCCTGATGTTCAGTGTTTTATAAACTAGTCCCATATATTTTTGTCTGTTTTTGGTTTATTTGTTTGTTTGTTGGAAGAGGGAAGTGTTTCGAGCAGGAAGGTAAATTCAGTTCCTATTACTGCATCTTGATTGAAAGCAGAAGCCTCTAGTCCTCAAAAATTATCTTTGATTATAGTCATTTTTAAAAGAAGGAATTATATATACTTTGTAGTTTTGAAAAAATGTATTATTTATAGTTGAGTTTAAACAGTTTTGATTCCATTATTTTCTAATTGTATTTTAGGAAAGACAGTTGGCTTGCCTCTTTTACTTATTTTTTTTCTTTTTTATGATACTGTTTATTGAGCTTATTTAAATTCTTAAGGTATTTCTTTCAGCTAGAAGCTTCTTAACTGCTGTTATAATAGAATGGTATGGGCTTTGAAGCCAAGCAGATCTGACTACACCACAGTAATTGTTTATAATGCTGGCTATACTGTAGTAATTGTTGCATTGCTTTGGACAAGTTTCTTTTTTTTTTTTTCTTTCTTCTTTCTGTTTGTTCTTTCTCTTTTTTTTTCCTTTTTTACATTTACTCATTCATTGAGTCGGTCAGTCTTTCAGGAAATCTTTATTGAAAACCAACTAGGTGTCATACACTATTCTGTTTAGTAAGAATACCACAACAAAAAAATCAGAAAAAAATGCTGTTCTCATAAACTATATGTGCTAGTGTGGGAAGAGAGACGATGAACAAAATAAGAATATTATATAGTGTATTCTATAGCAGTAAGTGCTGTGGAAATAATAAAGTAAGGAAAGGGGCATGAGGAGTGGGGAAGTTGATTACAATATTTAACAGAGTGGTCAGGGCAGGCCTCACTGATGTTTGAGCAAAGATTAGAAAGCTCAGTCATACAGCTATGGGGGAAAGAGGGTGATCCAGGGAGAGGGAAGTGAAAGGTCCTGAGGCAGCAGTGTGTTTGGTCTTTTCAAGGAATAACAGGGAGGTCAGTATGGCCAGAGAGAAGCAAGCAAGAAAGAAGAGCAAGAGTGAGTAAGGAGGAAGAATAATAGGAGATTAAGTCAGAAAGGTAAATGGGAGTCAGGCATGGGGCAGATTGGGGGCTTTGTAGGCCATCGTAAGGACTTTGTCTCTTACCTTGAATAAAATTAGGGAACCATTAGCGGTGTTTGAGCAAAGAAGTGATTGCCTCTAATTTAACATTTTAAAAGCACCCTCTGGCTTCTGTGTTGAGAATAGATTGTAGTAATCTAGGGTGGAAACAGGGAAACCAGGTAGGAGGCTTTGTCCATGTAAGAGATGATGATGGCTTAGACCTGGGTAATGGTACAGCACCTAGTGCTAAGTGGTCAGACTTACGACATCTTGAACTTGAAAGTTGAATCAGGATTTTTTGACAGATGGGCACCACTTAAGTGGTAAGTACAATTAGGGAAGGTATCTGATCCCTCAGGCACTCAAACACTAAATGGGGAAAGAGGAGGAACCAACAAAGGAGGAGTCAGAGAAGACAACCGAGAGAATGCAGTAGTATCCTGAAAACCAAGTAGCACTCTGCTACAGAGGCACTTTGGAGTGAAACAGAAGGAAGATGCATTGGTTCATATAGAATAGATTTGATCCATTCTGTAATGTAGCAGATGAGACATCAGGGAAGAGCGGTACATTGGACACTGTATTATGGGGGAGAAGGTTTAGAGCAGCTGGTGGTGCTCATATGTTAGTCAAGGGATGAATAAAAGCATTGATAATTAGCAGCAAAGGAGTTTATGACTCAGTCATCAGTTCTTTCCAACCCAGGAGGAGAAAAAGTAGACAATCTGAATGACCCAGGTTAGGGATTGGAGTGGTAGAAGGACAGATGCACCTAGGACAGAAGGGCACAGCAACTGCTGTGGCCAAAGAGGTGAGAGTTGAAATGGCTGATGGTGAGTGAGGTCCAAGTTCAGGAGGGAGATAAACAAAGCAACAAAGGGATTGGTTTTATGAGCTAAAGAAATAGAACAGTGGAGCAAAGAAGGTTATGATGGTGAAGTACTTTTAGGAAAAAAAAAAACATTGTTGTACATAAAATAAAAACTCCAGTCTGATCCTCTACATAACTTCCCAGGACCTTGACACTTCCAAGGCCTCTTCTGAGACTGGCACTGACCACCCTAACTGCCCTGCAAGTTCAGGAAGGGCCTTAGGTCTTTCCACTCTCCTCAGTGGCTGTTTCTTTGCATAGAGAGAGGTTTCCTGTATCATCTTGCTCCATCTGACTAGAGTAACTCCAAAAGAGTGATTGGGCAACATGCTGGGACTGCATCTATTGTGCAGGACTCATGCAGTACGAGGCTGTGCTGTTTATGCCCTTCATTTTTGTTTGGTAATAAGATTGCATTTTATTCCATAAATGGCTGAAGTACCTTGGAAGGAGAATAGTACAAAAACAATAATTCTAAAATAGAAATAAGAATAAAGAAGTGATTCAGAAAATGCATAGTAGAAAACCATCACAAGAACACAATGTGTGTGTGAAGGGAACACAAATGTGCAGACAGTAAGGGCGCAGGAGCTTCAGATATGGCTCTAAGCTTTATGGCTGTAACAGTGAAAGAATATGTAGTCATTTGCAGAATTTTATCTCAGAGAAACAAAGGTACATATCCTCAAAGAAAATAAAACTTTTCTTGGGAGTAAATTTGTCCTTTGGGGTTTCTTATAGAAGTACTAAGTAAGCCATATTTTAAAAAACAAAAATCTGATTAAAACTATTTCGATGGCTTCCATTCTTTTTGAAATAAAGTCCAGAATTCGTAACAGGGCCAACAAGGATGATTACACTCTACAAATACACCTGGCCTTAAATACATTAACAGTAAAGGTTATCATTTCTTAAACACTTACAATATGGTGGGCATTATGCTAACTCCTATACACATGCTATATTATCTTGTTCTCTCAAAACAAGATAGGTACTACTAATATCTCAGTTTACAACAGAGGAAACTGAAGCACAGCGATTAAACAGTTTGCCCAAATCACAGAGCAAGGAAGGCTTTGAGTGACATCACCAAGGCTTAAGCCTTAGTCTGACTTCAAAGACTGAGCTTTTAGCGACTACACTATACTGTTTATGTGTCCCCTTAAAGTTCCTTGAATTTAACAAGGTTTGCTCTCTTAGCGACTTTGTGCACTACAGTTTCTTCTGCCTGAATGATTCTCTGTCCTCCCTACATCCCCTTAAGCATGTCAATTAATTGAATTAAATTGGTAGATATCATTAATGTTATCATTAAAACTACAAATAGGCAAAACATGTAATAGTTTTGTCCGCTATGATGGATAATGGACATAGAAAGCACTTGAGTCCCTGTCTTCAGTACTTTGGAAACTGACCAGGGGCTTCTTACCAAATCCAATGACCAAATCTAATCTAATGATCACAAAAACCCATAACTAGGCTGATCTCCATACTATTTGTTTTCAAAATAGAACATGTATTTTTTTGATTGCAGACCTGTGCTCCTGTTTATCCAGAGACCTAGAAAGCACTTTGCTCTCTACATATTCAAATTTTCCCTTCTTAAGAGGCCTACCTGAAGTTCCATCTCTTCAGTAGTCTTTCTCAATTAATTCTATCCACACTGATTTCTTCCTATAACAGCATTGTAGTTCTCTTTCCTGCACAACTCATTTTAGAATTTATCTACATACTACCTTTCATTGTTCTTCATGTGTATCTTTTTATCTCTACTAGACTATAAGCTTCTGTTGAGGACTTAGCATAATACATAGCTTTTTATAAACACCTGTTAAAGGAATGATGTCATAGTCTACTTTGGCCTAATACCTCTTATTTACTTAGTGAAACCAATAGAAGAACACTGCCAGGTTAAGTAATGAGGTGCTCTTTGTTCAGTTTTTGAAAGGACTCCTCTGTTGGTTTACACTTCCAGAGATAAACACGAATGAGGAAATGCAGACTAAATCAAGGAAGAAAATTGGCTTACTCTGGTATACTGAGCAGTTGTTGAGCACTTACTGGTAGTTATCACCAAATGCTTAACGTTTTTTCTTCCAACTCCACACCTCCATAGTATAATAGTAAATGAGGGCATTTACATTTATTTTTATTTTTATTCTTATTCAAGGATATGTTTATTGATTTTTAGACAGAGTGGGAGGAAGAGAGAAACATCAGTGTAAGAGAAAAACAATTGGTTGCCTCCCCTACATGCCCTGACCAGGGGATCATACCCACAATCTAGGTATGTGCCTGGCCAGCAATTGAACCCACACCCCTTTGATGTATAGGACAGTGTTCTAAACAACTGAGCCACTAGGCCAGGGCAAGGGCATATACATTTAATCTGAGTAATTTTTGTTTTCCAGCTCTTATACAGCGGTTGGCGCTCATCTCTGAAGAGTATTATTTTCCTGACCTGGTAGCATGGAACATGTAATGGGAAATGAATTTGCTAAAAAGAGCCTTAGGTTATTTATAAATACAGGGGTGAGCAAAAGTAGATTTACAGTTGTGAGTATGTGAAACACAAAGTTTATTCTTGTATTATTATTCATTAATTATTGTATTATTTTCCATATTAACAATTATAAACCCACTTTGGCCCTCCCCTATATAAGGTTTTAACCCTAAAATTTTCTTTTGGAACCATAGGTATGATTAATAAAAGCTATTTAAGATTCTTGCATTCTTTAAAACTATTTCTCATAGTTGTCCATGTGGTAATAGGCACTAAATGGTGCAAAAATCTTGGGGTGGTCACTTCATCAGACAATTTGAGCACTATTCAAACAATTAAACCGGCAGTCAGCCGTTTCCTGCCTGTTAATTAAATTACCCAGGGCCTTTGTTTTCAGATTTCTGCTCCTTGATACGCCGTGTCTTTCCAGGCCAAGCATGTGCCGGAGGTTTATTGATTCATTTCCTGTCTTTCCCTTTCAACGGTAACATACTAGGATACTGGCTGTGGTGTATATAAAGGGGCTTTGTTTTAGCCAAAATACCTTTAGACACTTGGTTACTCAGAGAATCTAGTTTAATTTTTGTGGTCTTTGGTTACTATCTTAACAGCATGAAAGTAATGTTAGAAAAATTGTTTATATGCCTTTTATGAGTTTAAGTAAACTTTGAAGTTTTTACTCATTTTTAACACTATTATGACTCTAATTTAGGCTTTAGTTCTTTGGGTTTTTAATTATTAACCAGAGTCCCAATTGCATTGGGACCCTGCTTAAAACCATACTCACTTCTCCAGTTTTACATCCTTCCTTCAGTTTGGACCCTCGTCACTTCTCATTTGAATTACTTTAGCAAGCACCTAAAGTTTCTTTGCCTCCAGTTTTGTCCCTTTTCTAAACCATCTTTCATGCTGTAACAGTGTGCAGCCAGGGAGACCCCAACTGTCAAAATGGTCTTTCTAAAATGCAGATCTGCCCTGGCTGGTGTGGCTTAGTTGGTTGGAGTGTCATCCTGTAACCAAAAGGTTGTGGGTTTGATTTCCAATTAGGGCACATATCTAGGTTGAGGGTTTGATCCCTAGTCCAGGTGTATACAGGAGGCCACCAGTCAATGCTTCTCTATTGCATTGATGTTTCTCTGTCTAAAAAGCAATGAAAAAAATGTCCTCAGGTAAGGATAAAAAACATAATAATAACTTTAAAAAGTGCAGATCTGATCCTTGTCAGTTTTGTACTTAAAATATTTCTGTGATTCCTACTGCCTTCAGTATAGAATTGGTATTATGATGCAGCCCCTATATATCTTTCCAGTCACATTCCCATCACATCTTGAATGAGCTTTAGGAACTGAGCATAATCTACTGTGCAGATGTATAGGCGAATGTTGCTTTCACATGTCTGAGGATGGTAGATGTCAGTGCAGAAAGATTAAAATCATGTATGCTTCCGAAGGGGTATGCAAATGTTCGATTCATGCAGATTAAATTACACTGTCCTTGGATATAAAATTTAGGATCTTTTGAATTTTTATTAGCTGCATGTTTGTGTACCTTTGAAGAGGTCAGATCTAATTGTATTATTTATAAATCTTTCAGTTTAACTTTTAGGGAAACTGGTAACTTCATGAAAAAGCCAGCATGATTCATGATTCAAAATCTTGTTATTGCTCTCCCCCACGCCTTTGTTTGATTTGGGTCAGATAGTAAAAGAAAAGTCTGGAGTAAGATCTGTGTGCTAGTCCTGGTTCTGACTTCTAATATAAACCTCCGGAGGTAGCCACATGTTTCTGAACCTCGGTGTCTTCTAAAAATGAGGGTTGGTTTGAGTTTATCAAGTAGTGTGTGCTTGATACTATAACTAGTGCTTGGAATTTAAAAGAAACTAATGACTTAGCCACTGCAATAGAAGAAATCATAGCCAATTTTCTAGGTCTAAAAAGTTGATGTCTGTAAATCTCAGGAAACATATTTTGTGAATATTTGATAAATGAAATAGATTTGTCAGAGATGACTAAATATATTTTTAAGCTTCATGTATCTGGAAATGTAAGCATAACAGGCCTTAATTGTTTAGACACGTTCTAAAAAGCAGTCGTTATTCCCTTAACTTCTATTTTATTTCAGCTGCCTCCTACTGATTATTGGCAGCCTGCCTTCGTTATGGTTCAAAGCTGACATTCTGTGCTGTGAGCAGTGAGTTTCTCCCATGTCTGGCAGCTGCAGCTGCAGCTAGGCTACAGTGAAGGGGGAGTGAGAAGCATCAGCTATTCTGATCTTGGCCCTAACCATACCCAGCCGAATTCTATTCATGAGAAGCTTTTGGAAGTCTGTGTTTTCTGTTTCTCTCAGGATGATTTTCCATTAAGTGATTCATACTATTAAGGAATTTCAATAAGATTGAATTAATTAAGAGGGAGCTACTTCTTTGTTTGTGAAAAAGGAGAACCAGAGATCGATTTTATCTGCTAATTAAGGTGGTAAGAGGGATGGATTTCCTACTTAGGATAAAATCAGAAAACCATAGTCCTCATTAGGGAATAATCTTTTCTTCCCCTTTTGGAGAATATTCTTTCTGCTTTCAGAAAGAGATCTCAGAGTAAGACTGTGTTTCTGAAAATGCCTGCATTTTAGCCTCATACATGAATAGATACTCTGATTGTGCTATTGCTCCATTGTCTACTTTCATAAATTATTTATTTCTATGAGAGCAATACATTGTGTACTGAGGGTCTGTTGTATACCAGACACGATCCTAAGTGCTCAGGACACATCTGTGAATGTAGAGTCCTTACCCTCTTGGAGTTTATATTTTAGTGAGAGCACTTCATGTTGGGAGGATTAAAAGAAAATGTATTAATGCCAGTGTTTCAGAGAAGGTGGATGTGGAAGCCTGGATGAGGGTGAAGATTTGTTCTTTTATAAAAGGTGGTCTACATTTGTGTACAAACCCAAAGAAAGAATGCATCAGAGTACATTTTTTTAAGACCTTACATGCATTGAGGTCTTGTATGTTTACTCTAATACTTAATAGTTGGTCTTGGTATAGATTTTTAACCTGGAAACAATTTCTCTTCAGAATAATGAAACATTGTTTCATTGTCTTGTAGTTTCCAGGATTGCTTTTGAAAAGCTTTAAACTGATCCAATTCCTGATCCTTTGTTGTGAATTATTGTTTCTGACTGTGAACTTGTAAGATTTTTTTCTTTCTCCCCAGTATTCTGAAATTTCACAGTGATGTGCCTTGGTATAGGTCTGTTTTGCTAGGCTATTGGTGGGCCCATTTAATCTGGAAACTCATACACTTTTGTTCTAGGAAATTGTCTAGAATTACTTAGTTGATGGTTTCCTTCCCTAATTTTCATCATCTTCTCTTTCACAAATGCCTGTTATTCAGATATTGACCTTCCTGGGCTGTCCCTCTAATTTTGTTGTTTTTTTTTTTTAATTCTCCTCTTTTCCATGCCTTTTTCTTTTTGCTCTACTTTTTGGGAGATTTCATGGTTTTTCTACAGCTTTTATTTTGCTATTATATTTTTAATATCTATGAATTAATTTTGTTCCCTAATTGTTTGTTTTAAAATAACTCATTTTTAGACTTCTGGCCAAGATGGAGGCGTAGGTAGACACACTGTGCCTCCTCGCACAACCAAAACTAAGGACAACAAAAATTTAGAAACAAAAAAACAACCAGAACAGAGAGAAATGAACTGTATGGAAGTCTGACACTCATTCATCCAGACCAGTAAGAGGGGCAGAGTTGGAGGCTGACGAAGAGGGGTCGAGGGGTCCCGGCAGGAAAAAGCGGTGGCTGGCAGACGCAGGTGCACAGGGCGCAGGCGGCAGTTGGCGGACCCCGGACACACAGGGGTGGCTGACGGATGGTGGCAGACCCTGGGTGCAGGAGGCAATGAGCAGTCCCAGTGAGGCACACAAGGCAGCTGGCTGTCTGCAATCACACATTCGCGTGCAGATAAACCAGGCGAAAACAGGCAGCAACACAGACTGTGCAACCCAGGGCCCCAGTACTGGGAAATAAAGCCTAAAAGCGCCGATTGAAAACACCTGTAGGGGTTGAGGTGCTGGGAGAATCTCCCAGCCTCACAGGAGAGCTCCTTGGGGAGACCCACACGGTCCTAGCATGTACACAAGCCCACCTGCCCGTCAGCCAGCACCAGAAGGGCCCAATCTGCTTGTGGGAAGTGGCAGAGGGGACTGAAGTCCTAGAGAGAGTGGAGCGAGAGCCATTGTTCCCTGTCTGTCCTCGCCCCCACATACAATGTCACAACCCAGCCAATGGGGTGCCCTGCCCTGGTGAACACCTAAGGCCCCCCTGCTCAATACGTAACCAGCACAACCAGACCCCCCCCCTCCCAAAAAATGCCTCAAACAGATCAAATCAAAGTCCCACAGCCAATACTTTTAAGCGACCAAGAGATAGCCAGTCTATCAGATGCACAATTCAAAGCACTGGTGATCAGGATGCTCACAGAATTGGTTGATTTTGATAGCAAATTAGATGAACAAATGAAGGCTACAATAAGTGAAATGAAGAAAAATGCATACGGAACCAATAGTGATGGAAAGAAAGCTGGGTCTCACATTAATGGAGTGGAACAGAAGGAAGAAAAAAACATACAATCAGAAAAGGATGAAGAAATAAGAATTCAAAAAAATGAGGAGAGGCTTAGGAACCTCCAGGACATCTTGAAATGTTCCAACATCCGAATTATAGGGGTACCAGAAGGGGAAGAGGAAGAGCAAGAAGTGGAAAAGTTATTTGAACAAATAACTTTTTTTTTTTTTGTTGGGTGGGAGAGGGTGAGCAGGGTGGAGGGGAATAAGGGGGGGATATGGGACAACTGTAATAACATAATCAATAAAATATATTTAAAATTTTTAAAAAAAACTCATTTTTATGTGATGATTTTACAATGTCTTAGCTCTGAGGACAACAATAATTTTGTTATGTTTTCTTCTCTTGATATGGTGTCTTTTTTCCTCTGAGTTGATTGATTTCTGTTGGTGTGTATGTTTTAATCTGTGTATTTATGTTAAGAGGTTTTTTTAGATGATTCCTGGGATGTTTGGTTGTCAATTCCTAGTTAAGAACAAGAGACCAAGAGCCAGTAGATGGGATTTGTCTGCTATGAGTTTAACTGTAGGAGTGATTTGATCGTGATCTTTTATTGGAGATTCTCGATGTTTGTACCCTTATTTTTTTTTAATATATTTTATTGATTATGCTATTACAGTTGTCCCATTTACCCCCTTTCACTCCCCTCTTCCCTGCACACCACCTCCCACCTACATTCCTCCCACTTTAATTCATGTCCATGGGTCGTACATATAAGTTCTTTGGCTTCTACATTTCATATACTATTCTTGCCTCCCCCCTTTCTTTTTCTACCTACCATCTATGCTACTTATTCTCTGTACCTTTTCCCCCTCTCTCCCTCTCCCACTCCCCTGTTGCTTACCTTCCATGTGATCTCCATTTCTGTGGTTCTGTTCCTGTTCTAGTTGTTTGCTTAGTTTGCTTTTGTTTTTGTTTTAGGCGTGGTTGTTAATGGCTGTGAGTTTGCTGTCATTTTACTATTCATATTTTTTATCTTCTTTTTCTTAGATAAATTCCTTTAACATTTCATATAATAAGGCTTGGTGATGATGAACTCCTTGAACTTGACCTTATCTGAGAAGCACTTGATCTGCCCTTCCATTCTAAATGAAAGCTTTGCTGGATAGAGCAATCTTGGATGTAGGTCCTTGCCTTTCATGACTTTGAATACTTCTTTCCAGCCCCTTCTTGCCTGTAAGGTCTCTTTGAGAAATCTGCTGACAGTCTGATGGGAACTCCTTTGCAGGTGACTGTCTCCTTATCTCT
>CM052543.1:71108115-71130047 GCA_028533065.1 Trachops cirrhosus
AGATGGTAGGTAGGAAATAGACAGGGGGAGGGCAAGAATAGTATGGGAAATGTAGAAGCTAAAGAACTTATGACACATGGACATGAACTAGAGGGGGGAATGTGGGTGGGGAAGGGTGTGCAAGGTGGAGGGGGATGGAGGCGGGGCAATGGGACAGCTGTAATAGCATAATCAATGAAATATTTTTAAGAAATAATAAAACAATGCCCATACCTTCCAAAAATAATAATAACTATTAATAATAATTAATTAATAACAATAATAACTATTCTAGGATTATTCATAAGTCTCTGTATATCCAGAAGTTTATCTAGGGAATGAAAAGAGGCAGAAAAATATTTAGTGATTTACCAATAAACACTAATTGAAGGCATATGCAAATGTAGTGGTATCTTCTCAACATTAACTATAAACAGTTCAATAGGCCTGAAAACTTAATTGCTTGTCCATGATTCTATAGATCATTGGTGGCAAACACAAGGCCCTGCGGCCTGAATCCGGCCCTGCACCTTGTTTTACCTGGCCCGGCACCTTGTTTCTACCTGGAGGCAGCACCGAGCTCCTTACCCCTAGTTAAGTAATTACATTTATACAGTCCTAAAATTACACTCGGCCCATTGAAGGCAACCATGAGGCTGACGTGGCCCCCAGTGAAAATGAGTTTGACACCGATATATAGAGGGGAGAAGGGAGAAAGAGAAATATCAATGCAAGAGAGAGAAGCATCAATTACTTGCCTCCCTTACACACCCAGACTGGATATTGTATGCACCCAGACTGGGGATAGAGGATCGAACTGCAGCCTAGGTATGTGTCCTGACTGGGAATCGAACCCACAACCATTCAGTTACCGGATGGCCCCTCCAACCATCTGAGCCATGCTAGCCAGAGCAAGACCTTGAAATTTTTTACCTCTCTATTGAAAGCTAGTGAGGAAAAGCTCTTATGAAACTAGCACTTTCCTAAAAACCAGAAATGCTTCTTGCCTGTCATTTAAAAATATTGATTGTTTATGTATTACAGAATTTGTAGTAATATAGTGTTCTGGTAGAGTTGTAAAATCATTGGTATAATTATTAGTTTCAGGAAAGTAAAGGTTAGGCATCAATATCTAAAAATACTACATTTTGTTGATCCTAAATAATCACTCTCAACCTCTTACATTTTTTATATTTAGACTTCCAGTGAGTTAAACATCAAAATATAAATTCTTTAAATTAAGTGTGTTGCTTATTTTCCCCTAAGTTATTTATGTTTAAAATAGGAAAAGTGCTTTTTGTAAAATTAAATGAGGTAAATGAAAGTAATAATAAAAAGCTTAAAGCAAGGTTGTATTAAATAGAGCTAAAACCAATGTAAGCTCTACTTTTATGTTTACCTAATAATATGGCTGGTCTCAGTAGGCATGAGTGTTCTAGAAATAGTACCACTTCTTTATGAGTTTCGGCATAGAGGATAAGTTACGTTTTCTACCTTTGATTTTATATATAAAAATAAAATTGATTTTTACTACTTTTAGTGGACATTCTTTGTCTTGTGTTAGGAGCATTTCTGAGTTCAAGTTCAATTTACAATACTGTTAATTTGCCTCAAGGACATACGGAAATGTAGTAGTTTGCTACATATTTGCTGAAATGCTTAATATTTCATATCTTTTGCATGGCATATTGGTGCTTAATTCAATAAATTAAAATTAAATAAAGGTAATTTAAATTGGAGTTATTAGCTCTGACTGGTGTGGCTCAGTGGGCTGGGTGTCCTTCTGCAAACCTACAGGTTGCTGATTGGACTACTGGTGAGGGCACATACCTGGGTTATGGGCCAGGTCCCCAGTTGGGGGCATGTGGCAAGCAGCCATCACACATCGATATTTCTCTCTCTTTCTCCCTCCCTTCCCCTTCTCTTTAAAAATAAATAACAAATAATAAATCTTCAAATTTTAGTTACTAATCTAGTGATCTATAGGAATTAGATAAGCCTTAATTGGGAAACTTGCTTGTTTTTAGTTTTGGTGTTTTTAAGGTAAAATAACAAGTTTCTTTTTAGTCCATTTCATGTGCACGAAGGCAACCATTGTTTGTACATTCATTCATTCATTCATTGAACAGATATGTATTGAACACCTACAACATGGCAGGCATTTCAGTTTGATTTCTTTGCTTCAGTATAGTAAGTTCTGATTTTGGCTTTGTCAGTAGCAAATATATTACTCTGGCCAGGATGACTTTGCAGGCTCTGTAGCTTTCTTTTAGTGGGTTGATCATTTTAATGGAAATATTTTGCAACTCCAAATGCATTATATAATGAAACTCTGTATCAAGAGGCCAAGATCAGCTTTTTATACAGATATGTATCCTTATGACTTTATGATTGAAGCTGATGCATGAATGCTTATAAGATCTCATCTAGACAGTTTCTTTAAAAACCTGTCAAATTTATTGAGTATATACTGAAGAACATACAGTAATAAAAGATAAATATTGTTTATATGTAAATATATGTGTAGTATACATAGTTATATGTACATTATTATATATAAATGTAGTCGAATCCTGAGTTAACACAAAAAATACATATAACCTAAAATCTTGTCATTAATATACTATATCTACAGGAAATTGGTGGCTAAAGAGCTATGGCCAAAATTAATTTAACTTTTTAACATCGTTATCGTCAAATGTGTTACTCATTTGTGGAGGGGGTGGGGGAAGGAGAAAAATGATAGAAATTGGTAGAGCACTGAAATCAAATCTCCTAGTCTGCAGTTTTTCCAAGAATCCTGGTGATAGATGGTGTGGGGGCCCCGTCCCGCAGTGTCTCCTGGAGTCATGGGTGAAATGAGGATACCAACGCAAGATCTGCTTGGGGAGAAAAGGCTAGCTAATCTCTCAGAGGAGAGCACTGAGGTCCTTTCTCTTGAAGCTTTTATTAAGAAAGATTTGTGCAGGGGTATACAGCAGGCATGCAAAGCTCATAAATCAATGTCTAAAAGTCATAGTTACAGAAAACAGATATTATCTATAGGTAACAATTGAGGAAACACAGAGATCTGCCTCAGGTCAGGGCCTGTTTGATATGCTGACTCCAAGAGGGTCATTAAGGCAGGATTCATGAGATTAGGAGTTCACTCCTGTTTTGGATTTAGAGAACAGATTTTGGCAACAGGGCTATACAAAGCAAAGCAAGCCTCAAGGGATATAATGCATTCTTTAGGCCTGATTTCCCATGGGAACCCTATGCCTGCCTCCCAGTATTCTCAGCATTCCGGTCAAGACTTATAGGCCCTTATTCAAGGCCTGGCTTGCAAAGGGCTACAATTCCCAATACCACACAAAGTGGTCCCCAACAGGATGGTATGTCATTAATATCATCTTGGGGCTTTGGGCTGCCTTGACTCATCACTTCAATTTTAAACAAGTTATTATGAAAAACATGGACCACTTAGATGTGAATAAGAGTAACTTTAGTTTGTGTGATAGGGCATCTAACCGATATAAGTGCTTGGAGAGACAGAATCAACTAGATTCGGATGACTTTAACTAGAAAAACTAAGTTTGAAATTAGTGTTAATTGGAACCTAATCAACAAAACAAACAAGCAAGCAAAATATAACCACAGACGTTGAAATTAAGACCAGTCTGACAGTAACCAGAGGGTAGATGGGAGGGGATAATAGAGGGAAGTGTTTTCGGGAACAACTATAAAGAACACATAGACAAAACCAAGGTGGGGTGGAAGCAGGGGAGGGAGGTGGGGATGGCTGGGGTGGTGGGGAGTGGTAAGGGGTAAATGCAGACTACTGTAATTGAACAACAACTAAAATAATTTAAAAATAACTTTATGATGCATCTCAGGTTTAGTAAGGTTATTTCCTTTTTATTTGTCTCAAGGAATGTTTTGGATTTTTAAAAATTTTTCTCTTTTTTGTATTGGTGTACTGGTTGTATTGGTTGTACATTGGATGTATTGGTTGTTTAGAAGCATGATTTATAATTTTCACATAATTTCTCTTTGTTTTACACATACTTGAATTTTAGTTACTTAACCACTGTGTTCAGAAAACAATATTGATACAATTTCAAAAAAAAGAAATTAGTGTTAATAATGCTATTAACCAAAACTGACATTTATTGCCAGGCACTCAGCTAACTGCTTTGTACATATTGTCCCATTTAAATCTCACATAGGTTGTTGTGTCATCATCATCCTCATATAGATGAGGAAGGGGAGACGCAGTGGTAAAATAAGTGTCTGTGGTAGCATAGCTAATGAGTGGAAAGGGTAGGATTCAAACCCAGATGAGTCTTGATTTAAAAACCCATGCTCTTAATCATTACAATAGTATGTTTTGTAGACTGCATACCTCAAAGTTATACTGGCTTACTATATGAAAATATTTCTAGGTACTATACCAGACCTGCTGAATCATACTTCTTGAATACAGGAATCAGGACTGCATTTTTAACAAACTTCTCAGTGTGATTCTTATGAACACTAAAGTGTAAGAACTACTGTACTATACTATATTGCTATATAGTTTGGGTAAAGACAAATAATAAACTCTGATGGGTAGGAGGATGAAAAATATTCCTGATATTAGAAGTGATGCTTATGAAATCATGGAAGTATGAATAGTTCATATGGGCTGGCAATATTGGAAAACTTAGGTGGTGATATAGAGGACTTGGAGGACTCTGAATATAAATGAAAGATTAGGACAGAGCTTTAGAAAAGAAGGAAGTTCCCAGTAGATTGAACAGAGTTAGGGGCTAATTTATCCTGCTCCATTAATACCTTGCTCACATCTGTTTATCATAATACTGAAACATTTTATTTTCTCTGTCTCTTGCCTTCCTTAAACTGGACATTGAGACTGGATAGTCTCTTTATTTGTAGTTGTGTTCCCATCTCTTAGCCTAGTCCCTAATACATACCCTTAATAAAGGTCAAAATATCTCAAAAAAAAAAAAAAACCTCTTGGAAGGCTGGAGTCCTTTCTGGGGCCAACTTTTAATAATTTGAGAGCCTTGAGCATCACCTTTCTGCCTCGGCCCATGATCCAAGTAGGAGCTTCAAGCTCTGACTTGGCTTCCATGACCCAACTATTGAAGTTTAACCCAGCCTGAAATTCTGAGTCTTTCCAGCTGCCCCAAGGAAATTTCCAGGGAGACACAGCAGGCTCTCTTCCCTCCTGCTCAGTAATCCTGATAGAATGCTCAGGAACTTGACCCTGGGTCCAACTACCCTTCCCCTACCCCAAGAGCAGGACAGAAGGGAAACCATCCAACAATAGAGGTAATAGGAAGAGACATTGTTACTTCATTTCTGAAAAGACAATTTAGAGATCTTTTAGTCATAGTGTTATATTATAAAAATAACTTTAGACTTGAATTTAAATATTCATTTCTTGAATCATTCTGGGAACTATATAGTGAGTAGCCTTTCATTGTTCCTTCTCAACTCAGAAATGCTTAAAAACTTGTCCCTCAGCCCTGGTACCATCCTTCCTCTGCACTAGAAGAATTGTTCCCACTGCAGGAGCTTTAAAAAAAATCCAACCAGAAGGGCAATAAGAAAGGATATTGGCATTTTCTGAAAAAGACTTCTAACACTGGTCTACTGTAGGCTTGTCTTCCTTCCTCACAGGGTGGAGATCAGATCGAATACAGATATAAATGTGCATATTGCTTTAAACAGAAGGTTTCTAAGAACTTAAAACAGTGAGGAATGGTCAGTTTTATCAACAGATTTATGCCAAAGAATCATATCAGAAAGTAGATTTGATCCAATTTCAGTGCCAGTACCAAAATGTGCCACTGGTAATTTTAGGATCATTGTGGAGCAAGCTGGGATGTTTCTGAAATATGAGTTCTCTTTGTCCCTTCTCATATCTGTCTTTCTTCCCCTTGTATGTTATCTGCAATTTACAACTTATCTATATAAATTGAACACCTTTCTGATTTCATTTTGCTTTATTCCATTTTATTAATTAGCTACATACTTTGGCACCTGCATGTGTGTTTTAGAATTCTACAGTCAATTATAAGATGGGATGCATTGTTAAGAATTTGAAACAAAGAACTTTGGGAAAGTAAAAATAAAAATTAAGTAAAATATGATTGTGACCCAAGTATATGTTAGTAAATATTTTTTGCTCCATAACAATGATCTTATTATTCCCTGGTAAAGGACTTTCTGCTTTGTTATTTTAGTGTGTGGTGTTTTTTGTTTTTGTTTTGTTTTGTTTTGTTTTTTTGTACAAAATAAGCTTGTTTAAAGGGGAGAAAAAACTCAGAGGCTCCAATGATTGGGCAAATCCTTATGGAAAAACAAAAAGAAAAAGAAACCTAGATATCAGGATTAGAGTAGCTAATTTCCTTTTCTCTTCTAAACATTTCATTTGCATGTTGAAATCTGTGATTGTTCTATGATCTCCTATGCTGCAGATTTTTACTCATTGCAATATAGGATGCTCCAAGATTTGAATCGTTATTATTCAAATAGTATTTGGCCATTGTTGCCTTGTTCAGCTAAAATAGGTATTGTGTACCTGCCTGTTTTCTTTACTTAGTTGTATGATTTTGTCACTTGATAGTCTTTATAGTTATATCCGTTCAAAATCCAATTATGAATTATTTTAAAGGTAAACTCTTTAATATTGTGCTATGTTGAGTTGGCATAAAGTAACTTTTTTACATGTTGTTTTACAATTCTAAGACAAGCATCTCAAGTAGCTTTCAAATTTGTACATTTTTTTGCTTGTCATTGACTGCCTCTTCTCCATAGTTTTATCCATGTTTCACTAAACATGTCCATCTGTTGTGTCTTATTAAGAATCTGTATACCCATCAGCTTCACACTTGTTGAGGAGTATAGTACAGAAGCTTCATGGAGAATATGACTTTATATTTTACATGAGGTGAAATCTCCCCAGGTAAGGACTTTTTCACTACAGGTGCAAGCCCTTTAGAAGATAATTATGAGTATGAAATCTGATTTCCAAATACAGATTCCTTTGAGAGAAAATTTACTCAGGATACTTAAAATATTACTTTGCAGTGCAGCAGTTTATCAGATCTTTCATATATAAATATGTATATTTAGACTATATGATAAACTATATATGGGACAGAAGCTTTTAAAGATTTTTTTACTTAAACATTTAAATTTTAGAATTTTTTTCTTCTTTTTCACCTTACCTACTAGTAAAGTCTGACATTTTAAACTTTTTTATATAGGTCAGGAGATATTAGTAATTTTTTTATTTCTATTTTTTATATTAACTACTGCTTACAATCTTTGTGGGTAATCTGCTTTTTTGACCGTGTATACAGAGACATTTTTGATTATGATAATAATAGTGGTGATAGATGTTACTGAGAGAACAATGCCCTGAAAATACCTTTCTTGAGTCCCTCATGCCAGGTATGTTAAGCAGAGGTTACCTCTGTGGTCTCATAATGGCTTGTACACATCTCTCAATGCTATTCTTGTCATTTTATAATTACATGCTCCTAGGTCTGTCTCCCCTACTATAGTGAACTCCTTGGAGGCAAACAAAAAATATTTTTTATTTATGTTTATATTTTGAGTACCTAGCAGAGTACATAGCCCACAGCATATTGCAAATACTTTGTAAATGTTTATTAAGGAATTGAGAGAATTGAGTCTCTAACATTATGATTATTATTTTGAACTCAGATTGTGCTTCTGTGAACAGAGATACAGCCAGAAACACTTATATTGCTTTTAACTATTTCTCTGTTATTAATAATTCAAAATACTCATTTTTGGAGAATATTATTTTTCAATTTACCAAGAAGGTTTAACATCCTAAATGCTTTTACATGCAGATAATTTTGTTTGGTATAATCAAATGCTAATAGGCCTTAACATAACGGTACTGTATCCTGGTTGTTATATGACTTCAAGCTAGTTTGCTACCTGTTCTCCAAATGTACAACTCACCAGTTTTTATTTACCATTCCACAAGGGCAATTGCTGTAGTAGTTGTCTCCATTTAAAAACATTTTTTTAGAGAAACTCAAAATGGGAAGAAACAGGGACACATTATTTATAATGCAAAATAACCCATTCAATTTGTTTCTGAAATGCATTTGTTAACATTTTTGAAATGTCTAATCTGAGATTTTGTTTTGTGTTATGCCTTACACATAACATGTGATCTTTACTGTTACTGGCTTTGGCATTACAGATAAAGTACTTATGGTAAGAAACTCTGACTTGAGTTGCTAATGAGGTAGTAGCCCAATTCAATTCTCATTGAATTTCCTACCTAACTTCTCTCAGAAGCTTCTGTTTCTCATTCAGTGTGATATTATTACACATTTTAATTGTGTTTTTTTACTCTAAACTAGATTTTGGCTAACTCAGATTCTCTTTTTGAGAGAAATACAAACCCTTTATAAGGCCCTTCCTATTACCGTATTTTTAGAGCTAGAAGATGCACCAGGCCTTAAGACTCACCCAGGTTTTAGAGGAGGAAAATAGGAAAAAAATTTTTGAAGCAAAAAATGTGGTAAAATATTTGATAACCTGTCACCCCACTCCACCGCCCCCCACAGCAAGCCAGGTAAGCTACATTCAGACTATAAGACATACCCCCATTTTTCTCTTGAATAGGGGGGTGTCTTATAGTCCAAAAAATGCGTTATGTTACCTAAAGATGGAAAGGGAAACCTCATTGTCCCTTTTGTTTTCTAGTAGCCTAAGAATAAATTTAGGCAAATATTTATTGAGCATCTGTTACTTGTAAGTCACTATTGTTTGTGCTGTGGACTAAAAGTGGAGTAAGATGTGGTTTTCTGCTTTCAGGTCTGTTGGACTCATGAGACATATTCATATAACAATAACAAAGCTTAAAAAGCAGGGCAGGATTTTTTTTTTTGGATGAGATGGCTTTAGAGTTGGAACTGAAGGACCTATTGAAAGGATCTGGTCTCTGGCAGATACCTATGGATAGTGCTAGGTTTGCTACTGATCTTGCTGAAAAACTCTGATTTTGGCAACATTCTATCTTTCTGTTTTGGTAAAGTAGTCCTTAAAGTGACTTAGCATATATATCTATTCTGATCATTCATATACTGCTTTTATTAATTAGAATATGCAGCTATTTCTAAAAAACTATTACTCCTTTGTGCTATGTACAAGGGTGGAAGAGAATTTAGTTGCAGATGAAGGTAACTGCATGAGCTGAAGTGCAGAATTAGAAAATAATAAGGTTTATGTGGAGAATATCAGTTCAGCTTGACTGAAGCAAATAGGGGAAGAAGGTTGGATGGTAGGAGGAGATGGTAATTGGAAGAGATAGTAAGGGCATAAAAGATGGTTTAAAATGATATATTATGAAGATTCTGTATGCCAACTTAGCTCAGGGGTAATATGGGCTTAATACCAGAAACATGAAAGAGCGATTGAGAATTTTTAAGTAGGAATGACATATTCAGAGTTCTGATTTACAATGATTAATTCATATTGGACTTGGGAGATCCCAGAGCCATGCTGATTAACTTGACAATTATTACAGTACCCCAAGTGAAATGTACTCAGGACTAATGTGGGGTAATATTAGCTGGACTCAATTTGGGGAATGGAGGAGGGGAGAATGGAAGAGGCACCAGATGGGAGAGAAGTTGCAGAAAGAAAATGTCAAGGCTTGGCATTCTTTTCCAAAAACATAAGAATAAATGAAAGGTAGAAATGTGTCAGAAAAGGAATTGAAAGCCTAATGCTGGACTTGTATAGAATATCTCTGACACTTACATGATTTATTTTCTCTTAGTGGCCAATTTGTTTGCTGATGATTAAATAATTATTTTGTTCACTTTTTATTTATAACCTCATTTGCTGAATTTTACCATCATTGGAGCCATTCTTTCATCCCTTATTTGTTGTTTTTGACCTTTTTACTTAGCAGTGTTAGTCTGATTTTACTTTCCTTTTCCATCTACTCTCATGTGTCCTGAGACAGGGCTTGTTGAGTGACAGAGAACACACTCAAGCCTAACTGCTGTGAAGGGGAATGCAGTTTAAGGCTATAGAGATATCTCATGGAAATATTGGGGTAAGAAAACCTTAGCTAGGCATCATGGAATGTCTAGGAAGTTAAAAAGAATGTATTTTTCTGAAAGGAACAGTCATATTCTTTCTAATGGGTTCTTCTTGCTGCACATCTCTCTATCCCTGTTCTCTCCTCTAGCTGGCTTCCTTTGTCTGCATATTCTTTTTATACTGCTTCATACAAGTTCCATGTTTTGTCTTATCTTATTTTTTTAATCCTCACCTGAAGATATGTTTATTGATTTTAGAGACAGAGGAAGGTAGAGGAGGAGGGAGGGAGAGACAGAGTGAGAGAAAGAAACATTAATGTGATAAGAGAAACTTTGGTTGCCTCCCATACAGGCTCAAACGGGGATTGAACCCACAGCCTAGGCATGTGACCTGACTAGGGATTGAACCCACAACCTCTTGGTGTATGGGTTGACGCTTCAATCAACTGAGCCACTCAACCAGGGCGAGTTCCCAGTTTCCATATACTCATTCAGTTCCTCGCAACTAAACAACAGTTTCCCTGTTTGTCTCTCAGCCCTAGTGTTTCCCAAGAAGGGGAATCTGATTCACCCAACTCATTCAATACAAGTCATTGTATCATTTCTGATACTGTGTAATAAATTACATAGTCTTTCAGCTCCAAGTAATAAAAACCTGACTCAGGTTGAAGAAAAATGAGGAAATGTAGTATCTCCTATAACAGGAAGTCAGAAGAAGGGCATCCTTTAGAGTTGATTGGTTGGAGACTCAATACTACTATCAAAAACCTGGGCTCTTTGCATTTTTTCACTCTACCATCCTCGGGATTGGCTTTATCCTTTGTAAAATGGCTACAGCCATTTCTTTCTTCCTGTGGCATTTTCATAGGAGTGAGAAAAATTTTCTTAAACATCTGTTCTGGAAATGACTAGATTTCCCCTCATGTTTCATTGACCAGATTTGCAGTTAGAGGTTTCTTTGGGTTAATAAACTAAACTCTGTTGGTAAGGAGGAGAAGCCACCAGAATATGTCATTCCAACATACTTCACTGGTGAGGGGGGTGGGATTACACAGAGATGAAATCAGGCTCATTTCTGGAGTTGGGATGGAAGGCATTTTCCTCCGTGGTCAATTTTGTCTTCTATCTGGAGGGTGGAAAGGAATGACAGTCTATTGACAGGGACCCAGAAAAGTCCTGCTGTTCAAAGATACATGGCCACATATATTAGTGTATAAGCGCTTCCTTTAAAATAAGTACTGTGGGAATTTTACCTGAAGAAATTCAGAGTTCTATCAGGATGAAAGACAGTTTACCACAGTTATCTTCAGGCCAGGTATGTGCCCCTTTCCTTCCCAGTTAGCTATGACCTGGAGAGGGAGGTGTAGCATATAGTATATATACACTATAAAACAAAAGCTATTTTGTACAATGAGTGAGGACTCTCCCAGAGGAGTGTGGCAGTTATATATACTGAAATATAACTGGTGTATGCCTCTTTTGGATCATTTTCTGAGTTCTTACAGACACAGGTCTTCCTCAGAGATTTTCAGTAGTGCATATATTGATTTCAGTGAAACAGTATTTCCTACTATTGCCATTAAAAACCTTCAGTATTCAGTCACATTAAATTTTTGCAAAGTTTGGAATATAAGTTAGAGAAAGTCCCTTGTGCACAATGAGCATACCATGTAAGATTATAGTATCAGTAAAGCATTCTTTCTAAAACCTGAACCTAAGAGATTTAATATTCAAGCTGCAGTATCTAATATGGTTTTCAGGATTAATTTCCTGTAAGGAGTATCTACTTTGTATAGCCTGAATCTTCCTGAATTTTCACAAACTAATTACTAAGGTGAATCTAAAAATTCTAAGTATCCACTGTGATATTCTCTCTTTGCTCGGTACAGTATGCTGACAAAAGATTGAAACTATAGCCTATGATTGTTGAAAAACAAGACTATTTATGGATCAGAAGGAAAACTAAAGTAGGTTAGAAACCCAGAAGGCTCTTCTTGTCAAAGATATATGCCAATACATATACCTGCAGTTTAAGAATGGGGGAGTTGTTTTTGCTTAATAAGCTTTATCGGTAAGAAAGAGAACCCACAGAGTATGGAAGAAGGAAGTGGAAAGGAAACAGGAAGGGCACCAAAGACATGTATACTCTTTCATTTTCACCTAGAGCCCTCATGGCCACTTTTGAAAATGGTCTTAGATACCTCTACAGACCACTATTTTCTGCAACGTGTTTCACAGAAGCTAAATAAATCCTTGACCTCCTCCTTGAGAAAGGATTCATTCTATAGATGCAAACAGTGGAAAATACTAAATTCTTTTCCAGGAGATTTACACTGCACCTTCATAAATTAAAGACTGAGAAGGTCTGTGATAAAATAACACAAACTTCTCTATTCCTGTAGTTTCCAAACTTTCTTAATCACCAAGTCTCTCTTTTCGTATAACAGGTATTAAATCTGACAGAGCACACTAAGGAACTGCTAGAGTCAGAGAGAGGTGCTCTTGAGCAGAGAATAACAGTATGAAAACAGGGTTTTAGTAAGAATAATCTAGTGGTATGTAGATAAATTAGAGACAGAGAGACTGGAAGCAGAAAGTCCTGTTTGGAAGCTATTGGAATAATTTGGTATGAAGAAAATGACACAGATCAGAAATTCAGCAAATATATATTGAACCACTGCATGCCAAACACTGTTGTAGATTTAGATGATAGAAAAGAAAAAATCAGAATCTTTTTCTTGTGGAGCTTATGTACATCCTAGGAGAGGCAGAAATACAGTAAATAAACAAATATACAAATTGGCAAATGGTGAAGAGTGCTAAAAAGAAAAGTAAAGCAGCCCTTGCTGGTGTGGCTCAGTGGATTGAGTGCCAGCTTGCAAACCAAAGGGTTGCTGGTTCGATTCCCAGTCAGGGCACATGCATGGGTTGTGGGCCACCACACATTGATGTTCTCTCCCTCTCTTTCTTCCCCCCTTTCCCTCTCTCTAAAAATACATTTTAAAATTTTTTTTAAAAAGAAAAAGAAAGCAAAGTAGAAGAAAGGTAGAGTCCTGGGCAGTGGTTAGTGGGGGGCCTTTCTTGTGAGTGGACAGGTAAGCAGAGACCATGAGCTTAGAAAGAAAGCAGTGTGGATATCTAGACAGAGGGAACAGCAGTGCAAAGACTTTGAAATAGGGGTCCAGTGTGGCAAGAAGCAGAGTTAGGTGAGATGGTAGTAGATGGGGAAAGGGAGGCATGCAAGGGGACAGGAATGGGAAAGATCATGTAAAGCCTAATCGACCATGGTAAGGACTTTGGACATTATACTGAATAAAACTGGAACCTGTTGGAGAGTTTTGAGCAGAGGGGTGACGTGATGTGGCTTAGTTTTTAAGATGTAACTCTGATTTCTGTGTGAAGAACAGACTGGAGTAGAATTTGATTGGTCTGGTTACACTCTGTCCTTGGGAGAATTAGCACAGACTTCTGGAAGCTACTTTAACAATATGCAGTAAACATTTGCTGCCTCAATCCAGGGTGAGGGAGTTTTAGCAAAAGCAAGCCTCATAGCAGCCTAAGTACAATGCAGGCCTGATTCCCCACGGGAAAAGTGATCCATGGGTTTGGCTTCCTGTGTGTTGACCTGCACCTATTGGTTTTCCAGTAGGGCTGGGCTACATTCACCATGCCACATGGGTGGGTTCCCTATAATATGGTATTTGTCTTTTACTGACTGACTTGTTTCACTTAGCATGATAATCTCCAGTTTCATTTATACTGTCCCAAAAGGTAGGAGTTCCTTCTTTTGGAGTTATCTCTGACAGTTCTTTAAGACGTTCCTTACACACACACACACACACCCTCCTGTTAGAGAAATTGGTAAACTGCCTTTTGTTTCCCTGTTCACAATGGCCTAACTATTGGGAATGGTTCTGGTGGGTATAATTGGAATAGGGAAACTCTCACTGCTGCTCATCACCTTACCTTTATCTTTTCCATTTTCCTCCCTGGCTTGGGGCTTCATTTTGAGAGAGAGGAAATGGTCTTAGGATATACATTTGATATATTTTTTTCTGGTTTCTGATCCTGGTATGTAAGGAGCTTTCGAATCATCACCTCATCCCAACAACAAATAAAAAACTGAACAAACTAAAAATATCAACAGTCACAGGGCAAATTGCTGCCCCCCAAATTGGAGAGACAGACAGGCAAATACAGAGACTCACATCTTACCAGAGCAGGAGCCCACAAGCAGAAACCTCTGCAGGAGCCAGTACTGGAATAGGGAAATCCAGATGATGAGTTGCTGGAAGCTCAATGTTAAAAACTCCAGGGAGGGGGGTTACCCATGGGGGTGGGCGCCTTCACACTTTTGTGACTTTCAGAACTATAGAATGCTTCCCTTTCTCCCACACCTCACCACCACACCACAAAAGGCAATTTATCAGAGTTCCTTTACCCAGTACATCATCTCTGACTTTCAACAAAAAATTGCAAGACACATTAAAAGGCAAAAAACACAGTTTAAAAAACAGAGCAAACATCAACATCAGACTTAAAAAGACAGGGATGTTAGGAATATCAAAAGTGGAAATTTAAAATAACTATGATTGATATGCTAAGGACTAATGGAAAAAGTAGACAATATGCAAGAACAGATGAGTGATATAAACAGAGCTGGAAATTCTAAGAAAGAGTCTAAGGTAGAGAGCAAAAACACTAACAAAAATGAAGAATGCCTTTGGATAACTTCCTAATACTGGACAGGACTGAGGAAAGAATCTCTGAGCTTGAGGATATGTCATTAGAAATTTCCAAAATGAAAAGCAAAGAAAAAATAAGTGGAAATAATGGAACAGAATATCCCAAAACTGACAAGTGCAAAGGGCATATAATATGTGTAATGGGGAAGGAGGAGGAGAACAAGCAAGGCATGGGAGCAATATTTGAAGCAATAATAACTGATGATTTCCCCAAATTAATATCAAACACCAAACCAGGAAGCTCAAGGAACACCAAGCAGGATAAATGCCCCCCAAAAAACTGTACCTAGGCATATTGTATTGGAACTGCAGAAAATCAAAGATAAAGAAAAAATATTGAAAGAAGCCAGAGGAAAAATACCTTACCTGTAGGGGAGCAAAGAATAATATATAGCTCCTCAGAATCCATGAAAACAAGAAGTAAATGGAATAAAACATACAAAGTGTTGAGAGAAATACTTTTCTCCAGTTTCACTGACTCTAAATCTAACCAGACAAATTAATGTTAAACTAAATCTGACTCTTCTCCCACAGTTCATTGAAGTTTTTTTCTAAAAGTGTGGACTTGGGAGAATGGTTGAAACAAGGAGGAAATGAGTAGATCCAGATACTATAGGAATGTTACAGGATTTGGAGATGCACCAGGAGTGCCGTGAGGCAAGTGTAGATCAGGGATGGGATGAAATGGTCAGAGGGTTGTAAGGTGTTAGAATCAAAATTTAGAAATGGCAGAGAACCACTGAGCCTACCTTGTTTTCCATGGACTTTGGTTTTTCAAGTGCTGCTCTCTGGGTCACTATTCTACCAGTTAGGGTCAGAACCTTGGAGAGTTCCAAAAAAGAGCAGGGTCAGAGAAATGTGAGTGTTAACTGTTGCACTGGCATGCAGTAGACAGGATAAAGGCTCTTAAAATTGATACTGAAGGAACACTTTTGTTTGCTTCCTGTGAAAATCTCCAAAACTTAAAAGATTGACACCTCTGCCTCCCCACAACCTCATGGAGATCTTAGCAGGTCGAGAGTTTTGGTCTGTCTTGTGGAACAAGTACAAAGCCATCATAGTGTCAGTGGGGATTTTGTTAGATTGATGTTACAGAGGAACACAATTTCAGAAACCTGTGTTTTCTCCTAAAGGCACTTCTAAGCATGGTATTGCTTTTCTGTGTTATTTCCTGACCTATTATAAAATTAATTAAAATCTGTGGTGAGGTTGGGAGGTTGGATTGCCTAAAAATTGTTTACTGGTAGGCACTTATGTGTGTAACTGAAAGATAAAAAAGATGCTCTGTGTATTAAAGGTGATTCATAAAAGCTGAGTTAAATTCAGGCTATTGCCAGCAACAACAGACTTTTGCAAATACAGTTGCAAGCTGATTAGCCTCCTCTAATTTCAGTAATCTGTTTTGTTTTGTTGTTTGTTTTCAGAGCGCTAAAAAAATCCAAACACTTTCATTGTCGTTTTTCTCCTTGGTTTTAGGGCATGTTCATGGTTTTCACATCAGATTACTAAATTTCTAATGTCTCAATTAAAGCTTCACCTAACTTTTTAATCAGTCTACATTTATGATGCCAAATCAAGCTAAAAATAGGGACTTGAATGTAAATTTCAGGAAACAACTAGTAAATCCTGGGTGTAATAATACCAAAGGGTAGAAAAATCTTATACAAATATATAGAACTTATCACAGAGAATAATCACGACATATTAACACTGTTAAGTTCTAAGATGTATTCATTACCTTTTTATACTACCTGAGAGAAAAAGAGAGAGCAAATGTTCGAATGGCTAACTGATTTGCAATGCCAAAAATAAATACAGTCTCTAAAAGTTACATGATGAAAAAGGAGTCTCCAGGGTTGCATTAGCATTCTAATCAGAATTTGGAGATAAGGAAAATTAGATTTAGTTATGGATAACAATAATAAATATTAGGGAGAAAGATACAATATTGTAGTAGATGTTTGTGTCTCCTTTAAGAGGCATCTTTTAAATTTTTTTATTAAAGTCTATCTTAATAAAAGTATTATCTTTTTAATATGATGAAGTAGACCCAGTTTGTTTTGTGAGCTGAGTTTGGACTGAGACAGATTTTGAATTCACACCACTTGCATCAAAACATTAAAAGTCTAACTTCAGGAAAGTTTCAGGTAGGCTGAATAAGTGAAGGGGAATTGTGTCCTGAGTGTCATTTGCAGTTGTGAAATTACAAGTAAACATAGAGAATATGATAGAATGAAGGAGAGAGTCAGGTGTCAGAAATGACTATGAGGGAAATACTGGTACCATTAACAGGAATTGAGGAAGTTACAAAGAAAACCAGTAAGTAGTTCCATTAGGAGCATGTTTTATACAAAGAATTAGATGATACCCATTTGGAAATATTTACTAGTTGGAAACTTTACTCACTCAACAAATATTTTTGAGTCCTAGACATGCCTTTCCTTTTTTAACATTTAAGGAGATTGAGAGTAGTACAGGTTTCTTTCCTATTTCTATAAAGCCCAGAATGTGGTCCCCAGATGGATCTTCTTAAGGAAATATTTTAAACCAATTATATAAGATGCAACATTCACTTTGTTTTAACCACCTCTGCATTACATCTCATAGTAATCACAAATTGATGGTTTCCAAACTTGGGGACTCTGTAATGTTGTTAAAAAAAATAATTCTCCCTGTGAATGTGTTAGAAAATATTGTGTTGTGTCATTTGAATGGGTCAATTGTATGCTGTGTTAATTATCTCTCAATAAAGCAGTTTAAAAAGTTATTCTTCACTGCACACATTTCCAAGCAGATGTTGTTTGAGATTACTAGGGAAAGACCATAGTTCCATATCAGTGGTTGAACTTGTGGCATACAAATGATGTTGGATGAAGGCAAGAGAGAGTAGATACTACTTAATTTTTAGAATGAAAATTCAGGCTAGGTTTTAGAATATAGGAAATGTAGATATTTTTTCTTTAATCAACTCAACAAACATTAAGCACCTGTCCTACCCAGCCGGAGGAGTAAGGAAATGCTTCCTTAGGAAGATGTTACTCTGAGATGAGTCTTGAAGAATGAGTAGCAATCAGTACAGTGAGGAGGGTGGAGATGTTCAGATGGAACAGCCTGTACAAATACAAGGATATGTGAAGAACTGCATTCAGTTTGGAATTACTAAAGTGAAGGGTGTCTGTGTGTGTGAGAGAGAAAGAGAGAGACAGACAGGCAGAGAACACTTTCCTTCCATGTAAATACATAAAGATTCATCACATTTTTAATAGCTTCATAGTGTTCTATTATATTATTATATGCTATGAATCACTGAACCATTCCTCTATTGATGGACATTTAGATTGTTGCTTGGTTTTGTCACTGAGCTTACTTCTACACATATCCTTGCAAACTTGTAAATGGGATTCTTTAATTGCCAGCATTGATAAATTTGAGTACATATCTTAGGTCTAGGTAATGACCAGTCACACTTCATTATATAATTTTTTGAAAGTATATTTTATTGATTATGTTATGACAGTTGTCCCAATTTTTCCCCTTTGGCCCCTCTCTTCCCTGTACCCCCCTCCCCTCCAGCAGTCCCCCCCTTAGTTCATGTCCCTGGGTTATGCAGGCAAGTTCTTTGGTTTCTCAATTTCTTATACTATTCTTAACATCCCCCTGTCTATTTTGTACCTACCATTTATGCTTCTTATTCCTTGTACATTATCCCCCATTCTCCTTCCCATTCCCAGCAAATAACCCTCCAAACGATCCCCATACCTATGATTCTGTTCCTCTTCTCGTTCCTCTTCTATTTGCTTAGTTTGTGTGTATGTGTTTAGATTCAGTTGTTGATAGTTGTGAATTTGTTGCCTTTCTAATGTTCCTACTTTTGATTCTCTTTTTCTTAAATAAGCCCCTTTAACATTTCATGTAATAATGGCTTATTGATGATGAACTCCTTTAGCTTTACCTTGTCTGGGAAGCACTTTATCTCCCCTTCCATTCTAAATTATAGCTTTGCTGGATAGAGTAATCGAGGTTGTATGTAGGTCCTTGCTTTTCATTACTTTGAATACCTTTTGCCAGTCCCTTCTTGCCTATAAGGTTTCTTTTGAGAAATCAACTGATAGCCTTATGGGAACCCCTTTGTAGGTAACTTTCTGCTTTTCTCTTGTTGCTTTTAAGATTCTCTCCTTATCTTTAACCTTTGGCATTTTATTTATGATGTGTCTTGGTGTGGTCCTCTTTGGGTCCAACTTGTTTGGGACACTGTGCTTCCTGGACTTGTATGTCTATTTCCTTCACCAAATTAGGGAAATTTTCTTTCATTATTTTTTCAAATAAGTTTTCAATTTCTTGCTCTTCCTCTTCTCTTTCTGGCACCCCTATGATTCAGATGTTGACACATTTGGAGATGTCCCAGAGTCTTGTTTTACTATCCTTATTTTTTTTTTATTCTTGTTTCTTTCTGTTCTGGTTGAATGTTTATTTCTTCTTTACGTTCCAAATCATTGATTTGAATCCCAACTTCCTTTCCTTCACTGTTGGTTCCCTGTAGATTTTTCTCTATTTTATTTAGTGTAACCTTCACTTCTTCCTTTATTTTGTTGCTGCACTCAGTGAGTTCTTTGAGCATCTTGATCACCAGTGTTTTGAACTCTGCATATGATAAGTTAGCTATTTCCATTTCATTTAGTTCTTTTTCTGGGGTATTGTTCTGTTCTTTCGTTTGGGCCATGTTTCTTTGTCTCCTCAGTTTGGCAGCCTCGCTGTGTTTGTTTCTGTGTATTAGGTAGAGCTGTTTGATCCCTGTAAAAGGCACCGTAAATTGTGCGAGGTGGATTCTTAGGTAATCGCTAGAGTGGGGCAAGCCGCTTCACAGCTTTGTGGCTCTGTGTTAGGGGAGGGCTCAAAGAGGGAACAGTGGTGCTGCCTGGCTTCTGGGTGTTTACCTGGCACCATGTCCAGTTACTTCACCCACTCCCCATATGTGACTGGCACCCTTCCAGCTGTTGCCCTGGTGTTGAATCCCAGAGTGGGTGTGTTTGTGTACATTTTAAGACCATGCAGGCCCTTTAAGCAAAGTTTCCTGAAAATCAAGCAATTTCTTCTGCTACCCTAACCCCCACTGGTTTTTATAGCCAGCGGTTATGGGGATTTATCTTCCCAGTACTGGAACCCTGGGCTGTGTGGTCTGGCCTGGGGCTGGGATCACTGACTCCCAAAGTATCCCTCCTGATTTCATCTACCATATGTGAATGTGGGACCACCAGGACTGTTCCACAGGAGCAGCCACTCCTGTGGCCTTTCCACTCCACTCCACTCTGTGTCTCCTCACCTCTCCACCTGCCCCTTGTCTCCACCCCTCCTACCTGTCTGGATGATTGTGGCTTCTTTAAATCAGACTTCCATACAGTTTAATTTTCTGTCAGTTCTGTGTATTGTTTTGAGGTTAGTTATGATTATTTTTGTGGTTGTGCAAAGAAGTAAAGTGTGTCTACCTATGCTTCCATCTTCACCAGAAGTCTGTTATATTATATAACTTTTGAGTCAACTATTTTTGGTTAAATCAAAGATGGTTTTAATTTTAGATCAGTTATGGCTTTGTTCAGCCACAGTAAGGACTTGGCTTTTACTCTAAGTGATACAGGAAGCCATTGGTGGGTTCTGGGCAGAGGACTGACATAACACACAAAGACGCTTCCAAAGATGACTCTGGCTACTGTGTCAAGAGTAGAAGGTGGGGAGGCAAAGAGAAATGTAGGAAAACCAATTAAGAAGCTGTTGTAATAGTTCAGGCAGGGGATAATGGTAGCTTAGACTAGAGGAGGACTCATGATGATAAAGAAAAGTTGTGAGATTCTACACAGACGCTGAAGTTAGAGCCGATGGGATTTGCTGATGGATTGGATATGGAGAGAGAAAGGGATCTCAAGATTAACTCTAAGAATACTGTGACCTTTTCCCAATTTTGGAAGATTGGGAAAGATGTGTCATTGATAGGTAAATCAGGAAGGAAGTTTATAAAACAAAAGTTTGGAAGAGAGCAATAATTACAGTTAACTCCTTTATTATGAGTCACATACATGATCCTTTTCTCTTTGCTTCCAGGTAGGTCTCATTCTGAGTGTAATAGAACTAAACTGGTAAGAGTTTGGAGAGGTGAGGGAGAAATATTTTTGCATATGTATTTATTTCTCTCAGAATCTATGTATTTAACACATGGCAGTCCTCAGATATATAGTTGGCTGTTAATAATTCTACATAGAGGTATTCTGGATTTATGGAATTGCTGTGTTTCATCAAATGATTGTAAAGAAAACCACTTTTCATTTGGACTCCATGTAAAATTAAAAATGTTTGCTGACCAAAAAATTCCTAGTGAACTGCATTGGAAAACTTCTTAGTAAACTAGCAGTTAAGATGTTAATCACTTCGTAGTATTCCAGCTATGGTAATTTAACAGCCATAATGACATGATGGTTATTTAGACCTTAACTTTGGTTTGCTGTTTGAATGTATCATTTCCTTAAACCCCTGCCATCATCTCTGAACTTGATTAGCCTTTTCTCAGTGATCATAGACTACACTTCAGAACCCTGCTCCATGTTCTCAGTTCCCAAAGTATCTTTTCTACCTTTTATCTGTGTGTTTTGGGGCTGCCCATATTTGATAAAGCTTCATTCCATTATGGTACAAATTGCAACCTAATGACAGTAGTTTAAAATGCTGTGAAATTTGTAATTGAATTTATTCGGGTGTCATGGGTTCACAAAATCATACAGGTTTCAATTATACAACTCAATAAAACACTGTCTGTGTACTACACGGTATGCCCACTGCCCCAAGCAAAGTCTCTTTCCATCCCCATTACCCCGCCCTGCCTTTTCCCACCTTCACCTCCCCCACTCTCCTTTTCCCTCTGGCTATCACCACACTGTTGTCTGTGTCTATGTGTTATATATGTATGTTTTTTGGTTAATCCATTCACCTTCTTTCATCTAGCCCCCTCTCCTGCCTCCCCTCTGACAGCTGTCTGTCTGTTCTATGTGTCCATGCCTCTGTTTCTGTTTTGTCTGTCAGTTTATTTTCTTCATTAGATTCCATATGTAAGTGAGATCATATGGTATTTGTC
>CM052543.1:71130547-71191321 GCA_028533065.1 Trachops cirrhosus
TCTCTGAGCTTCCTGGACATCCTGGAAGTCTATTTCCTTTGCCAGATTGGGGAAGTTCTTCTTCATTGTGTTTTGAAATAAATTTTCAATTTCTTGGTCTTCCTCTTCTCCTTCTGGCACCCCTATGATTTGGATGTTGGAGCATTTAAAGATGTCCTGGAGGTTCCTAAGCCTCTCCTCATTTTTTTGAATTCTTGTTTCTTCATTCTTTTCTGGTTGGATGTTTCTTTCTTCCTTCTCATCCACACTGTTGTTTGAATCCCAGTTTCCTTCCCATCACTATTGATTTTCTGTACATTTTCCTTTATTTCACTTAGCGTAGCCTTCATTTTTTCATCTAATTTGTGACCAAATTTAACAAATTCTGTGAGCATCCTGATCACCACTGTTTTGAACTATGCATCTGATAGGTTAGCTATCTCATAATTTGCTTAGTTGTATTTTTTCTGGAGCTTTGATCTGTTCTTTCGTTGGGCCTTTTTTTTTTTTTCTTGATGCACCTGTTATGTAGGGAGGGTGGAGCCTTAGGTGTTCACCAGGGCAGGGTAACCCACGTCACTGGGTTGTGACACTGTATGTGGGGAAGGGGTCAAGACGGAACAATGGCGCTTGCTCCTCTCTCTGCTGGATTTTAGTCACTTCCCCCCCTTCCCACAAGCAAATTGCGCCCTTTTTGGTGCTGATTCCCGTGTGGGTGGGTTTGTGTGTATTCTAGGACCCTGTGGGTCTCTCCAACAAACTTTCCTGTGAGACTGGGAGTTCCCTCTCCCTCTTTGTTTCACCTGGTTTATCTGCCCAGGAATGTGGGACCGCCCGGTCCACCAGCTGCAGCTTTGCGTGCCCCAGTCTGCTAGCCACCTCCTTGCCAGGACTTCTCTCCGCCCCGGCTGCCCCATTCCACCCCCTCTACTGGTCTAGACGAATATGTCTTCTTTAACTACTTGGATGTCAGACTTCCATACAGTTCGATTTTCTGTCAGTTCTGGTTGGTTTTTGGTTTTAAATTGTTGTCCTTCTTTTGGTTGTGTTAGGAGGCACAGTGTGTCTACCTACACCTCCATCTTGGGTGGAAGTCCTCAAAACCTCTGTTTTATTCTGTATTTCCTGACTAATCAAACTGTGGTTTGAGGACCAGCAGCATGACCATCCCTTTAGAGCTTGGTGGGAATGCAGAATCTCTCCCTGACTGATGTGACTCAGTTGGCTGGAGCATCTGCCCACAAAGCAGAAGGTCACCAGTTCAATTTCCAATCAGAGCACATAGCTGGGTTGAAGGTTTGGCCCCCAGTCAGAACACATGCAAGAGGCAGCTCTTTCTCACATAGATGTTTCTCTCTCTCTCTTTCTCCCTCTCTCACCCTCTCTCTAAAATAAATTATTAAAATCTTTTAAAAAAGAAATGCAGAATCTCAAGCTGAACCCTAGACCTACTGCATTGGAATTTGCATTTTAGCAGGTTCCCCAGATGGTTTGTATGCATGCTAATGTTTGATCTGCTTAACTCCAACACACACCACAGAATACTTTAATATGCTTGATTCCCATCAGACAGTAAGCATTTCGAGCAGCTTATTCATTCTGTATAAGGCCCTGTAGTTCCTAAAACATTGGCCCTTTGCTAATGGTGTTTGAGCACTGATAATTTGTGTAATTTAATGGTGACACTAATAATAATTGGTTTTTGTTATCAGGAAGATACAGGTTAACCAGTCACTTTCAAAATATAAAACAGAACACAATAATAGCAGTTCTAATTCTGTTTTCAAATATATTCATGGTCTGTTACTGCTTAGTTAGATAAGAGGTAATTAGAGGATTCAACTTTTGAGCCCAAGTTGATTTCCATGAGAATCAGTCAACAGTAATTTACCTTTTTTGTGATTAAATACTCTATCCCAAACCCTCTCTTTCATAAACATTTTAGGCCACACAGGAACCAGGTGAGCTAATATGGCAATATAAAGAAACCTCAGAGTAATTGTTGGAGGGAACCTTGGCGTACATGCCTTAGTGTCATAGGGACGGGAGCATGGGTCATCTTCACATGAAAAAGACAAGATATTTCGTTTAACATGTCATGCATTCTTAAATGAATATAGATTCCTGGACTGAATATCAATATATATTTCTGACATTTACTTTGTATACATGTTAATTGTTCCCATTTATTTATTAGGGTGCTGTTTCATAGCATCCAATAATGTAAAGAAGAGAAAGCACTCATTTGTCAAGGTCAGCTGGCAGAGGGATAAATTAGAAAATCTCTGTATTGATGTAGAGGATTTTTCCTGGGTTTATGACAGCATTGCTTCCAATTTAAAGTTAGATTAAATATCTCTGACTTTGGTATTCGTGGTATTCTTGGAACATCTGTGACACAGTGAAAAAGAACACCTGGCTTGGAGTTCAAAGGACTATATTTGAATACTGGCTAAGCCACTTGGAGCTATAGATGCTTGGGCAAGTCAATTAACCACTTTGAGCTTCAGTTCCCTCCTTTGTAAGGTAAGGACCATTATACCTCACAGGGCTGTCATTATGATTAAGTGAGATAATAAATGCAGAAATGCCAAGTATATAATATGCTGCTTATTTAGCCCAGACCCAGAGTAGGCATGACATAAATGTATTTGGATTTTATTAGACCATGTTGAAGGACATAATAAGTTGTTCCTAAAACTTACTATGATTTCAGATTGAACTTTCTTAAAATTGAGAAGCTAAGAGATTTTTTAGGAAGATTTGTCTTTTTCCTTCTATGTTCAAGAAATGTTTTAAATCATGGTTGACCTAGCAAATTCAAGGTACGATATTGTAACAAAACAAAAACAGAGTTTTAGTTGCCTGTCACCACAAAAGCCAAACTCACAAGGCAGGTAGGTGGTGGTGCAAAAGGAAGGAGGTTTTATTCGGGTGCTGTGTAACCTGGGAGAATGGCAGTTCCCGTTCAAAGCCTCTTTCTGCCATGGAAAAAGTCCAGCCATCCTCAGCAAGACCAAGACAAATGCCAGTGTCCAGAGTTTCTGCTCCATTTCAAAGTACAGTCCTTAGGAGCCTGCAGGTGCCTGGTAAGCAGTCATAGTCATCCCCATCCAGGCAGCTTAGCTTGTTCCTGACTGCTGTTCATTTCAGGCTCCATCCTGGAGCCCGCCTGTGGGCCGTGGACAGTGTGGCTGCTAGGGATGCAAGGTTGTGTGCTCCCAGGAGAGCATGCTAAGCACTGGTGAGGGCATCCCAGGTGGAGGTGTTGGGGAGAGCTGTCTCTCCTCAGAGAGAGAGGATGGGGGGAGGCGCTTCCTCCTGAAGCAAAGAGGCAAGAGCCAAGTGAGAATGCAGATCACCAGCCAGAGAGTCGAGTCTCTTTATTCCCCAGCAATTACATTAGCCTGGGTGTGGGATGGGCCAGGTGCTTTCTCAAAATGACCAATCAACTTCCCAGCCTTTCACACTCTTTGGTGGCTTCTTTGATCTAGCATCTCCCCCTGTTCCATTTTGACTTCTATGGCACATGTGCTTATCTTCCCCTGGTACCTGGAGTGGTGGTTGGGGGGGGCGAGTTTTCTCTGTCCAATTATCTTGCTAGCTTTTGGCACCAGTGCCCTATCCATTTTTCTAGCTTTCTGTGCTCTCAGTTTAAGAACCTTCCCCCTGCTGCCATCTTGGCCAGTGGGGCAGACTCCCCAGTCTCTGAACAGACTGTCAATTGGTAACATTATGAGGGAGAGTTCAAACAATTACTCTTACCCAAATAACAAATTACTGCAGAGGAAAGAAACTCTTTTTTTTATCCTTTCCCAAGAACATGCTTGGGCCGGGGTGGAGGAAAGGAGAGAGAGGGAGAGAAACATCAGTTGGTAGCCTCTCATATGCACCCTGAGTGGGGACCAAACCCACAACCTAGGTATGTGCCCTGACCCAGAAATTGAAGCCATGACCCTTTGGTTTACGGGATGTCCATTGCTACTTCCTCATTCCACCTGCAGGGAGCTTTCCCTAACTTCTTTCTTCCTGACTTATTTATACTTTCAACACTTTTTCAGAGTTGCTTAATCATGTGGGAATAGAAATAATGTCAAAATAATGCTAGACTGAAACTTGGATCAATATGAGAAGTATCAGTATGAACTGAAAGATTTTTAAAAATACATATACATATAGTAGGTACAAAAATAAATATAAGTATGTATGTGCACATGAAGTAGCATCCATACATGTATTTCCTAACTGTTTACTGGCAGGGTTTAGAAGCAATGACATTCCAGTTGTAATGAGCACACCTAGGTCCTAGTCTTGGTTTCTAAATACAATTCCTCTGTTAAACGGAACCAGGTCCCCTTTGGAAAAGTGGTTGATTTCCGGGCTGGGGCAGAGAAAACATAAAATGAACCTGGAATATCATCTGCTGTCAAATAATAAGGAAATACTTAAAATAAAGTGAAATTTTTAAAAAGATGGGGCATGTTGAAAGGATATAGGAGCCAGCCTGAATTAGCTCCTAAAGGCCAAAGCTGGAACTATTTGAACATCAAAATAAATAACAATATAACTGGTATTGAATTAGAGCCCAAGCAATAAAAAAAGTATTCATGACACATAATAATATGACAGTGTTATAAATAATAAGTAAATTAATAAATGAATAAAAGCAGAAGGGACAACTATTTTCTAAAGAATTGTAATTAATAAGTGTAGAAGGAATTAGGGAAAGGAATTCACCATTAGGACACTGTAGTAATCACTGCTACAATCCAGATCTACTAATGAATACAATTTAAATAAGTGGGTGAAAGTTTAAGGAGAAACAGAATATGTATAGACTCAATGTATTTTTCTAAAATATTGATTACAGAGGGAAAAATAGTAACTTTATAATGGGGCAGCCCAATAGATACCATCTTAATTAGGAAATTAAAGTTAACCCCACCAATAATAATTAGACATAATACCATGCACCCCCTGATGTTATGCACAGAGAAGAGCACTTCACCTGTGTGATGTTCTTCCAAAAATTCACAATGTCAATCTAATCATGAGAAAACATCAGCCAAACCCAAACTGAGGAACAATCTACAATATACCTGACCTGTACTATTCATTGTCATGGGAGGAAGGACTGAGGAACTGTTAGAAATTGGAGAAGACATGATAACTAAATGCATTGTGAAATTCTGAACTGAAAAGGGCCATTAGTAAGAGAAATTGGTGAAATCCATGGTTTGTTGATAGTATTGAATGAATGCTACTTTCTTAGTTTTGATAATTGAACTACTATAGTTATATAAAATGTTAGTGTTAAGGGAAGTTGGGCAGAGGGCATAGGGAATTCTTTTTTATTGTTGCAGCTCTTCTGTGAGTCTAAAAGTATTTCAAAATTAAAAGTTAAATAATACCAAAGTGAATTCAGCATTACATGACATAAGTTTCATGACAGAGAAACAGGAAACAAAATGCCTGAGGCACATAGCAGCCATCATTGTAGGTATTAACTTGCAGATCAGAGCATTACAGAAATTAAACTAGACGGATGTTTCCTTCCCAGCAAGGCCAGGTTGAGCCTGGGTCTGGCATGAAGAAGAATGATTGCACAAGTGATTGTTTTCATAGTGCCTTCCAAAAATTAGATGAAAATGTAGTGTCTTTTATCATCCTTGGTTGTGGTTAGGCTCTCTTTGGTGTTTGTACCATGCTTGATAGTATGCACACACTCAAATGTTTAATGAAAGGATGTAGTGATTTTGGTTGGTAGAATGAGACATTAATGCATTCCATTTGAATAAATGGTGATAAGAAATAAATCCTGCCTAGCTATGCCATTTTCATATTTCATCCCTCTTGCTCATCCTTCATTTTACTGCATGCTTCTAGGTAGAAAGCTGCAGACCGAATGAAGCAAATCATCCAGATTCCTGTGAAGAAATAAAAAGACTTTTATTTTTAAGTGCTTTTCCATTGCCACTTCTTAAACCTGACCATTATTAACTTGCTCAAAAACAGCTACATACCATTGTGCCAGGGAAGGATGTAAAGGTGATGGTGAACAGTGAGGGCTTGATTTCTGTTCCAGTCCTACAGCTTAGCATAGCCTCTGGCAAGGTCCTTAACTTTCTACCCTCAATTTCCTCTAAAATAAAGATACCAAATAGCGTTATTAAGAAGAAATCATCTTCAGAGAGCGCAGGTAAGTTTCTGACACATAGGAAGCACTTCTAAATGAGGCAGTAACAACATATTCATTCAGCAAACCTTTATTGAACAGCTGCTGTCCACAGAGAGTGAGCTAAGTACTGGGAGTTCAGACATATATCATTTCCCCTTTCTGCTTTCAAGGAATTTAGTCTGATGGAGGAGGCAGATAAGTAAAACAATAAGAGGAAGAATTACTATTCTTCTATTGAGTAGCTCAAGCATTATCTATTGTCTACTTATAAGAAGTGACATAATATAAAGTAAGTTACTCACAGTGACTTTATGAAGCATAGGTATTATCCCCATTTTGCAAATGAGGAAACCAAGACTTCAATAAGTTAAGTAATTTACCCAAGATCACACAGCTAAGTGGAAAACCCAGGATTTTATCCCAAATCTGCCTGTCTCCAGAGTCTTCTTTAACTGTTATATCAGATGATTGATTACAATATTAAGTGCTTTGGCAAGGTTATAGAAGATATCTGCATATATGCCTTTAATAATAGCCTTTATGAACCTGATTATCTTTTGGTGTTTTATTGTTTCTACAGGCTCAAGTTCCTATTTTCTTTAGTTATTTACAGGAAATAGAAGTAAAAATCTAAAAGGGGCATGTGCCCCTGGATGATATGGCTCAGTGGATTGAGCACTGTTCTGTGAACCAAAGGGTCACTGGTTTGATTCTCAGTCTGGGGCACGTGCCTGGGTTGCGGGCCAGGTTCCCAGTAGGGGGCACGTGAGAGGCAACCACACATCAATGAGAAAAAAAAGAAGTAAATGGGAATAAAGGATAGAAACTATACTGAATAAACTAAAATAAAAATTTTTTTAAAAAAGAAGTAAAAATTTGCTTAGTATCATTTCTTATAAGTTAACAGGACACTTTTGTCATCCTAGACATGTAAAGCCAAGGTCGAGACTGGGATGCCATCGGCACATGATGCTTTCCTCGCTCTTGTTCTCTTCATGCCTATGAAATGTACCAGCGAGCGAGCTTGGGCAATAAAGAGGCCAGGCTGCCTTCCTGACAGGCCTGTCCCAGTCATTCCTTTGAGTTCATTCCACCAGAGTCCAGGGACGTTCAGAATGAAGGACTTCCATAATGGCTCTTAGAGATGTTAAAACTCTACAGTGCTGTTTGGAGCATATCCTGAACTTACTTACATGTGCTAAAACTCATCCTGTGATTATGATTTAAAGTACAGCAATTATTGGACCTATTTCAGGATCTCCAAACACACATCATAGCTTCCTGTGCTTTTCTGTGTGAGTGAAGTTTTTCTCTTTAAATGTTATTTGAACATCTAGTTCTTGACTCATTTGAGAACATAGGTTTTCTAGAAAATTAGAAACATGTCAATATGTACATATGATGTATCATGAATGGTTAGTCATAGAGGTGGAATTGAGAAGATAAGACCTCTCTGACAGCTGTTTGGGGAACGGAGTATAGGACTGAACTAGTCACACAGTAAGGGGAGAAACTCTCATTGCCTCGTAATGCTGGATGCCCAGGACTGACCGAAGTGTTGTTCCACCAGGTTTAGAGTGTGCCCAAGGCTTTCCCCACATGTACCCTCTTTTCTCTTTGGAACCCTTAAGCTTCCCTATACTTTTCCTACCCTTCTTGTACATTTTCTCAGGAACTTTCTCTTTGAAAGACAATAGTTGGAATCAATGCTTCACAGAAACCGAAGGGAGCTGACATTTCTCATATGTTCCAGGAATTTTATATATTTAATCTCATTTCATCCTCACAGCATTCTAACTGGGTAGGTGGATTATCCCCACATTTATAGATACAGAAACCACTGTTCAGGGAAGTAAAATAATTTACCTAGAAGACCTAAAGCTAGGAAGTGGCAAAATGAGAGATCAGATCTAGTTCTCCCTAACTTCATAGTTTGTACTCTGCCGTGAAGCTGTAGTGTTGGAGATTGTGGCTGTTGTCACTGTTACTACTGCTTGCCACCAGCTCGTCCATCAGCTAGCTGAGAATGCTTCAACCTAAGGTACGGACTGGACTATCCAAAGTCTCAAGGTGTGAATAGAATGTGAGTTTATGTTAACTCATTGGATTACCACAACCTGCAAGCTGCATACATTTGTTATTTCAGCTTTACTGATGGGGAAACTTAGGCTAACAAAGACTGATCCAAAGTCACACAGCTAGTCAGTCTGGCACTGGAGACTTGATCCAGTCCCCTGGGGGCACCTCTTAAAAGCTCACTATTCAATCAGGGCTGTGCACTAGCTGGGTGCAGAGCCAATTCCTATCACTAAGGGAGTGTTCTCCAGTGAAGCGTGTGCTATAACAGAATCAGTGTGACTATAACTGACAAAATAATAGGGATTTGTTTCTTCAGTAAGAACATGAGACTACGTGAAGACTTAGCATTTATACCAAAAGGCCACTGAATTCTACAGTAACTTTCATGCATATTGAAGGCATCTGAGTATAGTATTTCCAGAGTGCATGCCATGTATTGAAGCTATAGATTCAGTACGCCTAATAGGAGAAGGCCATTAGCTGTTTTGAAATATAATGCCACTGCATTCCATAAATGAGCAAATACTGGTTATAGATGGCCCGTGACTGGGCCATATAGCCACCACATGTTAATGAGCTATTTAGATAGGTATCTGCCTAAATCGGGAATGTATGGACCAACACTTAACAAGCTGTTTCTTAGAAAACACAGTACTCAGTTGCCTTAAAAGGTTATCTGTTTTGCTACCCCATGATAATGGCTGTAAGGGCAGCCAATCACTTGGTTGTGTTGAGGTAAATATCTTAGAGAGTTTTACTCATTTGGTTCTTTTCTTATAGACCATATAAGACAAATGACTTAATCATAGAGTAATTAAAATTCTAAGATTATCAAATACAAGTTGGTTGTCCACATCAATGGATTTTCTTTCCGCCTTAAAAAGACATTATTCAAAGTCTTTTTCTAATTTCTTACTCATTGTCTATGAGAAGAAAATGATTCATTTATACATTCATTCAAGAAATAGTTTTGAATGCTTAAATTAATATCTGCTAGTCATTGTGCTAAGTGCCAGGGAAACATACAACATACATGTTATCCCATTGCTCACAAAGGAAATAGTAGTAACATTATTAACATAGCATACTATAAAATTTGTTACAGAGAAATGCAGCATAGTTTGAGACCATAGATGAAAGTAACATTTATTTCCATTCCAATAGATTTCGGTTTTGGAAATTTCTTTAAGAGTGGTGAACTGCTGGCAACCTGGTGTGGCAGCCCCCCTTACGCAGCCCCAGAAGTCTTTGAAGGGCAGCAGTATGAAGGACCACAGCTGGATATTTGGGTATTTCTTTGCTGTGTTAAATGCATCTATAATGATAATACTTGGTACTCTGGCCCATCTTTGGAGCTCTTGGTATCTAACACACAGGTAGTAGTTCATACCTTTCCTGTCCACTGGACTATAATTAAATTCAGATCGTTTGATATTTATTTTATTATAGGGTACTTCATTGTAGCAACCAGAGTTTTCATTTTTTTCCAAATTCAAGAAAACAGTAGATTCAAACAGGAATTTTTCAGTCTGTAGCATTTTAAGAGCCCTGGGGATATCTAGGAAACCAAAGTGTTTGAAGTCCTTGCTAGAAAAATGACCCAGTTGTTTCCTTCCCCAGAGCATGGGAGTCGTTCTTTATGTCCTTGTCTGTGGGGCTCTGCCTTTTGATGGACCAACTCTTCCTATTTTGAGGCAAAGGGTTTTGGAAGGAAGATTCCGGATTCCATATTTCATGTCAGAAGGTAACAACCTGTTCATCTTACTGCTTGTGCTATACAGAATTTGTGCTCCAAATGAAATGCCTAAGCAAAGCTTCCCTGTTTCTGAGAGTTTGGGTGGTAAGTACAGTGACTGAGTTACTTTAAAAGCCATAGAAATAAACAGCCCCCTCCATGTAGATGAGAAAAGTTCCAGTCTCCCTAACTGAAAACAGAAAGCGCCCCAGATTAAGAACAGCAAGTCTTTCCATTTACTCTCAGTCTATAAATGTCCCAGGCTTATTTTAGACTTAGAGGAGCTCTTTGTACATACAGATTCACAACCATTTTGCTCTAAGTTTGAAATGGATTTTCCCATATCTTTTGGCAGGAAGTTGCACAATTAAAATTGTTTAATTAAATTTAAAAACTAACTGGCAAAACTATTGAATTCAGAATGAACTGCCATAAACCTTACTAGTCTTATATTGGGTTGTAACATAGGCAGCAGTTAGGTTTACTCCTTACATTAGTTTTTGGTTATCATTCGTAACTCTTCTATTCCTACTAACTGTAGAAATAATACTCCAGTAATTAAGAGTGTAGACTTTGGAGCCAGACTGCCAGGTTTAAGTCCTGAGTTCACCACTTAACTGGAGGCCTGACCTTGGCAAGTTATATTTCCTCTCTGTGCTTCAATTTCCCCAATCTATAAAATAGAAATAACCATAGTTCCTAATAGGGGTGTTGTGAGGATTAATTAAACTAATCTCTATAAAAGCACTTAACATGGTGCCTAGCACATAGCAAGTGACCTAAGGTTAGCTTATGCAGTGGTAAAGAACATGATGTCAGCTCAGAGGATAAGCTAGTGTCCAGAGTTGCAGCAGAGCAGTTTTCTTAGTGTAATCAGAAGTAAAGAATGTTCCGTGTACATTTTCCTCAGTTGTACTGATAAGGAGAAAGCAGCAGTCCACTGGAGAGCTCTTGCCTCACTTACATAGCCTTAGTGTCAGCTTTAGACATGACTGAGGATCCATTTATTATTTGCTTATTCTAGGAAGAAGGCTTTTTTTTTCTTTAGTGGAAATCTAAGTCTGTGTCTAGATATTTTCAGTTGACAAATTCAGTAGAAAGGTTCATTTAGCACAGGTTGGAGAGACCTCCAACCTCCTGTTTTGTTTTTTTTAAGTATTCATTCACAGTGATGGTTAATTTTGTGTGTCAACATTGACCATGTGAACTTGACAAATATTAAGTAACCTTCATGTATTCATTTATTCATTTGACCTTCTGTCCAGTGGGCATTGTGGAGGATACAAAGATTAATGCCATTGTGCAAAGTCACATGAATCAAGCAAACACCCTGAAGTACAAGGTGATTTACGTGGCTTCTGTAACATTGTGTTTTCCATAGATTGTGAGCACCTTATTCGAAGGATGTTGGTCTTAGACCCGTCCAAACGGCTAACCATAGCGCAAATCAAGGAGCATAAATGGATGCTCATAGAAGTTCCCGTACAGAGACCAGTTCTCTATTCACAAGGGCAAGAAAATGAGCCATCCATTGGGGAGTTTAATGAACAGGTTCTGCGACTGATGCACAGCCTTGGAATAGATCAACAGAAAACCATTGAGGTAAAGTGATCAGATATTTGACTGAAAATATTTTAGGATTCTGTTGTACTCTGTAATTTGAAATTTCATGCTTATGACACCTGTTGCCCTGGTCTTTAGCACGGCCATCCCCAGCACCTGGGCATCCTGTTCAGTTGTCCCCAAAGAGTACATCAGACTCTTTTTTTGTTTTTGCTTTTATACAATGTATAAATTTCTGCCTTTGGCCCATCTGCCAAAAAATTCAAGAGGAAGCGTTTTAGGACTGAGAAAAGACAAAAATGGAAGCTTAACAAATACCAAGTTTCTTCTAATATGAAACATAAAGTTTCATATAGATAATAACTTAGATTATACAGAACATAATAAATATGTGGCTATGGAAAAAGGCTGAGGGCTGAGCAGAAAACAAGAATGGTAGGAAAGCCAGTTGGATTTTGTTTGTGAACTGGAGAAGCTGAGAAGGCAGAAACAGGTAGATTTCCTGGTATGGAAACATTATGGGCCATAGAACTGAGAAGGTCTTGAACCTGAGAAATTTCTCATCATTTTTCTTTCTTTCTTTAGTAGTTAGCATACAAAATATACATATTTTAATACCTCCACAATAGTAAAAAATAAAAAACAGTACTTTTAAGGAGGAGACGTAACAAGAAAGAATATTAAATGTTCCCTTGTGAATATGAAGTGCTCCAAACTGTGCTGCCTTTTCCTTCCTTGTAGCTGTAAGTGAAACAAGATTGGCTTTCTGCTTTGCTCATCATACACCCAGTGATGTTTTTCTGTCCTTGTCCATGAAGTACACACAGAATGACAGCTGTGAGCACAGGCCCTCTGGCCTGGGATTTTTGCTGAGAATGCTCTGCCTCTGAGCTACACTGCACGGCATGCAAGCAGCCTGTCAGGTGGAAGTAGAAGCCAAAGGAGCAGTTGTTTCTCTGTTTCATGAGTGCCCTGGGAAATCCGGCCAATGAGAGATGTGAAAAATTGGGAGGCAACTTTATTTTCAAGGTTTCAAGAGGGCAGGACTACAAAAACAAGAGGAAAAAATTACCTAAGAACAGAGACATAGTGTCTCTCAATCTAGCATCCAAGTGTCATTCTCTGGCCCAAAATAATCACAGAAAGCTCCCCAAAGACCTTAATCACTCACTTCAGAGTTTGCCGTGGTTTGGACTTGTGTTGAAGCTGTGGAATTAGAGCCTCTGAGCTCAGGTTGCTAGCCCACCTTACTACTTACTACCCCTTAGTTACTACTATGAGACGGGGCCACATGACAGCATTGGGGAATGTCTGCATGAGACAGTGATGGCATTTTCTCTGAATGCAGAAAAATAAATGGATCTTATTAATGTCAAAGGGCCAGTCACGTCATTTAAAGGTATCATGCTCTGTATAATTAATACTAGAAACTTGAAATGATCTGTCATTCTAAACTCTGGAACAGCTTTCGTTTTGAGACATACTTTGTTACTCTTTAAGAACACACTTCTTCCATCTTTTTTTAGAAAGGTATAGATCATTGGATTGGTTTTTATGGTTCTTGGCCTGCAGCACTTGTTTTCTCCTTTCAGTCTTTGCAGAACAAGAGCTACAACCACTTCGCTGCCATTTATTACTTGTTGGTGGAGCGCCTGAAATCACACAGGAGCAGTTTTCCTGTGGAGCAGAGGCTCGATGCCCGCCAGCGGCGGCCCAGCACCATCGCTGAACAAACAGTTGCCAAGGTAACACCCCATTAGCCAATAGTCTTATCTGTGCATGTGCCTATTCACATGTGGTTGACACATTTTTCATCTTGTAGTACAAAAGGTTAGGATTTCAACCTCTGTGCTGTTTTTCCCTAAAGTTTCTACCTGTCATTCACTAGATTTTTCAAATGTTTTAGCGCCTTCCTATTTTTTTACAGTTACAGTTGACATACAATATTTTATTAGTTTCAGGTATACAACCCATGATTAGACATTGCATAACTTACAGAGGATCATCTCAATAAATCTACTACCGACCTGACACCATACATAGTTATTACACTATTAGTAACTGTATTCCCTCTGCTGTACTTACATCCCATGACTGTTCTGTAACGACCAATTTGTACTTCTAAATCCCTTCACCTTTTTACCCCTACCCACTTCCCGTGTAGAAATTATCAAATGTTCTCTATATCTGTGAGCCTGTTTCTGTTCTGCTTGTTCATTTATTTTGTTTTTTAGATTCCACATGTAACTGATGCATATGGCATATGTCTTTCTCTGATTTATTTCACTCAGCACAATACCCTCTGGGTTCATCCATGTTGCAGATGGCAAGATTTTATTATTTTTGTTGTTGTTTTAATTTTCCAATTACAGTTTATATTCAGTATTACTTGGCATTAGTTTCAGGTGTACACATAATTGTTAGACAATCATACACTTTCCAAAGTGCCCTCCCTAATATTTTCAGTACCCATCTGGCACCATACATAGTTGTGACATATTATTTACTATATTTCCTATGCTGTACTTTATATCCCCATAACTGTATTTTAACTACAAATTTGTGCTTCTTAATCCCTTCATCTTTTACACCCAATCCCCCTCCCCTCTGGCAACCATTAGTCTGCTCTCAATATCTATGAATCTGTTTCAGTTTTGTTTGTTCATTTATTTTGTTCTTAGGTTCTACCTATAATTGAAATCATTTTGGTATTTGTCTTTCTCTGACTGACTTATTTTACTTAGCACAGTGCCCTCTAGGTCAATCCATACTATCACAAATGGTAAGATTTTATTTCTTTTTTATGGCCATGTAATATTCCAGTGTATATAGGTACCACCACTTTTTTATCCACTCATCTATGGGCACTTGGGTTGCTTCCATAGTTTGGCTATTATAAATAATGCTGAAATGAACATATGGGTGCATGTATTCTTTTGAATTAGTGTTTTGGGTTTCTTCAGATATATACCCAGAAGTGGAATTGCTGGGTCATACAGTAGATCCATTTTTAATTTCTTTGAAGAACCCCCATACTGTTTTCCACCAATCTGCATTTCCTACCAGCAGTGCACAAGGCTTCCTTTTTCTCCACATCCTTGCCACCACTTGTTGTTTATTGATGACAGGTGTGAGGTAATACCTGATTGTGGTTTAATTTGCATTTCTCTAATGATAAGTAATATTGAGCATCTTTTCATATGTCTGTTGACCATCTGTCTGTCCTCTTTGGAGCAATGTCTGTTCAGGACCTCTGCCCATTTTTTAATTGGATTATTTGAGGGTGTTTTTTTTGTGTGTCGAGTTGTGTGAGTTCTTTATAAATTTTGAATATTAACCCCTTGTCAGATGTATGATTGGCAAATATCATCTCCTCCTATTCAGTGGGTTGTCTTTTCATTTTGTTGATGGTTTCCTTTACTGTAAAATAACTTATTATTTTGATGTAGTCCCATTTGCTTATTTTTTGTTTGCTTCTTTTGCTCGAGGAGATATGTCAGAAAAAAATATTGCTAAGAGTGATGCCTGATTAAAGAGTTTTATGGTTTTGAGTCTTTAATTCATTTTGAGTTTATTCTTATATATGGTGTAAGAAAGTGCTCATTTCATTTTTTTGCATATATCTGTCCAATTTTCCCAACACCAATTATTGAAAAGAGTATCTTTACTTCCCTGTATGTTCTTGCCTCCTTTGGCATGTATTAATTGACCATATAGGTGTGGGTTTATCTCTGGGTGCTATATTCCGTTCCAATGATCCATACATTTGTTTTTATGCCACCACCGTGCTGTTTTGATTATTATCGCCTTTTAGAAGAGTTTGATGTGAAGGTAGCATAAGAACTCCAGTTTTGTTCTTCTTTCTCAAGATTGCTGTGGCTATTTAGAGTCTTCTATGGTTGCATATAAATTTTTGGATTATTTGTTCCAGTTCTGTGGAAAAACACCATTGGTATTTTGATAGGAATTGCACTGAATCTGTAGATTACTTTAGGTAATGTGGACATTATAATGATGTTAACTCTTCCCATCCATGAGCATGGTATATACTTCCATTTATTTATATCTTCAATGTCTTCCTTCAGTGTCTTATAATTTTCCAAGTACAGGTCTTTTCCCTTTTAGTTAAATTTATTTCTAGGTTGTTGTTTTTTTGATGCAATTATAAATGGGATTGTTTTCTTAATTTCCATTTGTGATATGTCGTTATTGGTGTATAAAAATGTGACTGATTTCTGAATATTTATTTTGTATCCTACTTTAATGAACTCATTTATCAGTTCTAGTAGTTTTTTTGATGGAATCTGTAGGGTTCTGTATATACAGTGTCATGTCATCTGCAAATAATGACAATTTTACTTCTTACTTTTCAGTTTGCATGCTTTTTATTTCTTCCTCTTGTGTGAATGCTGTGGGTAGAGCTTTCAGAACTACTTGAATAGGAGTGGTGAAAGTGGACAACCTATCTTATTCTTGACTTTAATGGAAACACTTTTTAGTTTTTCTTCATTGAGTATGATGTTAGCTGTGGGTTTTTCATATATGGCCCTTATTATGTTAGGATATGTTCCCTCTATTCCCTCTCACTTTGCTGAGAGTATTTATGTTGTTTATGCAGTATATCTCATTAATTGATTTGCAGATATTGTAGCAGCCTTGAATCCCAAGAATAAATCCCACTGGATTATAGTGTTTGATCTTTTCAATGTATTTTTGAAATTAGTTTGCTAATATTTTGTTGAGGATTTTCACATCTATGTTCATCAGGGATATTAGCCTATAATTTTCTTTTTCTATAGTGTCTCTGTCTGGTTTTGGAAATTGGGTAATGCTGGCCATGTAAAAAGTTCCTGGTTGTCTTTCCTCTTGAATTTTTTGGAAGAGTAGGTGTTAGTTCTTCTTTGAATGTTTGGTACAATTCACCTATGAAGCCAACTGGTTCTGGACTTTTGTTTGCTGGGAGGTTTTGATTACTGCTTCAATTTCATTAATTGTAAGCAGTCTATTCAGGTGTTCTCATTCTTCCTGATTCAGTTTGGGAAGACTGTATGTTTCTAGGAGTTTATCCATTTCACCCAGGTTGTCCAATTTGTTGGCATATAGTTGCGTATAATAATTTTCTTACAATCCGTTGTGTTTCTCTGATCTCAGTTATTTCTCATCTTTCATTTCTAATTTTATTTGGGTTCTCTTTTTTTTCTTGATGAGTCTGGTTGAAGGTTTGTCAATCTTGTTTATCAAAAAAACAAGCTCTTGGTTTCATTGATCTTTTGTATTGGTTTTTTTTTTTCAGTCTCTATGTCATGTATTTGCACTCCAATCTTTACTCTTTCCTTCTTTCTACTCAGTTTGGGCTTTGTTATACCTTTTTAAGTTCCATTAGGTGTGAGGTTAGAATGTTTATTTGAAATTTTTCTTGTTTCTTGAACTAGGCCTAAATTTGTTATGAATTTTTAAATTGCTCTGAATTTTCCTGTTAGGACTGCTTTTGCTGTATGCTATAGATTTTAGGATGCTTTGTTTCCATTTCCATTTGCCTCAAAGTGTCTTGATTTCTTCCTTGATTTCACTGTTAACAAGTTCATTGTTAGGAACATGTTATTTTGCCTCCATGTGTTTGTATATGTTTTGGGGTGGCTTTTTGTTGTTTTTTGTTTGTTTGTTGGTAAGTAATTTCTAGTCTCACACCATTGTGGTTGGAGAAGATGCTTGTTTTGATATCAGTCTTCTTAAATTTACTGAGACATGTTTTATGTCCTAACGTGTGGTCTGTCCCATGTGCACTTGAAAAAAATACATATTCTGCTTCTTCTGAGTGAAATGCTCTGAGGATATCAAATCTGCCTGGTCTAATGTGTCATTTAAGGCCACTGTTTCTTTGTTGATTTTCTGTGTGGAAGACCTATCCATGGATGTCAGTTGGATTGTTAAGAGTTTCCTACTATCACTGTATTGAATGTATCTCTATTGATTTTTCCCTTTATGCCCATCAAGATATGCTTTATATATTTAGGTGCTCCTATGTTGCGTACATACATGTTTTACAAGGATTATATCCTCTTGTTGGATTGATTTTTTTTATCATTATGTAATGTCCTTCTTTGTCTTTTTTGATAGATAGCCTTTATTTTAAAGTTTATTTTTTTTGAAATAAGTATTGCTACCCCAGCTTGTTTTTTGTTTTTATTTGCATGAAATATCTTTTTCATCCATTTACTTTCAGTCTATGTGTCTTTCACACTTGTACACACCATCTATATGGCTCTTTTTTTCTTGTCCATTCAGCTACCCTATTTTTTAAAGATTTTACTTATTTCTTTTTAGAGAGAGGGAAAAGGAGAAAGAAAGATAGAACGAAAGAAAGGGAGAGAAACATCAATGTGTGGTTGCCTCTCATACACCCCCAACTGGGGGCTTGGCCTGCAACCCAGGCATGTGTCCTGACTGGGAATCGAACCTGCAACCCTTTGATTCACAGGCCAGCACTCAATCCACTTATCCACAGCAGGCAGGGCCACTACCCTTTGTTTTTTTAGTGGAGCATTTAAGCCATGGAGAGGGGCAAAACAGGAAAAATTAGGACAATTGCAATAGCATAATCAATAAGGTATATTTTAAAATAAAAATGTAAAAAGTGACAGAAAAAAATTAAGTGATTATTGAAATGTATGTATTTATTGCCATTTTATTCTTTATAATTATATCCCCCTTTTTTTCCTGTTTTTTTCCTAAGAAAGTCACTTTAACATTTCTTTTAATATTGGTTTGGTGGTAATAAACTCCTTTAACTTTTTCTTCTTACCTGGGATGCTCTTTATTTCCCCTTCAGTTTTAAATGATAGCCTTGCTGGGTACAATAAGTCTTGGTTGTAGTTCCTTACTTTTCCTTACTTTGAATATTTCATGTTAATCCCTTCTGGCCTAAAATATTTATTTTCTGTTGAGAAATCAGCTGACAGTTTTATGTGAACCCTCTTGTAGGTAACTGTCTTTCTCTTGCTGCTTTTAAGATTCTCTCTTTGTCTTTAACCTTTGCCATTTTAATTATGATGTGTTTTGATGTGAGCTTCTTTGGGTTTATCTTGTTTGGGACTCTCTGCTTCCAGGACTTGTGTGTGTGTTTTTTTTTTTAATATAATAGCATTTATTTAACTTCAAAAGCATTTCAGCATTCTAAACATACCAAAAAACAACAAAACATTTCAAATTGTGTGTCTAAGAACAAAAGTGTGTATTCACTTTGCAGTCTAATTCCTATGTTAAACTCTTGTGATCATTTTAAGACTTTAGAAAGGAAAAGAAGGAAGAATTAACATTATTGAGTGAAGGATTTTACATGTTACCTTTTACACTTAAATTCACTGTGAAATAGGTACTGTGCCCTTTTTTAGGGGTGAAGAAAAGATTCAGAGGGGTTAAATAACCTAATGAAGTTTGCACAGCTATTAAGTGATGGAGCCAGGAATTAAACCCAGGTCTTGGGAGAGGAGAAGCTATCATCATACTACTTGTTCCTTTTCCATTTGTTTGAATTTAAAATTTGCCACCTTATACACATTGAAATGATTATGGCAGAAAAAAATATTGGCCATTCCTCTGCCTCTTAGAAACTAGTATGATGGTTGTACCTCAGATGTTTTACAATGTCTGTTATGTTCAAAATGTATCTAGTAAATTATGCTGCTGGTTTCGAAGGGATGGGGAGGAAAGGATTACCCAACAGATTCATCTTTAAAATCAGTCCTTGCCCACTGTCAGAAAAGAAGATTCTTTTTAAAATGATTTTTTTTAAAAGAAGAGTTTGTAATGCTTGTTAACTTAGCATTCTTAACAAAGGAGATGTGAAGAATGGACTTAACACCATCAGGAGCTTTTCTGTAGTAGGTTGACTTTAGGAACATTAAGTTGCTCAGCAACAAGCATCTCTCTTTCTGCTGAGCCAGCAAGCTGTGTCCAGGCTGTGTGTTTCCTTGAAAGAAGGGCTTTCTTGTCACCTCCAAGAAACTGCCGCTGCTTTTTTCTTCCTCTTCACACATACCCCTGTCAAGAAATCTATACCATCTTACCCACCCACCCCACACACAATGACAGACAGACAGACAGACAGACAGATAGATAGATAGATAGATAGATAGCACTGACTGCAGAGTACTTTGTGTTGTAGTTCGTTGTGGGTGGGTGTATCTATATCTGGTTCAATTTTGAGCTCCTAGATGCAGGGACTTTTCTTTATATCTTTCCAGGGTAATCTATTTAAGATTATAGACAATATAATCTTGTTGAATTAAAAAAAAAAAGAGCCCTGACTGATGTAGCTCAATGGATTGAGCGCCAGCCTGCGAACCAAAGGGTCGCCAATCTGATTCCCAGTCAGGGCACATGCCTGGGTTGTGGGCCAGGTCCCCAGGAAGGGGCGCACAAGAGACAACCACACATTGATGTTTCTCTGCCTCTCTTTCTCTCTCCCTTCCCCTCTGTCTAAAAATAAAATAAATAAAACCTTTTTTTAAAAAAGGAAAAAAAAGAGCATTCTTAGACTCCTTAAAAAGACCAGCTTTCTTGTCATCTCTGTGAATGCATGTTCCTCATTATGGAACCGGCATGGAATTCTCTACAACCTACCTTAGGTTAATTAGTTGCTTAGACTGCTTATCAATACCTGTACCATGTATATATGTCATCAAATCTTTTCTGGAGCTTCCAATAACTCCAATTAAAGTTTATCCTTTAATTGTACCAGGAAGCATTCTTTTAATCCAAGAAATTTTCATATTAATATAGAAAATATTAATATTCTCAAACTCTCTGTTCTTGCCATATTTACAGGCACAAACTGTGGGTTTCCCAGTGACCACGCATTCACCGAACATGCGCCTGATGCGATCTACCCTCCTCCCACAGGCATCCAATGTGGAGGCCTTTTCATTTCCGGCGTCCGGCTGTCAGGCAGAAGCAGCATTTATGGAAGAAGAGTGTGTTGACACTCCAAAGGTACGAATATGTTTGAGAGACTCTGAGCTCGTAGCTTGGCTGGAGACTTCAGTTTGGTCCACAGGTGCCGTACTTGGATTTTATTGAACTTGGTCATTTCCTCAAGTCACTCAGGAGTGTTGTTTTTGTGCAAAAGAACCTGATGACAGTATTTAGGGCTAAATGTGACTCTCATCCCAGTCTTATCATCACAACTGTTACCTAACTTGTCATGCCTCGTTTGCACTTTTCAAAATCTTTCCTCTCTTTCCTTAACCAAGTCCTTCTCTATTCAAGTTTCTTGCGCCCACATAGGTTTTGGATATTTTTACACAAATTGTAATTCTGAAAACAAAACTATACAGATGGCGCTGAATTGGGCTTTGTCTGTTGATTGCCTTTTTCCACCGCATGTGCTGCCCCTACACAAGGACAAGCTGTCTTTTCAGTCAGTTGAGCATCTTTTTTATCCTGTTTGGACCTGCTTACAGGAGATAAGTTTCTCCTGGGACACTACACAAAGGTGGCTTTTAGAAAGTGGAAGGTGACAGCTTCTCTCATCTAATGGATATTTACTTCTAATATGTGTTTTATATACTTAGTCTCATGTGATGTACAAAGGCTCATAGAAATGGGCAGGTCTTGGAGTGTGTTCAAAAGTAGACTTTGTTCGTTACTAGCCTGTGTGAACTTGGGCAGGGCGACTAACTTCTTCGAACCTCTGTTTTCTTTTATATAATATGAGACTATTGTGAGGAGTAAGCAAAATAATGTATGTGAAGTTCCAGCCAAATTTTAGGTACTTAATAAATATTGGGTTCCTATCTTTTTAGACTGTTTACATTATAAAAAGTTGAGTCAAATGTGTATTCTGCCTCCGAGTTTATAGTCTAGCAGGAAAGACATGATGCATAACTAAAGACAGTGTGCCAGTAACTGAATAAATTGATAAACTATAATTGGTCCTTTACTTTTTTTCACCCCTCCACCAGCTGCCTCCCCCTTAGCAGCCATCAGCTTGTTCTTTGTATCTGTGAGTTGGTTTTGTATTATTTCTGAACTTTTGATTTTTACAGGTTCTACATGTAAGTGAAATCATACCATATTTGTCTGACTTATTTCACTTAACATGATACCCTTTAGTTAAATCCATGTTGCCACAAATGATAAAGTGTCATTCCTTTTATTGCTGAATAATATTCCATTGTCTATATATAGCACATTCTCTTTATTCATTCATCTGTTGATGAACACTTAGGTTGCTACTATACCCTGGCTATTGTAAATGCTGCAGTGAACATAGGGATGCATATATGTATATTTTGTTAATTAGTGTTTTAGGTTTCTTCAGATATATACCCAGAAGTGATATTGCTGAGTCATATGTCAGCTCTATTTGTAATTTTTTGAGGAACCTCCATACTGTTTTCCATAGTGTCTCCACTAGTTTACATTCCCACCAACAGTGCATGAGGGCTCCCTTTTCTCCACATCCTCACCAGCACTTGTTATTTCTTGACTTTTAATGATAGCCATTCTGACAGATGTGAGGTAATATCTCACTATAGTTTTGATTTGCATTTTCTTGATGATTAATGGTGTTGGGCATCTGTTTGTATATCTTTTGGCCATCTGTATGTCCTTTTCAGAGAAGTGTCTCCTCAGGTCCTTTACCCATTTTTTATTGAATTGTCTTTTTTTCCCCCCGTTCAACTGTTTTAGTTCCTTCATGTTTTGGATAGTAACCCCTTATCGGATGTATCATTGGCAAATACCTTTTCCCATTCAGTAGGTTGACTTTTCTTTTATTTTTAGTTTCTTTCACTGTGCAGAAACTTTTTAAAATCAATGTAGTCCCATTTCTTTATTTTTTGTTGTTGTTGTCCTAGCCTAAGGAGACATATCCAAAAAGATACTGCTGAGACCAGTGTCAAAGAGTTGACTGCCTGTATTTTCTTCTAGTAGTTTTATGGTTTCAGATCTTACATTTAAATCTTTAACCTGTTTTGAGTCTATATTTGTATATGATATAAGGAAGTGGTCCAGTTTCATTTTTTTCATGTATCTGTACAGTTTTCCCGACACCACTATTGAAGAGACTGTCTTTATCCCATTGTGTATCCTTCCCTCCTTTCCATAGATTAATTGACCGTTAAGTCAATTTATTTATTTATTTATTGGAGGATTTATTTATTTATTGGAGGATTTACTTCTGAGCTCTCGATTCTGTTCCATTGATCTATATATTAGATATGTCTTTGTGCCCATACCATACTGTTTTGATTATTGTAGATTTATAATATTTTATAATCAGCATTATATGACCCACTTTGTTCTTTCTCAAGGTTTCTTTGGCTATATAGGGTCTTTTAGGATTAGCTATGCTAATTCTGAGAAGACCACCATTGGTGTTTGAATAGGGATGGCATTTAATCAGTATATTGTTTTAGGTAGCAAGGACATTTTAACAATACTGATTCTTCCAATCCATGAGCATGGAATATGCTTCATTTATTTGTATCCTCTTCAATTTCTTTTTTTCTTTTTTCAAAAAAATTTTATTGACTTTTAGAGAGAGAGGAAGTAGGGAAAGAAAGAGACAGAGACATTGATTTGTTATTCCACTTATTTATGCACTCATTGGTTGATTTTTGTGTGTGCCCTGACTGGGGATCAACCCCACAACCTTGGGGTATGGGATGATGCTCTAATCAGCTGAGCTACATGGCCAGAGCAATTTCTTTCTTCAGTATCTTACAGTTTTCAGAGTACAGATCTTTCCCTTCTTTGGTTAAATTTACTCATAGGTATTTCATGCTTTTTCATTTAATTGTAAATTGATTATTTTCTTAATTGCTCCTTCTGATCCTTCATTATTGGTTTATAGAATAATTGGCCATTTAAAGAAATACAAATCAAAGTGCTGCAAAACCAGAAGGAAGCAGAGGGGAGTTGATTTTAGCTGGTTTGAACAGGAGAGTCTTTGGGTTAACTATTAGAGCTGTGCAGAATCTGGGTGGATGGAAACTGGGGTGTGATACCTGGGTAGAGGGGAAAACCTGAGCAACAGCAGACATCGGGAAAGCCTAGGTCCATCTAAGTCAGAGCAGGTAGTTCAGTGTGTCTGAGGAAAGGGGCTATGTAGGGGGGTTGTATGAAATAAAGATGAGTAGTTTAGCTTTAAGTGGCAAGCCCACGCTGCAGGCTTTTTCTGTAGGCTTAGATTCTCGGTGAAAGAATGTGTTCAGTATCATCAAGAGAGTTTTTTCAAATGAACTTTTTCAGAGTAGTAGAAAACAGTTGAAGTTTTTTAACCAAAGAAGCACTGTAATCCATGTTGTACTTCAGAAATTAACCCAGAAGGGTACGAAAAATCCATTGGTTAGGGGAGCGGCTAATGACAAGGACAACAAAGGTTAGCACCTGTGTCCAGTGGGGGGAAGCATTGAAGGCCTGAATTAGGACAGTGCTAATGAAACTGGGGAGAAGGGGATGATACTAATGAGATTATACAGAGAAACTTGATAGAATATTAGGGTCCAGAGAGGAGTACAAGCTGATAGTAGTATTTTGAGCTTATAAGATGGGAAGGGTGAGTACTGTCATCAGAAGTAGGGAGCTCTGGATGTGAAGCTGGGTCAGAAGCTAAATAATGAGTCTAGATTTATGCGAGGCTGTCACGAACAGGTGTTAAGCCAAGTCTTTGAACAGGAGGGGCTAGAGTCCATGCCCTGAGAACACCACTTCCTGTGGACGGTCTTTTCTTTCCTCTCCTGTGGTTGCCTAGCATGTTCAATAATCTCACAAACTGCTGCTACTACATTCTCACCCAGAAATTTAGACATAAATTGGGACAACATAATTTATTTATTTTTAAGATACAAGTCCCTTGGAAAAAACTAAATTGCAGTCTGCTAAAATCTTGTCTGTGAGGGCATCAGGTCTGAAATACAGATTGGGCGCTGTCTGATGTGTTATATAGGGCAAGCTATTTTTAAAGCTTGTGATTGTTACCGTAACTAGGAAACAGACAGGAAATGAATGATTTTGTGAGATATAGATAGTAGCTAGATGGTGTAGTTGCGTTTGTAGGAAGAGCAGTGCCACTTGAGAACTGGCCACCTACACTAGCTGAGCTGCTTTGGCACTTAGGCTGTGAACATCCACTGGTCTTACTTGTGGACCGTTTAGTTTGTCAGCAAAAAATGCTTACCCCTTTTCCCTCCCTGGTACCTCTTTCGTGGGGCCCACCAATCAATGCATACACCCACTAACCTGTCAAACAGAAGTACAGTTCCTTTGTTTTCCATATTGCTTCATCCGTGTTTACTGCTGTAACAGCCATTTGTTGTCTTCTAGGAGGTGCTTCCTAACTGCACATATTGCTCATTCATTTCTACTGTCAATTGGTGGTGGGTATTGTGCATCTCAAGAGATTTCCCTTCTCATTCCCACCCTGAAGTCCTCGACTTAAAACTGTCAGTAAAATCCTGGGTTTGTGTTGAAATGTTGGTTTCGGATGCTTCTAAAAAATAGCACCTTTCTAAGAAAGTCACCCAACTCTCGGCAGTGACTGAGACCCCCAAGTGACAAAGAGATCAGATGGAGGACAGATGCACAAATCCTGTAGTCTCAGCCTTTCTCTTCTGAGGGTTTCTTTGGGAATTATGAAAATTCTGTAAAGATTTTTGTAAGGTTTTTCTTAGGCTCCGCCAAGAAAGAAATGCCAATCAGCCACAAAATCAGGCAGTGTAGAACTTTATTGGGGTTTGTACACCAGGCGAGGTCCTCTGGTCCACAGAGCTGGGCCGGGGCAAATCGCACCCAAACAAAGAGCATGGCAGGGTTTTATACACCAAATCTGGGGGTCTTCTTCATGGGATATGGGGGATTGGTCCCTCTAGGACAAAGTGGCAGCATATCATTGGTGGTCCTCCTCAGGCTCTGGTTGCCATGGCAAAGGCCCCCATTTGGGCTCTCTGGCCTGACGTCAGCCGTCTTTTTCTGGGTTGTAGTTCGGCCACCATTTTGTCCTATCACACCCACCCTGACAATTTTATTTATTTATTTTTAGAGAGAGGGTAAAGGAGGGAGAAAGAGAGGGAGAGAAACATTGATCGGTTTCCTCTTGAAGCACCCTGACCAGGGACCGAACCCACAACCCAGGCATGTGCCCTGACCAGGAATCACGCTGGCAACCTTTCACTTTGTGAGGTGACACCCAGCTGAGCCACTTCAGTCAGGGTGGGAATCATGAATTTTTTATACACACACGTTGCAGTCACTTTTAATATTTTATTAAGAGATTACAATATAACTGGATTTTCCAAATTACCCCCTACATAGCTGGGTAGGAGAAGGGAACTGTGAGTCTGAACTGTGAAAATGCAAATATAGTAAAGGTGCTTCATGTCTATTTACATTTTTAATAATTTTTGTTAGTGCAGAGGTAGTACAACACATAAGACAAGGTCTGAAAAGGATATACACCAAACTCTAAGCTTTTGTAAAGGGAAAAAATCGCACTTTTACTTCTGAACTTGAATTTTTTAATTTACATGTGGAAAAAATAAAGCCATTCAGACTCATGCATGGAAAATTCAGAGAGGAATAAAGAAAAAAATTAACTTAATCCATAATCCCACCACCCCATGTGTAAGCCTGTTTTGTCAGAGTTCCTGAGGAGGGCTATAGATAGGTGGGCAGATGAGTGTGTGGGTAAGTGTAGGGTGGTTCAGTAAGTAGGTAGACTTTTTAAAATAAATTTATATTCTCTTCTGTGCCATGTATTGTATTAGATGTACCCTCATTTAACTTTGTACTCTCCTATTTTTGGACGTCAGGATTTTTTTTCAGCTTCCTAAGTGCTTCAGGTGAATATTGTTGTGTCTGAATCTTTGACTGTGCCTCTGATTATTTCCCTTGGAGAAATTTCTAGTACTGGGGTTATGCAGGTCTTCTTCAGCGGGTTGTTTATTTTAACTTGCCCCAAGATGGTAAAAATGCTTTGAAATATTGTGGTTTTAGTCTCTTGCTTTAAAATGTTTTATTGTTATAAAGCATTCTCTTTCATCAAGAATAGATACAATATACTGAATACCTAAGGTACTATGTTATTTTAACTATATATTATTTTAGTTAATCCTCTCAAACAACTTTAATTTTACAAGTGAAAAAAGTTGATTTTTGTAGAAGTTAAGCAACTTGCTAATAAGAGATAGAGCTGAGGTTTGGGCTTACAGCACCTCCTCAATATATGCCCAACTTGCTAGACACTTAGGGTACGAATTAAATAAGCCACATTCCCAGCCTCCAAACTCAGCGGGCTAGTATTATGCATTGGTCTACTTGGGCTGCCATGATGAAATACCACAGGCTGGGTGGCATAAACAACAGAAATGTATTTTCTCACAGTCTGAGACAGTCTTGAGAGCAAAGTTTTGGCCAATTTAATTTCTGGGTAGGGCTCTCTTGGCTTACAGAGGATGACCTTCTCACAATGTCCTTCCATGGCCTTTCCTGTGCTTGCGTTGGGAATGTGAGCTTCCTTGTGTCTCTTCTTATAACAACACTAATCCTACCAGATCAGATGTCCACCCTTATGACCTCACTTAACTACACTTCCATTGAGGCCCCATCTCCAAACGTAGACACCCTCAGCGTTAGGGAGAGACACAAACATTTGGTCCATAATAGTCTACCAGTGTCCTGTGCCACTCGTACCAGTCTTGTATTTGTGGTAGGCTCAGGCGTGTGCTATCAGTGGTAGGGTCTCTCAGAATTTGAGTCTCATCTGTATAGGAAGTCTCTTACTAGAAGTGAAGTGATTGATTGAACTTTAAGGAAAGACAAAAACAGTGTATTAGAAAAATGTACATTTCACCAGTGTTGTATTTTGAATTACTGCAATTTACAGTTAGTAATACAGTTAGTAAATAATGCAATGTACATTACTTCCTAGAGCAAAAGATTGTATTTCTAGCAGCCGAGGTAGATCAGCCTAATATTTCGGTCTCAAAACTGTACAGCTGAATTTAGGCTCTTGTTATATCAAGTTCCCTGGTAGTGAATTGACAAGGAAGAGTGGCAGGATTGGCACCTGGTTCAGGAAATGAAATCACAACTTAGGGTGTTCACACCTGTGAGCAGGACTCCATGGTGCTCTCTGACATAATCATCAGACCTCATCTGAGAAACAATCATTGTTCTCTACCCGTCCCAGGATGAAGTTGAATTCAGCAAACATTTTTTAATAAAAGACATAATTCCTCTTATAGTTTAGATGAGGAAATAAATTTATAAGTAGATAATTTGAGGAAAAAAATATAAATTTAGAGAGACTGAAAGGTTTTATAAGTACTCCAAAAAAGGTAACTTTTCTCTATAAAAGAAAAAAAGGACATGGTTGTAAGACTATACTGCAAGAAATACCTGATAAAGTTTTGACGTCAGATGTAAGTGTAAAGATAGTTAATAACAGTCTTTTTTCTGTTGCTTTAATCATTTCTAAATCACCCTTGGCTACTCTTAGAAAATTGTATTAAGGAACAATTTAAGACAATTAAGGAACCTAGAGGTATGACTCTAAGTTCCCACACAGCCAGCCGTTCTTTCTTACAAGAAAACTACCAGTATTGAATGTAGTCAAAAAAAGGAAAACTTAGCTGGGGAAGGGCCAAGGGGAGGATAAGAGTTGCCGGCCAGGTTTCAGAGTTTTCTTGCTTGTGCCATCGGGAAGAATGGTCTTTGTCTGGAGAGAAAGCATTTGCCCCTCTACCTTTTAAATGACCACTCCTCCCATTAGAATGCTGTTTGCATTAGCCACCTCACCCACGGAGTGGCTGCAGCAGCCTCCCCCCAACAGTTTTTAATGAATTACCAGCCCTTCCCCCAAACAAACAAAGATCTGAGTCACCCAAGTCTCCCTCTCCAAATAAAGGCCTTGCAGCACCTTCAGGGTGGTTGCCATAAGAGGAAAGTTCCCTGTGTCTGCCACAAGGATGCCCCATGTCACCTCTCCGCTTCCAAAGGAAACAATAGCTCTACCCAGTGTGTTCCAGGTGAAAGTGCTGCTTAGAACTCAGCGTCTGCTGACTGGCTGTTCCTGAGCAGCTATTCACAGGAGAAAAAAGATTGATTTCCACAGGAGAATAGTTAAGGTAATGAGGTAAATAATGGTGCTTCCTCGTTGGGGCTTTTACCAGCCAGAGGTACAGGGAACCATAACTCCCTGTTGTCTGCTGTTTCTTGCTGGGCAACTGCCTTGCTTGAGGCCAGAGTTCTCACGCAGGAGCTGTGCTGAGCTCACCCTGTGAGGCAGGAACTACAGGTGTTGTGTGAATTGCTGGAGGAGAGAGGATCAGTGCACTGGTCTCATTACTCTCTGCAGGGATTTGGGGTGGTGTGTCATTTGTTATTCTGTAATGTAAGGCTCTGTTTGCCAGTTGAATTATTTTTTTCAATCCTTTTTGTGGTATCAGTCCATGTTTAAAGAATTCTTTTTTCACCCTGACTGGCAGTAGATTGAGTGCCAGCCCATGAACCTAAAGGTCACAGGTTCGATTCCCAGTCAGGGCACAGGCCTGGGTTGTGGGCCAGGTCCCCAGGTGGAGGCATTCGAGAGGCAACCAGTCCATATATCTCTTGCACATCATTTCTCTCTTACGTCACTGTTTCTCTCCTCTCTCTTACTCCCTTTCCCTCTCTCTAAAAATAAATAAATAATTTTAAAAAAATAATAATAAAGAATTATTTTTTCCATTCCTCAGGCACATAGAACCAATTAAAGACTAAATCAAACGGGCAGGTACTTAAATCACAAACATAAAAGTCTGTCTAGAACCTCAGTGTGTTCTGTGGTTGAAAACTGGAAGAATGCTGGTGCCTACTCCTTTTTCTTAACTCTAAGCCGTACAGTTTTTAAAGCCTTCCTCCTTCTTCATTTCCCTTATTTTTAAAAAACAACTGGTAGGCCTCAACCTAATACACCCTCAATTCATCTGAAAACCACTAAAAAATTGTTTATTATAATAATGATGACTCGGAGAATCCTGGGAGGCAGTGCCAGTTTGGGTCATCATGGGCTTCTGCCTCTAAGGGCCATAGTTGTCTTGCCTCTTCATGTGGTCATTCATAACTTATGTGTACATTTTTAATATATTTTACTTAATTTCTAATTTGCCACAAGTGTTGACATTGCTTGCCTTGTGGATTTTTCTAACGTCTCATCAGAGCAGACTGATCGTTTCCTCTCACACCGGCGTTTAGGTCAACGGTTGTCTACTGGACCCGGTGCCTCCTGTCCTGGTGAAGAAGGGGTGCCAGTCGCTGCCCAGCAACATGATGGAGACCTCCATCGATGAAGGGTTGGAGGCCGAAGGAGAGGCCGAGGAAGACCCCGGGCAGGCCTTTGACGCATTCCAGTCCACACGCAGTGGGCAGAGGCGGCACACTCTGTCAGAAGTGACCAATCAGCTGTTCGTGATGCCTGGTTCAGGTGTGGGATCTGTTAAGCCTTAGGTTAAGTTTTCACAGCATCAGTTCACAGTCCAATCTCTATGAAATAGCAATGATACCAACCAGCTCCTAGAATGAAGTCCATAATGGAAGATTTCCCCTGTGGAAGTCAGTCTGTCTTTTCCTTCATGGACAGCGTTCAGTGGGCTAAAGGAGTGGGCCTGCTCAGCAGCTGCAGAGAGTGAAGTGAGTCGTCTCTGAGTCTGCCCCTAACTCCCAGACTGTATGAGTGCCGCGGGAGTCCTCAAGGACCCTGGCACTTTGGGAGTGGCAAAGATCTGGCGGGTGCGGGTTCTGTGGTGTTCTCTCCACTCACTTCAAAGCTGGTTACATTGACGAGTAAAAAGGTTCTGAAAAGATGTGTTGGTTGGCGATTAAGGACATTATATCTGTGAGAACTCAAGCTGGCTATGCTTTGTATCTCCTGTTCAAAAAGTTGCTATTTGCTATTGTCACATCTGTTTGTTTTCTCTTAAAGGAAAAATTTTCTCCATGAGTGACCACCCCTCCCTTGACAGTGTGGACTCTGAGTATGATATGGGGTCTGTTCAGAGGGACCTGAACTTTCTAGAGGAGAACCCTTCCCTTAAGGACATCATGTTAGCCAACCAGCCTTCACCTCGCATGACATCTCCCTTCATAAGCCTGAGGCCTGCCAACCCAGCTATGCAGGCTTTGAGCTCTCAGAAAAGAGAGGCCCACAACAGGTCGCCAGTGAGCTTCCGAGAGGGCCGCAGGGCTTCAGATACCTCGCTTACCCAAGGTAACCAGCAGCTTTCCCTTCTGGCTTTTAAAACGCTTATTGGTAGGATTTGAAGGGGTTAGTGTTGCCATGTTGATACCATACCTGTGTGTTATTAAACTGTTTGGTCATTACACTTTCTTCCAGGAATTGTAGCATTTAGACAACACCTTCAGAATCTGGCTAGAACCAAAGGAATCCTCGAGTTGAACAAAGTACAGTTGCTGTATGAACAAATAGGATCAGAGGCAGACGGGAACTTGGCATCAGCTGCTCCTCAGCTACAAGACCTGGCTAGCAGTTGCCCTCAGGTGAGTGCCCCAGGCCCTTTCTGCAGTGGCTCTGTGCGTGTGGGGAGTGCTTGGTCTGAAGATGCATCATGTCTCTTAGAGGATTTACTCCGGTCCTGGAACAAACAGGTTCTTTTGGAAAACTTTCTTTGTTGCTGCCACTTGCCACTGACAGGTTAGACCTGTGCACACTGGCCCAGGTGACCAGCACTACATGGAGACCTTGACACTGTCAAGCTGTATGTGGTTCACAGGGCAGATTTTATGTGAATTACCTCTCAGAGTCTCCTTTGGATTCTCCTACCCCCCAGGCGCATACACAAAAATTAAGAGTAATAAACTTCACCCAGATGAGAAGATTATTGCCACTACTTTTGATGTGCTATCATTTCATTAAATATTGTAAATAGATTATTTATGCTAAAGATAAAAAATACTGCTATTTTATCTAGTTAAGTTTTATTATGAGCACTATTTTTAGTGCATCAAGGATATTATAGCATTGCCCACATGCAGGTAATGACCGCCTGGTGACAGAGCCTTTGCTCCAGTACTGACTAGATAATCGTTCACAGCAGGGAACCTATATATAGATTTTCTGCATGATGATTAAAGCTCAGCCTACTGGTGTGTAAAAGCTTTGAGTATTATGTCTTACAGAGTTGGAGTTCCTCTTGGACATTTGCCAAGGTGCTTCAACTAAAAACTAAAACTTTTCCTACAAGGAGAATTGAAAATGTCTTCACCCCCTTGCTCCTCAGGAGGAAGTCTCTCAGCAGAAAAGTGTTTCCGCTCTCCCCACCAGCGTGCGCCCTCAGCTGTCCCAGCGGCAGAGCCTGGAAGCCCAGTACCTGCAGCACAGACTCCAGGTGGGGCCTCCCCTTGCTGCTCCAGCTCACTGTGCTGGCCCCGAAATGGCCTTTCTGCACAACAGAAACCTCTTTTGCTTGCTGTCTTTTTGTTTGTTTTTAGGATAGCAGTTTGATTCTATATGAACAGGTAGGTTTGACAGTGCACTTCTAGTTTCTGGAAGCATGTTCAGGCCGAGCATTATGCTCTGTGTTAGTGGTGGGTTTGTCCTCAGGCCCCAGGAGAGGACACCACTGCAGAGGGGCAGGAAATGGAAACATGGCTTCTAATGCTATGCTTCATAATGAATAATAAATGGAAATCTCACGTCTGTAGATTTTTAATATCAGCTATCTACATTGGTGCCTGTTCAATCAGCAGGTGCTAAAGCCTTTGTTATCAATATTCAGCCCCACTTCTCTCATTGTTTTTAAAATCTCCACAAACCTCACAGTCCTAGGGGACTTTTAGAAATGAAAACTGCAGTAGGTTAGAGCTGAGACAGCTCAGGCTTTCGGACTCAAAGCTGTTGGCCCCAAAGCTCTACCAGGGTCTCAGTGAGCAAGAATTATCAGTCGCCTCTCACCCCCTCTCCACATGGATTTTGGAGGACACGCTGGGCTTCACACTCTAGGTAGCGGTACAGTCTGATGACCGCGTCCTAGACAGTAATACACTGTCATGCTTATATTGTTTTCTGCTCTTGTAGAAGCCCAGCCTTCTGTCAAAAGCCCAGAACACCTGCCAGCTTTACTGTAAAGAACCACCACGGAGCCTTGAACAGCAGCTGCAGGAACACAGGTGAGAGAGGATCTTTGGCCAAAGAAGTCACTTTCTTTTGTGGAAGACTTAAGAATGCTGGGTGTGTGTCCTTTCCCCCTGGTGTTTGCTCTTCTAGGAAAAGAGGTTTTTGATGCACGAGCCAGCCTTAAAGACATGGTCGCTAATGTGTCTGTGGAATATGGGCCGATCAGGGGCTAGCAACTCTAAATGTAATTTGTTTTCCTTTTCTTCTCACATTTCCCCTTTGAGTTAAGAGTAGACCTAAGCTTTCAGAATCCACGACCTAGTGCCGGCTGAGTGGGTGACACTGCGGAACAGGTCTCCACCCTCCCTTGCAGAAACTCCTGCCCCTCAGGCCTCACTGCTCCATCAACCGAAGATGCCCGTCGAGGCCAAGGTGTCCCCCACTGCCCCACCAAAACCTTCCAGATGTGAAATCAAGCCTCTTGCTTCATGGGGAGAAAAAAATCAAGAGTCTTAGAGAAAATGAGTTAGTGTTCACTCTTGCACTGAGGGACTAATCAGAATTGGGGGCCAAAATGTAAAATGAGGTTTAAGAAAGCTGACAGAATTTGTTCCTGTGCCCACTTTTTTCTTCTGCCACAGAAAGAGACGTGAGAGGACTGAAGCCAGTGACTGATAATGGCTTCACATTAAAATTGCCATCACTGAAGATTTAAAATTCTTTCTTTTGGTTTTGCCAATGTAGACTCCAACAGAAGCGACTCTTCCTCCAGAAACAGTCTCAGCTGCAGGCCTACTTTAACCAGATGCAGATAGCTGAGAGCTCGTACCCACAGCCGAGTCAGCAGCTGCCCCTGGCCCACCAGGAGACGCCATCACCGTCACAGCAGCCCCCACCATTCAGCCTGGCCCAGCCCCTGAGCCCTGTCCTGGAGCCTGCTTCTGAGCAAATGCAATACAGCCCCTTCCTCAGCCAGTACCAGGAGATGCAGCTGCAGCCCCTGCCTTCCTCGCCAAGCCCTCCGGCACACTTGCAGCAGCAGCCACCACCACCACCTCCGCCGCCTCCACCACCACAGCAGTCCGGAGCTGCCCCAGCACCCTTACAGTTCTCCTATCAGACTTGTGAGCTGCCAGGCGCTGTCTCCCCTGAGCCAGACTATCCCGCTCCCTGTCAGTACCCCGTGGACGGAGCCCAGCAGAGCACAGCAGCAGCGCCAGACTGTCCCAGGAGCTCAGGACTGCAGGAGGCGCCTTCCAGCTACGACCCTCTAGCCCTTTCTGAGTTCCCTGGACTCTTTGATTGTGAAATGCTGGAGGCCGTGGACCCACAGCACAGCGGCTATGTCCTGGTGAATTAACCTCAGCACAGGAAGTAAGGCAGGTCAAGTGTAGGAAGAGTGTGTGTTTTTATTTTTATTCCAGCCTTTTACATTTAAAGCTTATTTTCCTGCCCTCTCCCTGGGGGGAAAAAATCAAGTTGCCCAACTGGAATCAGAGGGCCTGGCCAGGCTAATGTTGCTTCTTCCTGGCTCCGTCCCATCAGAGTTTTCTGTGGCAAGTGCTGGAACACAGTTGTAGGCTGACGCTCATGCCCTCGGGTTACTGGAGCAAACTCTCACGGGAGACACTGACAAGTGTTTTTATAAGACGTCCAGACCTAGGTTTTATCCAGAACTACACCAGTTATCAAGGAAAACCTTGGTGAATGCAGGAAAACTGCATGCCATTATATGTGGGGAGAAAGGCAATATTTTTCACTGAAGCCAAGGAACAACATGTTGCTTAAAGGCAAATCAAGGATACATAATGAAATCTGATGAGCAGGAATTAAAGTTGTACTTTGTCATTGAAGCATAAGTTCAAAGCTGCTGATGAAGTTGTCCCCAAGACCATCACAAAGCACTGGGGTGTGAGCTTTGTTTCAAGGGCCACCAAACACCAGCTGGTACTAACCCCTGAGAGTGGCGGTCGTCTCCATGTGGGAGCAGGCAGCACACCTCTTCAGAAGGTGCCCTGGGTTGCAAACTCAGAGTGTTCTTGGCTCCAAAGATGTCCCCTGTAGAATCGCCCTCCCCCATAGTAGAGATGAGAAACTCGAGAAACCATCAAGAGCACACCAGCCCTGGGCCAGGGGAAGACAGGCTTTTCCTACAGAGTCTATGGTCAGGACTTCTGGTTCGGGCAGCTGGTCATCAGAGAAGCTGGTGGCTCCTTTACAGTGTAATAACTACTTTGACTTCACACTGTATGTTGCTAGTAGTTTATTGAGCTTTGTATATTTGGACAGTTTCATATAGGGCTTAGAGATTTTAAGAACAAGAGAAATGAACTTATATTTCCCATGTGAAGTGGTAGTGCTGTGCCTTTTCCCCCCCAGATCACGCTTTAATTATTTCTTTTCTGTAGAAACCAAGTTTTCCATTTATATCAATGCTAAATCCAAAGTCACTTCAGAGTTTGTTTTCCACCATGTGGGAATTGTATTCTTAATTTCCTTAAAGTTTTGACTTGTAATTAAATGTTCAAGTATTACAGCAATATTCAAAAACCACAGATGTGTTAACCACTTAAGCAAATCATCTGCCAAACTCTTATTACTAATAAAACTTAACCATTACAATTCAATCATCAAAGTAAGTAAAAAACAGATGCTACAGCTAGTCAACTGTGTACCTAGAAGGAGCAATCTGTCATTTGGACAGTAACACGCGAGTGTGACAAATTCAGTATTATTTACAAATAGTTTCTGTCCTTCAGAATGGCTTGTCCTATCTGCAGATGAATGCATTAAGCACAAGCATCTTCCTTAAAGCACAAAGAAGAGAGACAGATACTACATTGATGCTGCATCTAGGAACACCTTTAAGTTGCCTTTCCTCTTTGTGGTAATTGTCTAGACAGGCGAGAAACATGGGCCCTTTCAGGAGGTCTGTTCTGCCCCCTAGCCCAGGCCCCGCCAGCACTGGTACCTTGAGCAGTGCTTGCTCCTGGCCCCACTGGTGCCAGGATGCTTCACAGGGGTGCTCTGTGGGGGGCTGGACCCTCGTGTTAGCCAGAAAGGGTACTAGGGAGGACTGTCGCCTTTGTGAGTTGAGAACACCCAGTGGCAGTCCAGGAAGAATGAATTGTGTTCCTTCTGTGCATTGTTTATTACTCCTCATGGCTAAGATTGATGATTTCTTCATGAAATAGATATTTAAGAGATCCTTCCATTAAGATCTCTAATCTGTTTTAAGTCTTTGCAAATACCTGGTTCTAAAACAGCTTGATTCATTTAGAATGAAGGATGTTTTTCCAAAATATATTATTGAAGTGCTGTAATATTTATGAAACTTAAATGCCTTCCCCGTTGAAAAAGGGGACTGCTCATTTCCCAGTCACGGGAATGGCAGTTACAGATGGGCTTAGACACCTGCGCCAACGAGGCTGTAGGCCTTTTAGCCCAGGAGGCCTGGAGCTGTGGCGGGACACCGAGGCTGGCAGCGGGGCTGCTGGAAGTTGAGAGGACCTGGAGACAGACGTGCGTTAGGGACAGATTAGTGGCTCAGATGCTCACCTGGGGAATAGCGTGACCTGTCTGCTGGACCTGTGTTGTAAGCTCCTTATTTGCCTTTCTCACTTCAAGCAGAAATCAATAAATTCCATAACCACCTGTATTTACTGAAATGTGAGCTGCTGGGAGGAGACTGGTTCTGTAGATCAGTCAGGTGCTGTTTTCACAGCCCTGTCTGGTCATCTGTGTTGCTCTGTCCCCTAATTAGTGACCTGTATAAGCTTCCAGGCAGTTTTCACAAACACTAAAGTAACACTAATAAGAAGGCTTAATACCACTCTTTGTGAGAGCTGCTTTGAAATAGCTTTCCAGTCTGTTTCACATTAGCAGTGTGTATTACTACTGTATATAATCGTTAGCTTTATTGTCTTGTAAACCAGGATCCTCTGAAGAGACTTCGGTGAAATGAACATGAGGCAAAAATTTCATCATTCGGCAAAAAGTGCAATATGTGTGGTACTTTATTTTTTGTTTGTGTTCTTTTTCTTTAATCCAGGGGTATTAGTCTCTGCTTCGGGAAAAATGCACTAGTTCTGCAGTTCCCAGTTGGGCAAGTGTGTCTCTAGTATTTACATGCAACTGATGTGCTGGTCCCTGTAAGGCAAATAGAGCGTGTTAGCACAATGGAAAGGGGGTGGGTGTTCCATTTTCAAACTCCTGCTGAGTGATGCTGACCATCCCCAGCTGCCCCCTCGCCACCTCTGCCCTCTCAGGCCTGCGGTGCCCTTGCTCCTGTGGGAGCAGAGAAAGGGGCAGAAGGCTCACTAACCACCCTAAACTATCACTTCATGAGAAACACTTGGGTCCCACAAAGGGAGGAGTAGGAAATGGGACTTGCTCTAATAGGAACAAAACCCCTTCCTTTCCATATCAGGCTGCCTCCTAGGAAAGAGAGAGAGTCCCTTTCTTCCTCAGCAGTTAGGAGCTTCCGAGTGTTTGCACTGTGTGCTGAGTTGGTTAGGTGGGACTGGCAGGAGCCTGGGATTGGGACTAAAGTCTGCCCTTAACCTCAGAGGCCCCAGGGTCTCTGGGGGGCTTGTGGGAGTGTTACCCTCCAGCCAACTGAGCTGCAGAAAGGACCCATCAAGACACTGGGCTCTCCCACTCCGCCCCCACACCGAGCAGTACCTTAAAGGGGGGACTCGAAGAGAAAAAAATTCTGCATAATTGCTAGGGCTGGGAAGAAGGGTGTCTGCTCAGCTAGAGACTGATTGGGCAGCCAAGCAGAAAGTAAGGAGAGGCGAAAAGCGGCAGCCTCCCGTTAGAGTTGGCCGGGGCTCTGGGGTGTGACGACGGGAGCAGCCCGACTGGGCACCTGCTGCTCAGACGTGAACGTGATGAAATGGACGGCTTCCTCTGCGGGGTCCTCCGATCCCCAGTCAAGTCCCAAAACATCGGGTTCTGTGTCGGGGTCAGAATTCTCAGCTCTGGATTACATTTAAAAACCTATGTCTACTGACAGTCATACTTCATAAGCTCCCTGTTGCTTAAAAAAAAACTCACACTCCAGATAACATATTTTTCACATTCCTCCTCCTTCAGAGACAATGCATAAGGTCATCTAACGACACTGGTCCCTGGGACCAGCCAGCCACCCCTGAGCAGGGCTGACCTTGGCTGCATCTGCACCGTAAACCACGCAGCCTCTGCTGCCTCCTCTGAAGCCACCCGAGCCACTCGGTGTCTTTGTGCCTGGACATCAAAGGTAAATACTAGAGAACAGGTAGTAAGTTGGGGTCATTGCACAGGCAGAGGTATTTGATCATTTTGTTCCTTCTGGAAATTTTGAAAGAGCTTATCTTCAGAGTGATGTAGGGGAGACAAGAGCAGTACTGTCTACCTCTGTTTCTAAATTGGACCCAAAGAACTTTTTTTAAATTTATGTATCCCTTCTGACAGGTTCAGCACTACAGTCCTCCCCGGCCTGTGGCCCTGGTTTCGGGGCCCTTCCTTTCAGCCTGTGGCTACAGGGAAGCAGCGGGGTGGACCAGGCAGACCTCCTGGGGCTCCTTTTGGCCCCAGAGTCCCTGGTCTAACAGTACCCCTCACACACTGGTTTCATCATTTTTCCCCATTAAGGTAGCCTGGCTAATTGCAGGAGTTTATAGCCACCCTCGTTGTAGCACCATCTTATGTCCACATCTCATGTGGGCAGATTTCAACACATTTCACAGAAGTGGGCACACAGGATTGCACAGATTAAGAAACAGGCGGCAGCAGTGCCTCTGTACTTAGCCGGTAAGAATTCTGACGGTTCCTGCCCAGATACTCAGCTTGCCTGTCCCAAAGGGGCCATTGCTTATGTTGGTACATGAATTTACCAAGCACTTTCACAATAATCTCTTCTAATCCTCACAGTTCTCCAAAATTGGTCGGACAGACAGAGTCCTCATTTTTTGTAGCTGAGGAAACCACAGCTCTCGAAAGTCTGTGTGACTTGTCCGAGGGTACCATGCTGCTGAGGGGGGAACCAGCACAAGCTCTGGGGTTTGCTGGCTTCTCACTGCATGTCCTTTCCCATCATCAGTGGTAGGTAATTCTTTTAATGAGCAAACAGCTAGATACACAAAGCCCACATCTTGGCTAAGCACTAGGTGGACATGACACTGTCCCCTCAACCTTATTCTCCACTGGATATCTGCCTCCAGGTGACAACAGCGGCTGTCCAGGTGGCTCCCCCACAAACAGGGCTGAGGGAGGAGACACAGCCCCCATGGACTGCCATCCATCTAGTGTCGTTAATTGCAGAATTTTAGGTTCACATCAAAGATGTCTAGTTTTTTCAAGTTACACAACACAATATGGTAATTTCCTATAGAAGTACATGCTAGAAGGACACACTCTTCCTCGACTGCCAAGGGACCAGATTCCCAGCTTCCTGCCCATCCCTGCAGGCCAACACACTCTACGCCAAGGAAGGGAGCTGCTCAGAGAAGAGACTAAACTCAGCCTGGTCCTGAGGAGGGGTGTGCTGTTTTACATTTAAGGCCCTTCCAGTAAAAGTAAAGATTAGACACTTTTATGGTTAAAAAAATAAACATACTTTGATACCTTGTCCTCTCAGAGGCAAAGTGGTTAGGTAAAGCGGGCTTTAAAATAAGAATAATAGCATCCTGGAAAAATAGGGCCCCAGATGGCAGTAACATTACATCAGGAAGTGCAGGTGACCAGGACTTGCCACTGGCTGTGTGATGCCCCTCTGTTCAGATTTGCTCCATCAGGGAAATTCAAGTGGCGACACCGTCCCACAACTGCAGGTAAAAGAACCTGCCTCCCCCGAAACCTCTGAAGGGAAAAGCAACAAACAGAGAAGGAGGATTGCTTCCCTTTTGGGACTGCAGTTTAAGAAATAGAAGTGATGGAGATATTTGCACTTTGTAGAAAGGGCAAGATGATTTGCTTATTTCTGAAGGGAGAAGGGTGGTTTCTGTTTGGTCTGTAAAAGTTACTTTTCATAAAGTTAATCTAATTGTAGTTATTTTTTTCTGTGTACTTTTTTCTTTTAATGAATAAGGAATAAATGGTGAGTTCAATAGCTTTGGTATTTTAAGTGCAAATCATAATAGTTCCAGTGTGAAAAAAATCAAAATGTAACCTGTCACTCAATGTTAGAAAATAGCCTAAAATGCAGTTTAATAAATGATCTTTGTATCAAACATTAATTTAAATGGGGCAATTTTCTGCAAGAAAAATATACTGTTTTTACATTTCCGACACTCTTGAATTAAAATAAAAGCAACTTATTTTCTAAGAGCCTGGGTGATATGAATGTCAGGCGAGTGAGGCAGGGCCTCCACCTCACCGGGCCGGGGTGGGTCTTTTAAAGGCATGGCAGACAGCTGTGCTCCCTGAGCTCTGGTCGCTAGTTCAGGCTGCAGAAAAAGGGCAGCGGATGATATGTTCTCATTGACGTCAGCAGAGTAAATGATACCTGGCTCTGAAATGGCCAAGTACACGTTAGCTGCTGCAGAATGCTGACGGAGGCGCAGCTGACCGCAGCCCTGCACATGGCCAGGGCCTCACCTCGGGAGGGCTCAGGCGTGTCGGGCTCCCCGAGGACAAGCAAGATGCAGGGCAAGGGCTGAGAATGAGGGGCCAGCAAGACACTGCTACTTATTCATAATGACAAATCAGTAGGGCCTGCAAAAGGCCTCGACTCACACACACACTGTGGACTCCCACACAGGGACACACGCCAGCTCAGTGCCCTCAGGTACTGGAAGAATCCACTTGCCGAGGCATTCGAGGCCACGCGTATGTTTGGGACTTTTTCTAGTGCCAGACCCTGAGTGAAAGGGCAGTATTAAATCCTACTTTCTGGCAGCAAATTCAATTAAGATTTGGTTTCACTCAAGCCATTCCAACTGAGCCCATGCTGTAGAACTGAGACAGGCCCCAAACAGGGATCCTCTTCAGGCTGCAGTGGGAGCAGGAGGAATGGTGAGGGTGAGAAGCGAGCCGGAGCCGGAGCCGGAGCCGCCCCAGGACTTCTTCTGGCGAAGCACTCTTACCGCGCTCAGCCCTGCCCCCAGACGACTGGTATGCCCATTCGGCTATCCAAGAATTCAGTAACACTGAAATTCATTTGCACTTTTCTTTTTCAAGGAAAGCACTCAATTTCAGTAATCATGTTTTGCAAACTTTCCCCTTTCCCACCAAATTTCTTCATTTTTGTATTTGGCGAAAATAACAGACCTGCCAGCAGACTGTCCAGGACTAGAAGCAGTCAGTAGGGCCCCTGACCTCTGCCTTCTCTGGAATCCTACCTCAGTTCTGTGGCCTTCAGAACCAGGGGCTCAGTGCAGGGGGGAGGAGGAGTGGGGCTGCAGGACTAGAGCTGGCAGTGCCCACACTTGCAGGGGTGCCATGGGTGCAGTGACAGTGCCCCCAGCTTCTGTTGTTGGCCACCTGCTCCTTTCCACCAACTAGTTCTTAGATGGAGGTTTCACAGGTCCCTTTGATATGCTAATAAAAGCTTTGGCCCCTCTTCCTGAGAAATGTGCACAGACTTGCAACTTCTCTGTTTTTTCACACAGACATTTTCAGGAGAGGGGCTGGTTCCTACACCCTCAGGCCCGCCCAGGAACCCCGAGTTAAGGGGTCTCTAACCCCTGAGAAGAGCATCAGTGGCTCCAACTGCAACCCCTTGTGCTTTCTAGTTACTGATTCTCACAGGGCCCCTCCCTGCTGAGTGTCCCAACCCCTTCCGCAGGATCCAGGAAAGGGAGGGAGGGGAGGCTCCACCCCTTCCCCCTTCCCCCCTCCCCCAGCTCTGCCTGCAGTCCCAGGACACCATGGCAGGAAGTTCTGGGCTTTGTGCACTAAATCCTGGGTGCCACATGGCCACAAAATAAATCACCTGCACAGGCCACAACTGCTCTGCTCTTCTCATTTTAGCCCCAGCCTGTGATGTCACTACAGAAATGACAAGGCTGAGCAGCTCTAAAGGGAGGGGATATTGTGCATGGCTCATACTTTGCAATGTCCCTTAGGAGACAGATGTGGGTCTTAAGTGAAGCAAAGGTGTTGGACCCTCACCTCAGCCACTAGCCCTCACTGGCATTATCTGCCCCCACCTGGGATGAAGCTATGACCACAAATCACTGAGGCCAAACCCAAAAGCCAAATCAGGCAGAGGGGGAAGCTTGCTAAGTGCCTTCAGCCATTCAACTCTACTCCTGCTGTGACTTCCCCACTCTGTGTCCCAGCCCACCACAAAGCAGAATTTCTCCAGACCTGTCAAGCAGAATTTCTCCAGACCTGTCGTTGCCAGTGCCCCGAGGGTGTACTGATACTTCCCTTTGTCTGAGTTTCTAGGGGACTTTCCTAGGCCTGAGTGACTCAGAGCAGAGGCTGAAGCCTGGGCAGACTGGGTGCATGGCTGAGCCACCAAGCCAGGAGCCCAGATAGGGAGAGGGAGGGAGGACTTGGCACCATGGGAAGCAGACTCTCCTCCTCAGCCCCCTACCACAGCTGAGTCCCCAAGGGCTGGCTGGGCCCAGAAGATATTAGGGATTCAGTCTCAAAGGGAGAACTGAGTCACTCTACCCACCAGGCAGGCTTTGAGCGTTTCTGACTCAATCTTTCTCCTAATTCTCCCCGCAAAAAGGAGGGAAGGATGAGGCCAGAGAAGCCCAACAAGGAGGCCTGGATGAGCACTCTGACCCTCAGAAGTGAGTCCACAGCCCTGTCAGGGCCACCAGCACAGCTGCGGATTGGGACACAACTGAACTGAGGAAGAGCCCCCAAGGCCCTTCCTAGAAGCATAGAATGTGAAGGACCCAGAGTTCACAGCCTCAGCTAACTCTTCCATCTGGGACCCACTAGACCTGTCCTCTGGTCACTAGGGAAGCCTAATAATGTCTAGCAGGGCCCCTGTGCCAGCTCAGTGAGGGCCCAAGGACCAGCAGGTTGGAGGGGCCCCAGGAATGAAAGGGCCAGGCAAGGAGGGCCTGTCCAGGAACAAAGCTGAGAGAACAGGGCCTGGCTTTCCCCAGCCCCCCTCCTGGAGAAGCTACCCCAGCCAGAAAGTCCCTCCAGGCAGGGTGGTGCCCACCCATTCTCTGCCAAGGACAGGCGGGGAGGCGGCAAACCCTGGCACCTCTCCCAGCTCTGCCACTATCCTGGGCAAATCATTGCAAAGGCTCACTATACCTACCAGTCCTTGGAAACACAGACTGGCTGACTTAACTCCTAGGTTTACTGCAAGGTTCAGACGCAGCCTGGCATAACACTGCCTTCTAACAGGAAAGCACCCAGAAGACTCCCCAGCTTCCCTTGACGGCTTGTCATAGTATCTCACTTCTACCTGACTTGCTTTCATTTAACTCTTAACTGGCCCAACACTAGACACACAGAATGGCTGCTTGGTACCTGTACAATCTCTTTGCTCATTTAAGAATGGCTGCCCAGTATGACTCAGTTGGTTGGAGAATCCTCCCCTACATCAAAAGGTTGAGGGTTTGATTCCTGGTCAGAGCACATGCCTAGGTTGTACATACGGGAGGCAACCAATCCATGTTTCTCTCACTCTCATTCTCCCTCTCTCTCTCTCTAAAGTCAATAAACATATTTTTTAAAAAAAGGAATGGCTGTCCTATTCTGAGTACCAGTTCCAGGTAAGGACCCCAGAACTTTGACCAATATTTCTTCATCTTCAGTGATGAGTCCTTGGCAGCAACAGCCATGGGTACCACAGACACAAGAGCATCCATGGGAATCCAGTCACACCCACAAAGAGGACATTTTCATCCGTCTCCCCCTTTCAGGCCCTGTTCCTGGATAGAGAAGGGTCAGGGGGCCTGGAGGTCTTCTTCTGCAGACAGCTGCTTGGTCCCCAAGGTCCCACAGTGGAACAGGTACGAAGAGGAGGCTGGAGCCTGAGGACCCCGCTCCAGCTGGCTATGACCGGCCCACTGCTGACCTCCCTGGGCTTTAGTCTGTTGTCAGTCCTCAATTCACTTGGGCCCAGGCCTCCTGTATAGTCTTTCTGGGTTCAAGAGAACTAATCCTCTGGCTTTGCCACAGCCAAGCTCCTTAGAATTGCCCTGGAGACCCTCAGGCAGCATCCAGGCCCCCTTAGTCTGCTTTCGGGAGACAAGGACAGGACAGGCAGCCCCTCCTCCTCCAGGAAGCTGGTTCCAAACGAAGCCAAGATTCCTGAGCAAAGAATGACCCCCACCTCAGGCTAACTGAGTTCACCAGCAAGTGTTAATGGGGGTGGGGAAGTGGGGGGAAACAGACATCACAAGGCAGAGGCTGGAGATCCTAGAGGCCCCAGAGACTTTCTGAGTTTGGGGAAATGAGGAAAACTGAGAAATCAGAAGTAGGACAAGGGTAGAATGAGCACGAAGTGCAGAGGTGAGGCATCAGTGGAAACTCAGGGTGCAGGGCTGGGTTTGGCCAGTATCTGCAGCACGAACCATCCAGACAAAGAAGAGGAAGAAGAGGGTGGATCCAGTAGTCGGAGACTACAACCATTATTTTTGGATGCTTCCCTCGATTCAGTCTCACCCTGGCAGGGAAGCCCAGGATAGAGCACTGTCCTTATACACCAAGGGTGGGGGTCCCTGGTCAGGGTGCACACAAAAAGCAACCAGTGAGTGCATAAGTAAGTGGAAGAAATTGATGTTTCTCTCTCACTCTCCCCCATCCTCTCTCTCTCTCTCTAAAATCAATGCAAACAGCCCTGACTGGCATAGCTCAGTGGATTGAGCGCGGGCTGCGAACCAAAGCTTCACAGGTTCAATCCCCAGTCAGGACACATGCCTGGGTTGCAGGCCAGGTCCCCAGTGGGGACCACATGAAAGGCAACCACACATTGATGTTTCTCTTTCTCTCTCCTTCTTCCTCCCTTCCCCTCTTTAAAAATAAATAAATAAAATCTTTAAAAAAAATAATGCAAACAAATTTTTCAATCATAACCTTTGGTCTCTAAACCTGGGCTCGGCATGGAGACTGAATATCCCTCAGAGCTGCTCCTTCCTGCAATAACAAGACTGACATCACTGTTGTCAGGGAAATGGTGTTTTGATTAAAATCATGTGACAGCTACTTCATGATTCAATAAACAAATCCTCTATTAACCCTTGCCTAACAGAGGCCCACCAGCAGCTCTGTAATCAGAGACCAAGCTGCACATTGTCCAGGAGGACAGTCCCAACAGGCCAGGATGGGAGACCACCCGTCCACCACCAGGAAGGAGCAGCTGAGGTGACCCAGAGTTGACAGGGGCATGCGACGTGGCCACAACGCCCCAGATATGTGCAACATCCAGAGCAGAGACGGCTCTGCAGACACCCAGGGCCAGTCTGTGGGGGACCAAGTAGGCACCTTTCACCAAAAGGAACTGGTTCCCACCCATTGGGGCCATTGGCTCTTGGACCAAGAGGAGGCCCAAGCCCTGGGAGGTTGAATGGCTCCCACAGTGGCCTGAGGCCAGTCAAAAACTAAGGGCAGTTCCCCAGGGCTCTGAGCAGCCAGGGCTCACTCTGACCCCATATGGACAGTTGGGCCAGTTTGCTATTCACCACAGACAGTGAGTGAGGGGTTAAGAATGATTTCTGGTTTGCAATTGGATGACTTCCTGGATCACTCACTTGGCTGCTGGCCCCTGACCCGCAGGGCTCTGCCTGGCAACAGCCAATAATACCCTTCCCATCTCACCCTCAGGTCACTTTCCTTAAGGGAAACAAATGCAGAGCCCTGCGTCACAGGGCAGGGAGTTTTTCTGGGTTAAATGAACTGCAGAATCATAGGCCTAGCAAGGCTGGGCCTGTGCTGCAGGAATACCCCCAAGTAGACACAGCAAGGTTGGGGGGAGGGTCTGGATGTTGCACATGTTCACAACCCCTTGAAAATGGAGCTGACACCACCTATACCACCTAGAGTCATTGTGAGGGTTAAGGGAGGTTTTGCCAAATGCTTGACAAGGTGCCTGTACAGTTACTGAGGCTGGAGGCTCAAAGAATGGCAGCAGTTTCCCCTGCTTGTGGCCATGACAAGACCACCTGCAAACCTGAGCGAGTCTCACCCATCCCCTGCTCAGATCAGGGGCACACCATACATTTAATGGCACAACCAGCTGACCCTGAATTTGTAGGACAACGTAACTCGTTTCTTCCCAAGGTAGTCTGTGATTTAGATCTAAAAACACAACTATTACTCCTGCTCCTTTAGCCAACATGTCTTCCCTAAGGCCAAGTTCTGTGAAACTGACTGAGGACTGGAAGGGCTGATCCCCTCGGGCATCTGTCAGGGCCCAGGAGCTGGCTGAGGCTGTGAGCTCATCCCAGCACTCCCTCTGCAGGGACAGCCCAGACCTGCCCGACTCAGACTTGCCTGGCATCCCAGGTCCTGGGACAGTGGTGCACAGCACCGCAGGAAAAGAACATTCTGGGATGAAAACTGGCAGTTCAGAGCCTGGACAACAGGAAGTTCTCATTGCCTCAGTTTACATGAAATGAAGGAAAAGCCTGCCCTGACCGGGTAGCTCAGTTGGTCACAGCATCATCCTGATACACCAAGATAGTGAGTTCGATCCCCAGTCAGGGCACATACAATGAGCAACCAACGATCAACCAGTATGTGGGGCAACAAGTTGATGTTCCTCTCCCCCTTCCTCTGCAATGAAGGAAGAGCCACGGACATTTGGAAGGCAAACTTTTTGACGTTAAAATCCTCACCCAGCAGACCCACTGCAGTGGGAGAATGCCAATTACCTTCCATGTGAACTAAATGCAGTCAGGCTCATTTGATACATTCTGAATGTATCTGTAAGTCTTAAGTTGCCCTCCTAATGAACAGCCCCAGGACAAGTGGCAGGCACCAACTTTGCTTAAACTTGAATTTTTGCACACCTTCTCCAGAGTGTCATCCAATGGGGCTTGTGAAATATTTGGACATGGTAAAATGGACAGGAATGGCTTTTTCCTTGAATGGAAATGACAACCTGAGAGGAACTGTAGCAAATAAGAACTGTCTCCATTCTGTGAGATAAGTGGAAACAGCCCATAAGCAACTCTACCAAACCACCCCTCTGGCCTTTGCATGGGCCTCGCTGGCTCTGACTAGGCAGAAGGGGAGAGACCTCAAGGCACAGGAGTGACCAAGCTCTGGAAAGTCCACTCCACCACAGAAGGCATTCCCAGAATAGAAGATAAGCAACAGGGCAACAGGCTTTAAAACTGCAGAGTGGAGAAAAGTAGGTTTACAGTCGTTGAGTATGCAAAGTTTATTCTTATATCATTATTTACAATTATTGTATTATTTTCCATACAAACAACTGTAAGCCTACTTTTGCCCAGCTCTGTATCCTCTCTCCGCCCTAAAAACTTGACTGTCTCTCAGGGACAAGGTTAAAGGTACCACTTCTCTGCCCAGCCTGCAATAGGATCAGGCCTTGCTGGCTGTCCTCTGCCCACACCTAAGTCCACGAGAAGGGAGGACTCAGGCTGAAGGGGTCTGTGTCACTTACCTTCCCAGTGTCCTCTCCAGGCCCCCTGGGTCTCAGGAAGTGGTTCTTGTCAGCCCCAGGGACGCTGGGCTCTTCACTGCCCTTGACAGGAAAATCTAGCTTCCTCAGCCTTTGGGCCACCACTGGAGATAGACAGCAGCACTGTAACTGTTCCTCACCAGGGTACACCCCTCCTATGCCCGCCTTTGCTTCCTAGCCAGGATGCCCTCGGTGTTCCAGCACTGCAGTGGGGACGGGTCCCCTGGGCAGAGAAAGCAGGTTGACCCCAGGACCTTACTGAAGGTGCTTTTCCTCAAGAGCCAAGGAAAGTGCCACTCCACCTGGTACCAGCTGGATGCTTCCCTGCATCTGTCACTGACAGCCTGCAGAGCCCCAGCCAGACATGAAAGACCTGGATCCATTCAGGACTGATAGTATCAGATTAAAAGAACAACTCTGGAGAAAGAAATGACTTGGCTTTTCTGCCCAATGAGCAATTAAGCTCTCTTCCTCCTCCCGATTTCCATCTCAACGGAACATCATGCAATTTCCTGAACACAGCAGGTTCATGGGGAAAAGAGGGACTGTTCTAAGTACAAAAAAGGATTGGAGACGTGTGAGTGAACAGGAAAGAGGGGCAAGGAACTGGATGAAAACAGGAATAGGAAAATCAAGAGGAAAAAATGACATGACATCAGACCACAATCACTGCATCTGTTAAACCAAGGGGAAGGAGGGAACGGGTCCTTCTCCCCCCAGGGTTATATCCAAGCAGTGGAGAAATAGATTTTAAGGTAAGAGTATCAAAATGGAAAAAAAAAGTGTCAGAGGAATTTAAGTAAAAAGCAGAAGGGCAGGACAGGCACTCATCCCATTTTGGTGACCCTGTCCTGCCATCTCCATGGGGATGTCACCACTGTGGTTTCTATAGAAAAGTACCTGATGGGCAACTCAGTGACCACATAGTGATTGATAAACAAAATCGAAACAAGCAAGCATTGCCATAGCTTAGCCACTGTGCCAACAATGACATTTTTCTCCCCCCAGAGGTCTATGCATTATCATGAGTGCTTGGACAGCACAGCTCAGAGGTTAGGCTGCTGCCTGTTTTGAGTCAGGACAAGTGTCCAGCAAAGACCCCCAGGGCCATGCACCACAGGGGTCAAGCTCTGGTATTTCAATGAGCTGAGAACTGATTATGACTTCAATGGGGCCTCATCAGAAACCACAAACTGCCCTGGCTGGTGTGACTCAGTGGACTATGCCGGCCTGTGAACCAGAGCTGCTGGTTTGACGCCCAGTCAGGGCACATGCCTGGGTTGTGGGCCAGGTCCCCAGGAGGTGGTGTGCAAGAGGCAACCACACACTGACGTTACTCCCTCCTTTTCCCTCTCTCTCTAAAAATAAAAATGAATAAAATCTTAAAAAAAGAAACCACACATTAACCTGTTTATTCTTATGAAACAGAATGCATCTTTGGGTTCATACTCGCTTGGCAGCACAGAGAAATAAGATCTGGTCTCTGAAATCTGTGAGGAGTAATCTCCATACAAACTATAGAAAGAAACATTGAGGTGAATTCTGTTGTTGATGAGATATTTTTATTGCCAGGTTTGTATGTTTGTCTCTGCGTCCCTTTCCTAATCAGCCCAACAACTGATGTGAACTGCCTTGGACGAAAACATTACCGCAATCTATGTTGGGGGCAATCGCACCAATCCAAATGAACAGTTGCCTGAGACAGGGTACTGGAGAAGGGTCACATAAAGCATGTTTCTTAAGAGCAGTAAAACCTGCTCTCGTTTTGTCAATAGGAGAACGAGACGTAGTCTGGCACCTTTGATGACTTGTTCCACAAACGTAACACATCAGAGGACAGACTGTAGGAATGCAATGAACACATTTTTATTGAGCACCTATGTACACCAGACACTGACCCAGATGCTGGTGATAGAGCAGAATACAAAACAGACAAAAATCTCTGCCCTTTCAGAGTTCCTGGAGCTTACATTCCAGTGAAACCAAGATAACCCGTGGAGAAAATGACCAAGTTATGAACCAAAAAACAATTCCTCTGAACAGAAACAAATGAGACTGCCTACTGTTGAAGTCATAAGGAGCAATGAGGTCCCTAGGGAGTCACCTAAAAAGGCAGAGCCCCGCTGAGCTCCCTGACCCATGTCTGGAAAAGCAAAGGACTCCCTTTGCCATAGTCCTAAGGCACGAGGTCAATGTATAGGGCTCCCAGGGAGGACACCAGGGCATTTAAACCAAGGGCATTTCCAATCAAAGAGTAAAGTAACAGTTGTACAAATGTGTTTCAAGAATCAAGACAACAGTCTCTGAAATATCAAATTCAATAAAGAGGAACATAACCTACAGGTAACAAAAAAGAACCATGAAACTAAAATTAAAATGTTTATAGCATAATACTTTAAGATATAAAATGAGAATGCATAAAAAATTTTTGCTTAGGAAAGCATTTAATTCTTAGCCCCAAAAGTAATAAAATTGGAAGTTACTATAAGATAATTTGACAATTTTAAATGCAGGCAATTTCTGATGTAAAATGTTCTGTTTTTCTACAGAAAGACAAACTTGAAAGTAATTTGCTCAAACTTTGCTTTATGTAATGGTTTAATGTACAAAGTTTTATAGGCATCTTTGGGACTTCAAAAACAGAACAGGGTTCACTGGGTTTAAAAGAGGTTATGAATAAAAGAAACAATTCCAAAACCAAAATGGAAACAAGCAAACTACATAGCAGGAAGCACTGAGAAAAATAAGCTACAATAAAACCTCATTAATTAAAATTCATTAGGGACAAGGCCAGTTTGACTAGGTGACAATGTAAATAAATTTAAATGGGAAAATACTTAAATTCTCCAAGAAATACAAATGTATATATTTTAGGAATAAAGACTCAACTGAATACATCTAAAAAAAAAGTGTGGCCTCATAAAAATCCTCATGAAAGCTATTTTAATATAATTGAAAAGAGTGATTAGTAATTGGAGTATCAACTGGTAAAAGGGTGCTTTTTAAAGAGAGCTTTAAAATTGTTTAAGTAGTTCAGACCCAATAGGCTTCCTTACATACTGCTACTTTGCTCCAGGAAACCCTTCCTCTGGCTTACTCATCTTAAGTTCCAAGAGGAATTAATGAGGTTTTACTGTAAAAAGCAGAAAAACAAAGATTTCAAATGATAAGACTCCAGCATCACCCATACCAAAAAGTAGTAATGAAACTTCAGTGTGGAAAGTCACACTGCACAAAGTAGCAAGGACCAGATGTTATCACAGCTGGAAGCAGAATGATGTTAAAAGCAGGAAATCCTCGCAGTATTACACCAGTGGTTCCTTCACTCATTAGAAATACAAAATTGCAGTCTTACAAAGACACAGTAGAACTACTGCTTATTAGGAAGCACTAAAATCTAAGTTTCTCAGGGCGGGGAGTGGGGAAGAGAGTATTTTTGAATGCAGTCACAGTGGTGTAAACCATGGAAATTCAGTTAGGTTTTAACGTCACACATTAGCAGCAAGACACATCTGCACTTCAGGTTTCTAAGTGACATGATTACAGTCAAAATCAAGGAAATAAAAACAAAACAACCAAACATGAACTCTGAGCTTCCACATTCTCCTTTCATGTAAGACCATCATTATCCAGGAAAATGTGGCTTTCTCTAAAGTTAAATCTCAGTGTGTCTCCCAAACAGAGGGTTTGTAAAATAAGTTATTCTAAACCATGTACACTTAAACTTTGGAATGATGGAGAGACACGCAGATATAAGTAAACACCAAGAGAATCACACCACTTCACGTCTGGATCCGAACCCATCTGGGCCCAGGCAGGAATATTCAGTGCCCAGGGCCTGATGAAACAGCGAGGATGCAGGAGCCCAGATGGTGCCGGATAAATCACTAGGAGACAATCAAGAAATGACTGTACCGAGTGTCAGGAGTTGGTCACAAACAAAAAGAATGGTTTATAATTACTGCAACAAGAAAGACAAGTAAAAACAATCCCATTTCATCTTTAGAAAAGAATCAAGTCACTGAAATTTGATTTCTTGTAAGTTGTTGCCATTTGCTTGGATGAGGTCTTGAAGGTGTTCACTGTTTCTCCACCCAGTTTAAGAACACATTGACTAGAAATCTCTGATAAGAATTTAGTAAAGTCTTTTCCCTCCTGTTCCTCATCATGCCAACGCAAGCACTGGAAAATTCCAAACAAAATCAAGTTAGTGGCACAGAAAGTTCATGAACCATCTACATGACTATTAAGCACGACAACAATGGTCCACAAGCAGGAGACCACGAACTTCTGGTTGTGGCTTCTTTCTCTGTCAGACTAACCAAAAAGTTACACTTTAAAATCTAACTGAAAAACTATTCTTACCAGTAAAAATCCTATTCCTGCCCAGCCTAGACATGGAACTGAGAAAACGGCCTGCTCAGTGGCAGGCCAAGAAGGGGCACCAGTATTCCAGGATCTCAGAGCCCTCCCTGTCTCCCACAAGCTCATCGCCCCACCCACTTAACATCACTCACATCCTGTCAACCACAGCAAAAGCTGTAAGGCAGAAAACAAAAGGACCTACCACTTATAGCTTCCTGTGCGAAGTATTTGACATCCATGTCTTGATCTTGACCTAACTTCTGCAGTACCGGCTTAACTTCCTCCTGCAGAGCACTAAAATCCAACAGTATTATCTGTGAAAGGCAGTCTTCTGGGTCAGAAAAACGCTCTATGGTATATATGCTCTAAGGTAATTCTTAAAGTTTAAAATAAAAAGAAATATTTTAAAATACCTATAGATTTGATAAGTACTAAAATAGTATCTAAAGTTCTCAGCAGAAATAGCTTCAGACAATGATCTACACATATATGAGTTTAAGTATAAAAGAGTGGACATTCTAAAAAATTAGTTACGTTACTTTATTATTTTCTTCAAACAAACATACACATCAGGTAAAGTGTAAAATCCCTGATTTATTTTTAGTTATTACTCCCCACTATAAGGTAAAAATTCAGATCTATTTTTAAAATGAGAATAATATTCACTGACAATCATCAGAAGGAAAGTGGATTGGGAGTTGGATGAAAAAGATAAAGGGATTGAGCAAAAAAAAATTCAGACACAGAAAAAAAAGAATAATATAAAATCCTATTCGGTATCTATAGATTCAACGCAATTCCTATTGAAATTCCAATGGCATTCTTCACTGATCTAGCGATAAATACTCTAAAAATGTATATGGAACCAAAAAAGACCCCAAATAGCCTCAGCAATCTTGAGAAAGAACCAAGTTGGAGGGATCACAATACCCGACATCAAACTATACTACAAGGCCACTGTAATCAAAATAGTCTGGTACTGGCATAAAAACAGACACAGAGATCAACAGAACAGAATAAAGAGCCCAGAAATAAACCCATGTCTCTATGGTCAAGTAATATTTGACAAAGGGCGCATGAGCATACAATGGAGTAAAAACAGTCTCTTCAATAACTGGTGTTGGGGGAACTGGACTTGTACATGCAAAAAGTAAATGAAACTAGACCACCAACTTACACCATACACCAGAATAAACTCAAAATGGATAGAAGACTTAAATACAAGTCATGATACCAAGAAAGTCCTAGCAGAAAACATAGGCAGTAAAATTTCAGATATCCCACATACCAATAACTGTAATAGGATAACAAAAATAAAAAGAATAAAATCTTACTCATTATCTAGAATTGGTCCAATTTTCTGTAGAGATTTGGCCACGTTGAAACGGACGTTCGCCACTTGGTCTCCTGCCATTTTCAATACAATGGGCAGCATCTGCTTAGTGGTTATTTCCTGACCACAGGCTTCAGACAGTGCCTAGAAAAAGAAATGAGGGTATATTTAAAATACTTTTATTTTTAAATATCCCAAAATGTTTCTAGTTTGAGCACTAAATGAAGGATACAAAGCAGCATAAAAAAAAAAAATCCCAGAATTAGACTAGAATTCACAACTGACATCACTACTATAAATTTTAACATGAACTGAAAAACTGACATTTTCTGTCATCTCTTAACTATACAAATTAATCAGTATAAATATATATTTCATCCCTGACTGGCATAGCTCAGTGGGTTGGGTGTCATCCCACAGACCAAAAGGTTGCAGATTCAATTCCCAGTCAGGGTAAAAGCCTGGCTTGCAGGCCAGGGCCCTGGCTAGAGGCATGTGAGAGGCAACCAATCAATGTTTCCCTTGAATATCGATGTTGGTTTCCCTCTCTTTCTCCCTCCCTTCCCCTCCTCTAAAAATAAAGTCTTTTAAAAAAATACATACATGCATCGATATATGTGTGTGTATGTGTGTGTGTATATATATATTCCAAACAGAAGACAATATAGGAATTCAGAAATAGAGCCCTGAATAACTGCTCTGACGCCTGAGCTTAGCAATAAGAGCCATGTAATACTTACATTAATGCAGAATAAAGTGGTCATTCTATGCAAGTAATTAGGGTCGTCTGCCATCACTAACACTTTGGGGACAATGGTATTTTGGGCCCACTCTGTACCAAACTTCTGAACTAGCTTCATGAGGTTGTTGGTGGCAGCTTCACGAATGGCGTACACTGTGGAAGAGGGGAAGACCACACTGTCATGCTGCTTACGTGAAGAGCATGACCTAGTTTACTGCCGCCATCATCAAAGATGAACCAAACACAAAGTTCTGCAAACACACTCCCAATTTAGCCACACTGCACTGGCAAACGTGCCTAGCTACAACTCATAACGACACTGATTTGGTCTTACTACAGTTTCAAAATGTGTAACATGTCCAAGAAAAAAGGAGCTCGTTATAAGCACCACTGATTAATTAACAAATATGACCGCCTACTATGTATTATATATTACAGAAAGAATACATAAGCTACTTCCCCTCGAGATCATACACTAACACACTCCAAGAAGTCACATGTTAAAGAGTGATTATAATAAAGTATGGAATTGTGTAGTAATGATCATGAGGGCTGGAGTTTAGAGAAGAGAGAACAGGAAGGTCTAAAAAGGCTTTGGGGAAGAGAGACCATATACTGGGCCTCGTAGATCCGAGAGGATTTGTGTAAGAAGAGAGCAGAGGATAATAATTCCTGGAAAGAGTAAAAAAAATTATCCAGGGCACAAAGGACAGAACTGAAATCTGGGAAAATGTGAGGGTGGACAGTTAGGGTAGACCAAAAGCACAGAACATCTTAAAAGCTACATTAAAATGCTGTGGGAAAAAAAAAAGATGGGTTTTTAAAGCAAAGTTGTCATCTGCTGACCAGTGTGGTATTTTGACAAGATCCTCCCAACCATGGCAAGCACAACTGAGGGGATAAAGACAATGAGGAGGTAGTTTAGAGGCCACTGTGGTCACCTACACAACAGCAAATAAAAACTTCAGACCATCTTGCCCATTTTCCCTTAAAAATGTTTATGTTGAGCCATGTCAAATGTCTTCTGTGAATAAATGTACCCGCCTTAACATTTAATACCCTACAAGATCATTTATGAAAGACATCATAAATCTAGATAATAAAGGCCAAAGCTACAATCTTCTCAACAACTGGTTGCTACACACAGCATTGAACACAGACAGGGTTGCTGCTTACTTGATTTCACAGGTCCAATACAGTTCAAAATTGGGACTTGGATAGCAAATCTAGGGTGCTGTGTACTGATTCCTCCTCCTTTTCTCTCCAGGTAGACCCAACCCACCTAGGTGATAGGATAAGCAAGAATAGCTAAGCCACAGCCCCAGTCCTGGAAAATTTATATAAAGCTTCCAGACAGGAAATAACCAACTCTTCCCAGTCCGTAAGAGCCTTTTAGGCAATGCCATTAATAAAAACAGGCAAGAGAGCATAGCCAAGAAACTACATATCACCAACACACACCTGACCGAAGTCTGTAGGGGAGTCAACCTGTCAGTAATATCTAGAAGCATTCTCTCAGAAGTTCAAGTCAACTGTTTTATGCACAATACAAATTCCCTTCACATGCATATAGTCTTTGTCTTTGGCACAACCGCCCTCCACACCACCTCCCCAAAGGTGGAGCTAGCCACAGCACAGATGTCTTCTCCTATTCTGTTTTCAGTTTGTTTGGTACTTCTCTTGTCCTAATGCCCTTACCATAGGAAGGGATCTCACCACCAGGGAAACCAAAGACAGCACACACACACTTGTGAAGACTATTTCTTTTTTCTTATCCTTTAAAGTTACCTTTTCATGGCCTAATTTTTGTTTCTTTTTAAATGAATCTTAAGTATGGCAAATCATAGCAAAAAAATTCCTTTTTAGAAAAAAGTATTTACATTATTTCTGATATATATTTAACATTAGTGAGAATGACATGCCCCAGAGGATTCTATACTTTCTTAACCGCACTCAACTCTACTTGGCCAGACGCCTACAATGTTCTTAACTCCTCTCAATCTTATTGCCAAAAAAAGAAAACCACTAGACAGTTTTGCCCGTCTTCTCTCCTTGTTTTGCCTCCCTCCCTCCCTCAAGGTCTGCCTGACTTGCAAGGTTCCTCTAAATGTCTACCACATTCTATATATGCTAACATTGATATTTTCCCCCTTGTCAATACAAAATAATTTCTCCTTCTTAAACCCTGCCCATATAATTTATTCAAAATAAATTTATTTAATTTACAATTTGTTTAAAAATAAATTCTCCTTCTAAATTCCTCCCCCTTCAATATTGTCCATTCAACCACAAGAACAGACATGAGTGATACTTTCTTCCTTATATTTCTCTGCGTTTTTCACAATATTCTTTTAGTAGTTTAATGAGGGAAAAAGTTCCAAAGAATTCATTGATCAGTGATCAATTAATACATAGTAGTTATCTAAAATGTCAAAACAGAACAACAAAAATTCCATGTAATAAGTACAGAACAATTTCAAAGCTGATATTTCACTGGTTCAAATGATGTCCACTTTATTATACTGCTACTGAAACAAACAAACGAACAAGGGTCTCTCCTACCCCCAAAATGGAAGAAAAAAATATCAGAGGGAAAAAAGAAAGGAATATGTTACTTTGAGCAATCCTACATAGAAAAGGTGTTAGGAATCTAATTCTTTGTGGAATATTAGGACTTTGAAAGTTCCTCAAAATAAATCTAGAAAGCCAGCTTTCAAAGAAAACTATAGAATCTTCTGGGATATGTCATTCTTCCTAATGTTATACATACCAGAAGTAACATAAACACTAAAATTCCCCTCTTCTAAAAGGAATTTCTTTGCTATGATTTGCCATACTTAAATTTCATTTAAAAAGAAAAAAGGCTATAAAAAGGTAACTTTAAAGGATAAGAAAAAAAGAAATAGCCTTCAAAATCTAGTCTGAAGACACTGAAATTATCTATGTATATATGCCTTTATGAGATTTGCACATTTTTTCCAACCACTCCTCTTCACACTCTTAACTATATGACTGATCTCCCATATGATCCAAATATGCCCTTAACAAAACCACCTATGTATCCAAGCAGACACAGTAAATATTCCCACTCCTCCCAAATACCCAGGCATAAGTAGCCACAGAAGAACAGAGATACACTCAATACATAAAGTACACACAAGATGCTATGGAATTCAAAGAGAATGCCTACCACATCCACCACAATATGGAACTCAAGTTCACAGGACATTACGTTACGAACTCCCACGGCCTGGGGCCTGAGCAGCTTTCAGACTGCACTGAAGATGCTGGTCTGGATCTGGGGCCTGACACTGGACCTTACTGGTACAGAGGGCACCCTTCCCACCCACCACTTCCTGGAAGACAAGAGGAGACACATGGACCACACCAAGACCTTGTCAAAAAGTCAACTGCTAACAAATTAATATATAAAATGGTTTTATATAGAATATCAATTGTCTTGTATATTTTGACTAGCCGCAGCACCAGTTTTCATTTGTAACAGTTTGTGGCATTTGAAGAAAAGGATTTTGTCAATTATATTATAAATGCAAAGAGAAGCTAAAGTATTGAGAAACCTATTTTCTAAATGCTGTCCCATCTGACCCCGGCCTTAGCTCACAACTCACCCTCTCTTATTGTGGCAGCAAGCAGCCAAGGGTACAGGCAGTAAGCTTCCCTTTCACCAAAATCAGAAGTCTAGGCCCTCTCTGTCTTAGCTCACAGCCGACATCTCCCTGTCCAATTCCTTACTATGCCACTGTGTATCTTCTTCTCTCTGCCACTCAAGCCAAGGAACCATTTCTTCCCCATGGGCCTTTCATCTGATTGCATGCCCTGTCCAACCCAGATGGCATCGCCAACCAGAAGACCATGAGAGAAGAAAGAAGTACATATATGTATAAAAGAGACAGTATGAAAATAATGTAATAGAATGACTAGAAACACAGCAAAGAGATTATTTATGTACAAAATAAAGTTTAAGATAGAAAAATATTGGTAGAAAATAGAAATGTCCAACTTGTGTTCAGAGGAAGCTAACTGGACTTTAATCAGTCTTTCTTTATCCCTACACTAGGAAGGCAAAATATCTAGTCAGATTAGGATTCATTTCCAAAAAAGAAATACATAAACAAAAGGGGATATATGCAAAAATATGAGCATTCCATAATAATCTGTTTTTAACTTATTTACTTACCATGGTCCACAAGCCAAGCCATACATAAAGAATTCAGCTTTTCATCAAAGAATTCCACACCCTATGGATACAGATGATTATGTTAATACACATCTCCAACGTTTAGAAATCAAGATGGTCTATTCATAGTACACCAAAGTGATCTGAAATCTAATAAATACATGATCCCAAGTAAGCTGAATTCATGAACCAGCCAGAAAAGGAATACCATGGGATTTGATTTACAAACTGTAAATCTATTTTACTGGACAGAAATCATAAACAAAGAAACTGTAAGTGAGATGGCCCAGGCTCTGCTAAGTGGACACGAACCGGGTGGCCACGATCCAGATACAACACTGCAGATAAGGAGAAAAATGCAGCACAGACAGTCTGCCAAGCAATATCTACATTATTTGTTACACTGAATTACCCAGGAAAATATCTGTCAATAAGATTTTTTTTATCTTTTTAGTTAAATTTTTTTATGTTACTGTTTATATTCATTATTATTTTGTATTAGTTTCAGGTGTACAGCACAGTGGTTAGACAATCATGCTTTACAAAGTGTTCCCCCAATATTTCCAGTATCCACCTGATATCATACATAGTTATTACAGTATCAGTAACTACATTTCCTTTATGTCCCAATGCCTATTTTGTAACTATCAACCTGTACTTCATTGTCAATAATGTTAATAATTCCCAAATTTTTTCCTTTTGGTTAAGATAATAGATCATTAAGAATGAAGAAGCTAATATTAACAAACAGATATTTCCAATTAGAGTATTTCTAAGATGATGGGAAGAGCAGCAAGAGGATAAAGCAGGCATAACACTACAGGTAACATAGCTTGGCACAGAGGCACAGATGGAACCATCCTGGCTCTCCCGGTTTTGCTCTTCTTGTCAACAGGTGGCCACTCCAGCACAGGACAGGGACAGCTCCTGGAGCTGATTTACAAAGACCTGTCACTGGGGGAATTCTGTACCATGTGGGAGAATGCTGTGACACATGCTTTTCTAGTGCCTCCCCTGTGGGGTCTTTGGATCCAAGAAGTTTCTGAATAGTGATTACATATTTTAAATAAAGAGATATAGTACAAAGTTTCAGTGCTCTGAAAACAGTGATTTAACAAAAAAAATGGCCTTATAATAATAATAGATCATGAACAGATTTTAGCATACACTTAGATCACCATGTCAGCGCTCAGAGATTTCTTTTTCATTTCTCATTATTGCTTTTGCTTGAATGTTAACTTTTATTTCCTGATTTTTGTGGTTTAACTTTACATTTGTTCAGCATGGCCCATAAGCCAGGGCATCCAGAAAGACTTGAAAGAATTTTATAATTTGACTACCTGATAAAAAATCTTTTCAGATAAAAAATTAAAATAAAATGTATAATACTAACAAGACATTGAAGTTGTGTTAACAAGATGTTCATGACCGCTGCATGTACCCCTGACTAAAACGTATGAGTTAGCCAGTTACCATCTACTTGCTTCCACACTCCTCCACAGAGCCACCAACCTTTGCTGACCTCCCACATCTTAGATAATCAGAGATTTAAAAAAAAGTACTAAAATTCACTCTCCCTTCTGGACAGTTGTTTTAGTCTTTAGCCAACCATTCAGCCACTGCTGCCTTCCATTCTAGAGAGGTGATTGATCCATTACAGTTGCCAGTGAGGAAGAGAAGATGACCCTCAGCACTTGGTAGTAACAGAGGAAAAGAAGGCGACAAGATGACCTTGCCTGACCTTTTTATTTATTTTTGATTTTTTTATTTTTTTTAAGAGAGAGGGGGAGGGGGAGAGAGCAGAGGAGGGAGAGGGAGGGAAAGAGAAAGAAAGAAAGAAAAACATCAATTTGTCGCTCCCCTTATTTATGCATTCACTGGTTGTTTCTTGTATGTGTCCTGACCTGGGATCGAACTTGCAACACTGGCGTATTGGGACAACCCTCTAACCGAGCTACCAGGCCAGGGTTCACCTGACCCTTTTAGCTATACACTAATATTTCTGATATCCATTTTGAAGACTGGGATGCTTCAAATTTTATAAAACATATCAGATGCCACAAACATAAGATGCATTTCATCAATTCAATAGATCAAAATTAGCAATACAAAGTCAGGGGTCCAAGAAAGTAAAAAATAAATCCGATATGCTATGATCTGAAAGGAATGGAAGTGGGGTGGGAGAGAGGAAACAAACTGCAGTAATGTTATCTATAAACTGACATGATATTATGAGCTTCCTCAAAAAATACTCAGGTATGCATTTATCTAACAATCAACAAATGTTCAGTGTCTGATTAATACCAGACACTATAGCAGACACTGCAAATAAAACACTGAACATAGTCCCTACCCTAAAAGAGATCACTCATCTATTTTCCCATCTAGTTTTCAACAGACAGTCACAACGTGCTGTGCAATACGCGCTACCCACAGGATAAGGGTAGAGCAAACTTAGAACTGTCTAGTATATGTATGGAAGAAGAAAGGAAAAGTTGTGGCAATAAAACACAGCACTGAAATTTTAATTAACATGGCAACAGTTAAAGTAAATATAATAATGAAACTCGAAGAGTGACAGATAGTTTGATAATGTGGACTATGGCCAAAATACCAGCATTAAAAACTTCAATACTCCTTTTTGAGCCTGATTCTTCAATCCCCTTTAATCAGAACACAGAAAAAGCATTAACCAGGGACCTACTGGTCAGCATACAGGCAAACAGGGAAGCTGCTCTGAACAAGAATCACAGAGACATTAAATAACACAAAACATATGTTCTATACCAAGAAACATTATACTCTTCTATGGCTTTGCTTTTAGATGGTGGTGAGGTGAAATGAGGCAAAATGTGTTTCTGTAATTCCTTTTTGTTGGAAGTTAACACACTAAAGAAATTAAAAGCCATCCTACAGGCAACTAGGACCTACCATACTTA
>CM052543.1:71191821-71211960 GCA_028533065.1 Trachops cirrhosus
ATTGGCAACCACACCTGAAACAAAAACAAAAAGAAACTAAGCAAACAACTAGAACAGGAACAGAACCACAGAAATGAAGATCACATGGAGGGTTAGCAACAAGGGAGTGGGAGGAGGAAAGAGGGGGAAAAGGTACAGAGAGTAAGTAGCATAGATGGTAGATAGAAAATAGGGGGAGGGCAAGAATAGTATGGGAAATGTAGAAGCTAAAGAACTTATGACACATGGACATGAACTAAAGGCGGGGAATGTGGGTGGGAGAGGCTGTTCAGGGTGGAGGGGAATGAAGGGGGGGTAATGGGACAACTGTAATAGCATAATCAATAAAATACATTTAAAAAAATCTGCTCTACTATTTGATCTACCCTTCACTTCATGAGGCACACACACTCACCAGCTGGCCGGCCAGCAGTGGCATGTACTCAATGATGGCCAGCCGGACCCTCCACTTGGCATCTTCAGCCAACTCCACTATGGCAGGAAGAAGAGATTGGGAGAGCTGACGGATTCCAATCACTTCATTTACACAATCCAAATTGGAAATGATATTCAAACGAACTTCAGGACACTGCAAGAATACAAATCCCAAAGAACACATATAAAAATCAAGTTCTTTGCCCAACATTTCCCTACTGTCCTTATGAGATAAAAACTGCTAACTAAGGTTTAAAATAAGAGTCCTGCCTCAATGAACTGAGTGCCAGACTGCGAACCGAAAGGTTGCCAGTTCAATTCCCATTCAAGGTACAGGCCTGGGTTGCGGGCCAGGTCCCCATTTGAGGGCATGAGAGAGGCAATCAATCTATGTATATCTCTTGCACATTGATGTTTCTCTCCTTCTCTTTCCCCCTCCCTTCCCCTCTCTAAAAGTAAATAAATAAAACCTTTTTAAGAAGTGCCATAAAGTTTAAAATAAGAAAGTAATGACTGGGATAAAAAGGAAGTATAGTCACGGAAGACATACTGAATACTGAGTACACAAATAATTCAAAGCATAAAAATGTAACTGTTCTTAACCAGAACTTTCAATAAACAGTCTATTGGATGATAAAGAGCACAGGCTCTGAAATCAAATTACATGGATTCAAATCCTGAATCTGACCTTGGGTGAGTCATTTTATGTTTCTGTGCCTCAGTTTCTTCATCTGTAAAATTGGGATAAGAAGACCTACCTCATAAGATCACTGTGAGGATACATGTAATGACACAGGCCAAAGCATTTGTGGTCATGCCTGGCATATAGTTTTACCAATAAGTGTTAGCTATCCGTATAATGTTGACATTATATTTAAATTTAAATGAAAGAAACTTTTAAAACAAAGATACATTAAGTTTAAGAAACAAGTATAATGGCCACATGGACAAAAACAAGAGGGGGTGGAAACGGGAGGGAGATGGGGAGGGCTGGGGGTAAAAGGCAGAAAACTGTATTTGAACAAAAATTAAAATACATTTTTTTAAAAAAAGATACATTAAGTTTAAAGAGACGACACCAGTGCCTATCAGCAGGAATCAGGCAAAGAAAATGCACAGGCATTTTTCATGTCTGTATCAATGGCTCCTTGTGCCCATTTGCTGGGGAACTTGCAACCCACACTCAAATGCAAGGACTGTCACTGGTTTAAAGTAAGTTACTTTTTAAAATTCTATCATCCCTGTTCTGGGTTCTATTTTAGTGAAACCCCAAACCAAAACCAAACCAAATCACTGACTATCGAGCAACAGAATTTATAACCAGACTCACCTCATCCTTTAACTGAGCTAAAAAAAGAGGTAGAAGATGTTCAATGGTATTCTCTTTGCCCAAAATGGTAGACAATCCCATAATTACAGAAGCTAGAGCTGATTTGACATGTTGATTTGTATCAGATACTAATTCCTACAATAAAATCAAAATTAAAAGGCTTTCCTTTTTGCAAGACATACAGAAACTTCAATATCATTTCCCCAGGAATTTAAAAAGACAACATTATTTCAACATTGTTAGTTGATAGTTTCCTCAGATCATCTGTCAGATAACATAACCCTATGCACCAAAGAGCATTTTACAACGTATAACGCACTAATAAGTGATAAATAACAATGTCACACATTAACACATCTATCCCATTCATCCCTTGTCCACCTTTAAACTCAAAGAGCTTTAAGGTAAAATAAAAAAAATAAAAATAAATAAAAAAAAAAAAACCAAGGCAAGGTTTGCCTTCATATAGGGCAAAGTAAAACTAAAAGTAAACTAAAGTTAGGTTTACCTTTATATAGGGCAGAACTTGATTCATAATTATGGTTTCTCTACCCTCAATGGGCAAGTTCTCACAAAGTTCTAAAAGATAGAAACAGAAAAAATAATGCTCACACAGAGCCATTTACAACAAACCAAATGAAGAAATTTAACCAATTTTATCAACAGTTTCAAGCTGAATCATATCTCATGCTTAAGCAAATAATCTCCAAGAAGGAAAAATGGCTCTTATTCTACATGGACTTTTTCGTCAATCTACAGACCACTGTGTGTCACACTAATCCAACCTGAAAAAGCTTTTTTTTTTTACATATACAAGGTAAAATCACTGCTTGGTTTTAAATATAATGGGAGTAGCTTTATATGATAATGTAACATTTCCACACCATGAAACCATCTCTACTTATTTGTAAACACAGTCTAGAACAAAAAACATATAAAATTCACTGACATAAAAAATTCACCAAAATAAACAACCCATATGGCAACATAAATTGACTCCTTAACCTTTTACTTTGTGGGCAGCAGCTGCTCGGACTTCAGCTTCACAGTCTTTAAGTAGGTTCTGAAAGGCGGGGATGAGGTCATTTAGGGTGATTTTAGGACCCACAGCTTTCTGGAGCTATAAAAGAGTGTGCACAGGTTTTAATACATACTAACAAAATAACGTGAACAAAACAAAATAGCACCACCTTCAGGTATACATTTTTGCCACAAACACTTTTCATTCATAAAATTAATCATTCAAAAAAGTTAATTTAAAAACTTTTGGTACGACAACAAATTTCTGGGTTTCTTGGTTTTCTTCTTTAGTACTTAGAAAAATGTCAGTACAATAACTTTACCTCTGAAAATTTGTCAGCTACCATATAGCGAACTCGCCAAGATTTATCTTCTGCTGCTTGTCGAAGTGTAGGCATCACCAAAACCTCAAGGTCATCCTGAGACAGTAACTGGGCAATACTGACACAAGCTTCCACAGCTAGCAGGCGCACTGAATCCTAAAGGGAAAATGTCTTTCCATTAGACAGTGTTTACTGACAGTCACAGGGTGTATGGTGTGGTGCTTGTGGGTGTCATCAAAAAACAAACAAGCAAACAAACCATACTACATGCAGCTTCATGTTTCTATGTCTGGAAATAGCTGCTCCCTTTGCCTGGATTGATATATCAAAACTATAAAAGTAGAAACATATTTTATGAGTAAACAGCAAACTAATTACATTGGCTACTTCAAGAGTTTTTGTTAAGAAAAGTTAAATGAAAATGTAAAGTGAAAAAAGGAACATCTTAATGTCTTCAAAGTCTCACTATAATATGAAGTTGAGAGATAAAAATGAACACTATGCTTGAACAAGTTTATAACAGACCAGGACAGAGTAAGAGGTAAGGGTGAAGAGTCATTGGAAAGCTCCGTTTTCAAAATACAGGTACCCCCGCTTTTCAAAAGTTTATTTACACAACTTTGCTTTTACGAAAGGCCTAGATTAATGTGTTTTCTCTACCCGAAAGAAATCTGAAAAAGATTTTTGCTTTTACAAAAAAAGGTGAAAAGCTAAAATGGCACTTGGCATTTGTTTTGCGTGAGCCATTCTAGAGGTAGCGCACTTTGAGCACATTTCACCGCAAGCTCCTTCCCAGGCACTATACTCAGCATCTCAGCATCAAGAAGCCACAGGTTTGAACCATTTCTCTGTGCACCTGTGTTTTACCTTGATTTACTTTGTGCATCTGCTAGCAAGAAGTATCCCTAAGGTAACTGCTTCTTTGATTTAAGTTTATGCCATTTCAGCTCACAAAAGGTTTCATAGGAATGCTCTACTTTCAGATGGCAGGGGAAGTCTGTACTTAATTTAGAGTGCCAGTAACAGGATTTAGGCGTAAGATGATGACTTGGAAAGAAACACAGAGAAAAAAAAGCAGTAAATTTTTTTAAAAGTTGGATTTAAAGGTTGAGGATCAAGGACAAAATAACTTTGAGGTAGCCAAGCCTAGAAAAGCACAGCAGGAAAAAATCAGAAAGATACAGGACTAATGAACTCAGCTTTCCAAATGTAAACTGCCAAATGTCAATGTAATAGCTATATGTCCTTTGAGTAAGTGTAAATACACAACTAGACAAGTCAATGAGAAATTAGGAACTGACACTATAAAATTGGAAGTCATAAATATATAAGCAGAAAGTGAAAGTATGTAAACATATTAGTACCCAGCAGAAACAGGAAAAAATTTTATACCTAACTACACATTTTTATACACACACAAAAAAAACATGTGTTCATATATGCAGACATATAAATGAAAGATAAGTGACTCAAAGTTTCCAAAATACTACAAATTTTTTAAAGTACAGATCAACAATAACTTACTATGCCCAAGACACTCCTTTATCCAAATAAACAGGCTAAAAAAGGCAGAACTAGGTTCTTGGTGGTAGCTATAGGTATTTTTGGATTCCAAAAATGATGCCAAATCAAGGGACTACTACCATCTATGGAAAAATATACAAATACATATTTGTTAAACTAATCGATTACTTATCTTCCAGAACTGATTTTCTCCCCTGTACCTGCCCCTCCTCAAATTTTCTCCATCTCAGCAATGACACTGCCACCCACCCAGTTGCTCAAGCCAAAAATCATGATCTTCTTGAGGCCTCTTCCCCTCACCCAACCCAATCACAGCTCTGCTACTTCTACTTCCAAACCTATCTCCAGGTTCTCTCCATCTTCACTATACATCCCTGGTTAATCATCATATCTTGCCTAGATTATTAAACAAGCCTCCCAACTGGTCTTCCTGTTTCTATTCTCACCCCCTAACTTTATAATTCAGTTTCTACCTAGAAGCCAGAATGATCTTTTAAAAATGTAAATTACTTCAAGTCACACCTCTGCTTAAAATCTAGGTGTATTCTCATTGCACCTAGAAGAGAAAACCCAACTCTATACCCTGCCTTAAAGGCCCTCCATGATCAAGTCCCTGCCTGTCTTCTCCAACCTCATCTCTTACCAGAGTCTTTCTCACTCACCATGTCCCCACCTCAGGACCACTACCCACATGTGCCCCCTCTTATTGGAATTCTCTTTTCCTGGAGCTCTGTTACTCTAGGAAAGGGCACAGCTGTCATTTTTCTTTCACATCTCAAGTTTATGTCACCTCTTCACAGTCCTTCTGACTAGCCAGTCTAGAGAAATACCCTATAATCACTCCCAATGATATCAACCTACTCTATTTTCATCATAGCATTTATCTGATATTTTGCTTGTTTATCTGTAAACTTCATGACAGTATGGTCCTTGTATGTCTTAATTAACAATAAATCCCAACAATAGAACACTCTCTGATTTGTAGTAGATAAGCACTTGATATTTTTTAACGAATGAATAAGCCAGAACCACCAATTCTAACAGTGGCCGGAAGGAATTCACATACACATTTTTTTTTTTTTTTAAAAAGACTTAGTTACATTCTTTTTTTTTTTTTTTTAAGATTTTATTTATTTATCTTCAGAGGGGAAGGGAAGGAGAGAGGGAGAGAAATATCAATGTATGGTTGCTTCCTGTGCATTCCCTGCTGGGAACTGGCCTGCAACCCAGGCATGTGCCCTGACTGGGAATTGAACCGTGATCTCTTGGTTCACAGGCCTGCGCTTAATCCACTAAGCTACACCAGCCAGGGCCACATACACATTTTTACAACTATGCACTTAATATTTTTCAGCATCAACTGCTGCTAATACCACTAGACATTACATGCCTCTTGATGAAAAGTACACCCCACTATGAAGTGATCTTATTAACTCAAAAACATCAAACCTAAATCTTATCGAGCCTCTAGATCAGAGGTGGCACAAGCACCAGCCAAATCTAGGACACAGCTAGATTGTGTAAATAAAGTTTTACTGAACACTGCCCAGTAGCTTACATATTATGGTGTTTCTGTGCTACAACAGCAGAGCTGAGTAGTTACAACAGAGGCTGTCTGGCCCACAAAGCCTAAAACACAGAGGTGAGCAAAAATAGGTTTACAGTTGTTCATATGGAAAAACACATGCAGGTTATTATTACAATAGCTTTATTAATTCAAAAGAATGGCACAATGCAACTGTAAACCTACTTTTGCCCACCCCTGTATTTACTATCTGGTCCTTTACAGAGAAAGTTTGCAAACCCCCAACTCTAGATTCATCTACCATTTTACAGGAAATGCAGAGGACAAAGAAAATGTTAAATTATCGTATGGGAAATGTAATCAACAAAATCCCAAATGAGGATCCTAAATCTGCTGTGCAATGTGGTAACCACTATCCACACCTGAAAAGTGGCTAATAATAATGACAATTATTTGGGTATATTGGGTTAAATATATCATTACAATTATTTTTACCTGTTTTTTTACTTTCTTAAAATGTGGTTACTAGAAAACTTAAAACTAATAGGTAGCATACATTACAGTTCAGTTGGACAGTGATGTTTTAAACTATAATATTTGAGTAATAAAAAAATGCAGAGGAGGAGGTAATTACCATAAAAGGAAAAGTATAGTGTTACTTTCAGAGGGTGGCAAGTGGGGGCTGAATGGGGTGATGTGTTGAGGGCTTCGGGCTGGGGTAGTGGCTGTCAAAGTTCTGTTACCATTCATAGACGGCAGTTACAAGATGACATTAATTCATTAAGTTGTACAGTTTGTGCTGTTTTCTATGTTATTTAATAATTTTTAAAAATTACTTTGGAAGTAAATATACCATCTCTAGATTTAGAATCTAAAATTGAGATGTGTCAGTATGTGCCTGGTGCTGTCGGTCCTGTACACATGGAATGACTCTAAGGGCAGACACTAGGCAAATTAAAAACCCAAAAGGACACTGGCTACAGTCCAGGACTCTGGGGTCTGATCCTCGGAAGCACGGTAGAGAAGCAGTGCTGCCTCACCGTGAAGGCCGTGAACTCTGGAGCCAAACTGCCTAGATTCCAATCCCAACTTCACCATTACTAACTAGGCAACCTTGAGTAAGTTACTTCAATATTCTGGGCCTGTTTCATAAAATGTAAAGTGAGGTATCTTCCTCATGTGCCTGTTGTGAGAACTGAATTACCTTATATATGTAAACCACTTCAAACAGGCTAAGATTGATTACATACTATATTTAGGTGCTTGTTTGCTGCTGCTACTGTTGTTGTTATTATTATTATTATTTCTACACTAAAGAGATCTAGATCCTTGGGTTGAAAATTGCTATTATGTGAGATCATCCTATACACTCACACAGAGAAGCAAAGGGTCAAACAGCTTTCCTAACACATATTATGCTTGTTTATCAGCAAGTAAAAAATTCCAGGAAACATTACCCTCCCAATATGACAATCCTGCCTTCAACGGGCAAAGGTACACTACCTCTTAATGCAGTTTTGTCCTTCATTTTAAATTTTTAATTTTTACTTCCCTATTACCATTTATGCCCCTATAGCCTCTTCCACCTCTACCCACCCACCCCCTTGATTTTCTTAACTACAGATCCCATTTCCTCTGGCTTCCCCCTTGCATAACAAATGCCAATATAAGAGAATATCATGGTCTGGTTAAGAAAGAAATATAAAGACACTGAAATGGGTCATATTAAATTTCATGAAGGCCAGAATTAAGTATTGATTTTGCAAAAAGAATCCTAACATGAGAACCAAATTCCCCAAAGAAATTCTTAAAATGTTAGAGGAGAGGAACGCATATGTGTACTCTAAATATGAAGTTAACTTACCTGTTCATCTGAAGCTAGATTAGTGAACAATGGAACAATTTCACTTTTCACACTGTCTAATTCTAAAACTTTTGCAAATTCGCCCAATTTGGAAGCAGCAGCTCGGCGTACCATTGGTGTATCATCTGAGCACAAGGAGCGGAAGTGCCTGGAGCAAATAAAATAATGAAGGTACTTCCTGTCAAATACCACTGATTAAACACCCCCCAACAAAACACACACACAGCAAGGTATTTTAGAGGTTTCCTCTTACAAAAGCTGTGATTAGGCTTCTACTCATGGAAGAAACAAAGATAAAATACTGGTATATTCAGCTGGACAATAAAGAGTGATGTCATTAATCCTATTATTCTGGTATCAGCCACTCACTGGTAACAGGGTACTGTGTAAATTGTCAGATGTGAGTTCCCAATAACCCCAAACAACTAAAAAAAAAAAAAAAACATATCTTACTGTCTAATTTCTGCTTTGACAGCATTTGAAGCCCTGGGATAGCAAACGCTGAACAAACCACATGCAGATGTGCGAGAAGTGAACCAATCCCCACTCGCTAGGCGTTTCACCAGAGGTACAAAATGAGCTTCCAGAGCAACAGGAGTGTGCTCCTGGGATATCTGCCTCAGGGACTCCACAGCCTTGTCTCGAACCACAGTCTCTTCCACCGTCGCCAGACTTTCCAAAGGAGGCTGAATAGACCAAAAGGAAAACCAAAGAAGAACACTTACTGAATCAGGTTAGCTACAGATTAACACCTTTTAAAGTGACTGAAGGGAGGTGGTACATGAAACCAGAATGTTAGCTACATCACACCAAATGGTTACTTTCAGTTCACACAGTGATAACATATGGTGTGTCCAACCTGAAAACACGACTTCAGTAGGACAGCCAAGATCTCATGTCCCTCCCAGATGGCAATGCCCAGATGGTGTCTACAAATGACACAGTGGAAGAGACTCAACACAATATTTAATATTTATTGTGAGCTGAGCCACTAGGTTTAAAAGATACTTAGCCAAATTCAGACAAGATCATGCATATTTCCTCAAGAGTAAGTGCAAAAATGTGACCAACACTGGGCATCACAATAACACCTCATCAGGCCACTGGGTAAACTGCCTTTGGCATCTACCATTCCTAGAGATGTGAGCAACCCTTATCCACTGGCTCTGCACATCACTTTATCCAACTTATAAGAGCTCAGTACAAAATCACTTTTTTCAGAATACATCCAGAGTCCTTCCATGAACCAGACATACAGCAGGGGTTTCAAACAAAATAACTAAGTAAGGAGTACAGACATGGTAGTAATCCTTGCTTGCTGCTTTAGAAACAAAAAAGACCAAAGGAGTTGTTCTGGTCTAAGATCCATAAGTGACACCGCCCAGTAAAGAATGAAGTGGCTCATTCTCTGAGCCTTGTCCTTTGGGGATTTGTATTTGGTCAGGTAGATTCAGCATATGCCAGGAGCTGAATTTGGTCAGTTCTACAAAACCCAGATGTAGAACTAACCAAAAGAGTGAAACAACTATAACAGGTCAAAGGAAAGAAGCACATCTACTTAATAATCCATTTCAAAAATTGTTTGATACACAAAGGTAGAACTCAGCTTTCACAAGAGGGATTTCAAAAACCCTTTGAGAAAATATTGCTTTCTTATTTGAGAAAGTCCTTCATGATCTGCCCATGCCTTCTGACCTTCTCTATGCAGTATCATTGTATAATCTCTATCACTACTACAGGATAAGGCCAAATTCCTGAGAAATGCATATGAGTTATCTCTGGACTGAACTCTGCCTATTTCTCCATGCTATTTTCCTACTGCCTCCTGACCACCACTCCTGACTATGCCAGCCCAACACTTTATACCCCAGCAACACAACCTGTGTTCAAGCTCTTTCAATAAAAGATTATTGTTATATTCTGGCATCGAGAGTTGAGAAAAAACAAGAAGGCAGGTACCTTGCTCTAGTGGAGTTTATATTCTAATGGAGGAAGACAAAAACTAATCAAGAAAATAATTAGATAGTAACGAGTATTCTGCAAAGAAATACTATAGGATGATGTGGTAAGAGGTGACTAGGTTGGGTGGTCAGGGAAGGCCTCTTTGAGTAGACACATTAAAGTTGGTATCTTCATGACAGAGAGCCAAAATGTCCCAAAAGGACATTTTATTAGAGAAAATATCTAGGGCAACAGTCTCAAGGAAAGGCTTTATAAGCTAAGGTACAAGTTAAGGTAGGAATATGATCTTCTAAGAGCCATGGCAGGGAGTGATCCATCTGTGAGGTGAAGAGTTAAGTGTAAAGGTGGGGGTAGGAGGCAAGAGTAGAAGGCAACTAGTTAGGAAGTTACTGCATTAATCTAGAGGACAGATCATGTGGTGGGGAAAGACTAGAGCAAAGATGAGCTAGGTAGTAGTGGGGATGGAGAAAAGTGGACTAATTTGAAATATACATAGAATCTACAAGAGGTCAGATGGAGTAGATCTGGAAAATGAGGAAAAGAGTTAAGAATGTCTTCTAGGCTTTGGCTTATGCAATTGGGTAGGTGGTGATGCCATTTACTGAGATGGGACAATGACATAAAAGGCCTATTTTGAGGGGAAAAGTGAGTTCTGTTTTAGGCTGGTTAAATTGAAATGCCTCCCTGATATCCAAATAGAAAAATCACAGGCAGACATAGAAAGAGACAAACAGGTTGATACATATGAATCTTTCCACATCTATATCTGGAGTTCCATGGAAAGGTTGGAAGTAGAGACCGAAATCATAAGACTCAGCATCATATACACAATATTTAAGCCTCTAGGCATATATCCCTATCTTGTCCACTGTTGAATTCCTAGTCATCCTTCAAAACCTAGTTCAGACATCATCTACCAAGAGGTTTTCCCTGATCGCTCTCGGTTAATCCTCTTCTCCTCTCTATTACTTGTGTACCTTGCATAGGCTTCTATTTTTCCATCTAACACTGTACAGTAATTATTTGTTGACACATAAGGACAGAGACCTCATTCCATTTACAGTGGTCTTCTACATCAACATTGTAACTTCAGTGCCTGATATAGTAGGCTCTTAATAACTGTCAACCAAATTGAACAGAACTCATCAAATTCACAAAGTCAGAAGTTATGTTTACAATCAAAGACAGAAAGCTGATATATGTATATCAACATTTCCAAAGTTATGACATTGCTAGATGGGAATTAAGATTTTCAATTTCCGTGGGAAGAAAACTCATAAACAAAAACAATCAAATCTTTCTTCTCCCAGCCTCTAAACTAACAAATAAGTCTACAGAAGCAGACAAGAAAAGAGGAAGTTCTTATATTCAAAGTCAGAAAAAAAATAAGAATGGGTTATTTGAATCCAAAGTGCCTACATTATTTGTTCTCTCCACAGCTAACACTGGGACTCTCCAAAAAAATATGTGCATAAAAAAGGCCGCAATGTGCCTATCACCAAACAATGAACCACTTATACTGCAAAAGTTCTAAAAGGAGGGTAGGCAGAATATACTCACCAGCAGACAGTGGGCAAAGTCAGGACCTCCCACCAGGCCGGTGAAATTTCCCAACTGCTCAGCAAGAGCTAACAGTACCTCATCTTCATCATAAATTGTATCTGGAAATAACAAACCAGCACTCATCAACAAGGACAGCTAGCCCAGAGCTAGATACCTAACAAAACTAAGAATAGACTCAATCAATATGTAACTAGATGGTCCTGTCACTATTCCAACAGTGTTTTCTTCCTTCTCCATCAAGAGTCTTCCTGGATCTGTTCTACAGAATGAATTAGAAACTCATAATGCCGTATCAATTACTCTCCTATTAGCTAAACAGTTAATGTCTGAATATGTCTAATCATATTACAATATGCTGCATCCTGTTTCTTTTGCACGAAAGCATCAGGCTCAATTTAGTACTCAATACTGTGGGTAACAAATTCTAAAACACCAAGTTCTGAAAGCACCTGGAAACGGTAATGCCTATGCCTTTCCTTAAACAAAGATTCACATACCTGTAAGGAATGGCAGCAGTTCAGTTCGAGTCCTTTCCACTCCAAGTGCTAGAGCAATTGTTGATAACTTCTTAATGCTGTTGAGACGGAGCTTTAAAAAAGAAAGTGGAAAGAACAAACTAAAGAAACAGTTGTGATTTAGACCAAAGGCAAAAGTTGCAAACTGGTAAGGATAAGGAAGACCTTCTATTTAGATTGTATTATATGAGGAAACTCAGGAGAAGTGTAGCATGGTTTCATTAGCCAGAGGAAGATTTCTCAGGAGAAACACTCTAAAGGGCCCATTAAAGAAATGAATGAAAGAGGATATAATATCCAAGAAGTGAGACAATCTTAAAAAGAGAACTTTGGCGGTAGTAAGCTGGGGAAACGGTTGACAACAACTCCTGCCTTTTCAGAGAGGAGTTCTACGAGGGCTGACACACCGGCTCCTCTAGGTTAATTAGCCATCCCACCCTGGTCCCACCCAACAAGCCCGGCCAGTTTCCCAGCCGAGAGGGAAGCATTCATTCCCCTGCACTGCCCAGGGCCCCTCGCCGCCCCGCGCCAGCATCACCTTCCCGCTCGCTCCCCTACAGGGACCACCGGAAGCGGCGAGCCCACCGCACCGCCCGGAAGATGCGCCCAGGCGCGAAGCCGGCTCTCCCGCAACCGCCCAGGGTCCGGAGGAGGGGTGCTGGAGAGATCCCTGGGAGGGGAGGGCCGAGCACGGGTCTTTCCCTTCCTCCGCCTCCAGTTTCCGCCAGAGCTGGGTCTTTCAATCCTCGGGCCTGCCCTACCTCGACGCAGGCCTTCACCCAGCCCTACCAAGCGCACGACTGAGCCCGCCCCCTCTACCCGGCCTGACTTCAGTACCTGCACGTCCTCATTGCGGAGTTCGTCTATTAAAACCGCGATCGGGTACAGCGAATCGTCTCCATCTCCGCCTGCTGCCCCCGGGCCAGTCCCGGGCCCCGCCGCGCCCGCCATGTTCTTTCTCCTCCTTTTGGTCACCGCTGCCCCTCGTGCGCCCAGGCCCCGCCCCGCGCCCAGGCCCCGCCCCGCGCCCACGCAGGCTGGGCTGTGGCCGGGGTTCAAGCTCCGCGGCGGTTGGGTAGCAGAGGCTCTGCCAGGTTGGTGGAGGTCTGTCCCCCGCCCGGGTTGCGGGAACTGTGGGTCTGAATTCCAGAGGAAAGGTGGGCTGGGAAAGCGAATGAAGCCCCCGCAACTTCTCTCCTGCTGAAAGAAACAAGGGCAAGGATTCATCCGGCTCGTGGTTGGTCCGCAGAGGTCAGGACCTACCTACTTAAGAGATCCGTGTTCTCTGACCTCTTAGGACTCAGGCGGACCAAAGAGGATGCTCACGGCCAGGAGGAAGAACGATTTAGCGCCTCCCCTGCCTTCATCCTGGCCTGGAGCCACTCATTTTCCAACTAGCCTCAAGCTTCCAAAGAACCCCTCCGCCCCTTCTTTCGGCCTGTGAGCCAGAATTGTGTATCTGGCTCCTGCTCCGTAAGACAAATAACGCGGGCGGTGAGAGAATAGTGCTGTCCAAACTCCCTTGTCAATATTTTTTCTGCTTTTTACATGCAAGCTGTTGAAAACATGCTGCTCTCTTGTTTTGGTGTTTCTTTTCAGTTTGGGACTGGAATGGTGCCTTCTGTTGTATTTTCTTCCTCCCGTTTTTTAGGTCTTTAGCATGCTTAGAAGTACAACAATTAAGCAAAAGTAGGGCAAGCTTGAATCCTTCCAAATTGGATGGGGTGGCTGTACAAGAAAGGCTAAACTAGCCTCCCTGAACTCCAAGAGTCGTCAAGGCAGCACTGGGAGGAGCTGAGGGGATGGAAGTCTTTCTCACAAAGCTTAATAGAAAGTTTTTATTTACCCTTGTTAGTACAGCACAGAATAACTAGAATGTCCGGTCTTTTCTGTTTGTTTTGGACTATAAGCAGCTTAGAATGCTAACTACATATGGTGATCACAAGCTTTAAAATGGAAATTCTGTGTGTGTGATTAATAAAAATGCAAAGTTATTAATAAATGCAATTAGGAGGGATTTTTTTTTCGCCAAACATGGGGTTCCTGGAAGAAACAAACTAGATAGGGAGTTCTATAGTAGTGAAAGTTCTGGAACCAATGGACCCGAAAAGTATTTCTCAAATTAAGTCTATGGATATATTCTCTAAGGTTTTAATTTTGTTTTTATTTTAACAATATTTTTTGGATTTCCATAACATATTCTGGATTATTTGAATGACCACTTTGTAATCCAGTGTTGCCCCACTATTTCAGTACCTACATTTCCAGGTGTGTTTCAGTGCTGCTTTTATAGTTCTGGGATAATGAGAAAAGAACAGGTAGATTTAAAGTGAAAATACTGTTTTCATGAACAAAATGAAAGCCAAATGACAGAAGAGTAGTGAGAAAAGAGGCATCATAGGTCACTTGGGGGCACACTGAGATCAAAAGAAGCCGAGTTTTGACGGCAATGTCACAGCCACAATATACATCATTCGTCATGTTAAATCAGTATAATATCAAAATAGTTTTGTGGTTTCACTTGGATTTCATTTGTAAATCTATTTTGGTGTTTTAGCTGTATGAGAACTAGAAATAAAAGAACATTATATTTTTTCTGGCCAGGTGGCTCAGTTGGTTGGAACATCTTCCCATGCACCAAAAGTGTTGTGGGTTCAATTCCCGGTCAGGGCTTGTAGAAAGCAACCTACGCATGTTTCTCTGTCACATCGAGGCTTCTCTCTCTCTCTCTTCCCCTTCCTCTCTCTCTAAAATCAATAAACATATCCTCAGGTTAGGATTTAAGAAGAAAAATATTTTCTACTTTATATTTATAAATTTAAGTAACATTGTAATAATTTACACTAAGAGTTTTCAAGATTTTTTTTGTCTATAGAAATAGATTGAAATACTACTCAAGTTTGAGAAACGGGATTAAGAGGTTTTTTTAATTTAGTACTTAACCAGTTAGAAGATCAGAGAGCATTCATATTGGAATGGGAAAGAGGAACCTGTTCCCTTACACTTTATGTAAAAAGTCTTCAGAAATAATTAAGGAAGCAAGGGCAGAGAGAAGCATGTTAAGTCATTTCCATACATATCATCATCTAGATATTAGCTCAAACTTAGATGAGCCTCAATGTGCTAAACAAAAATTACCACCCTGATGCTAAACTATTTTGTTTAAAACTCAAATATGCTCTGCTTACCCAAGCACAATTAATTAGGCACGTCAGGAATAACTATGATTAAATATGAAATCACAAGCTGAGAAAATAGGACCCAGAAAATTGCCTGGTTTGAGAGTCATCAATTCTGCACTTCAGTTCCCACCTCAGTCTCTGACTCAGTGTGACCTACCTCTCTCTATGCCTCAATCCCAGCTCCCACCCACTCACTCCCAGTAAAATGCAGCTAACCACCGCTGGTTTCCTCTCTGGTACAGTGATGATGTGAGAATGAAGCAGGTAGTAAATATGGAGATGCTAATAAAACCTTCAATAAAGAAAGTGATTAAAACAAACAGATAACAGCCGAAAGAGGCTACAGTATTTCAAAAGCTGAACAAATGGAAACTGGAACAAAATCTAAGACAGTCTTTGGGGAGTGTGGCCCACTGATTGAATCACCCACGATGCTTGTTTTAAAATGCAGATTCCTGCCCTGGTTGGTGTAGCTCAGTGGATTGAGCATGGGCTGTGAACCAAAGGGTCACTAGTTGGATTCCCAGTCAGGGCACATGCCTGGGTTGCAGGCCAGGTCCCCAGTGGGGGCCATGTGAAAGGCAACCACACATTGATGTTTCTCTCCCTCTCTTTCTCCCTCCCTTCCCCTCTCTAAAAATAAATAAAATCCTTACAGAATAAATAAATAAATAAATAATAAAATGCAGATTCCTGACCTAGTGAATCAGAATCCCCAGTAATGGCTTGGGACATTTTACCATGCATCCCAGTGATTCTAATATACACTGATGTTCAAAAGTCGTTGATTATAAAAGTTCATCTGGAAAAATAATTTCCATGTCAACAAAAAGGCATCTTCTGCTCAGGGACAGTCTCTGTTCAGAAAAAGTAAATGACAGCCACAACTACTTATTGATAAACAACTCTGTCCCGATTAACTGGTTTTTGCCAGATTAAAATGATCCCCTTTTGCTGGATTCCCAGAAGTCAGCTAAACACTACAAGTATAGAACTGTGACACTGATCTGTCTCCATACCCTCTTCTCTTCCCTATTGCTCCTGTGGTCTCTCTGCCTCCCACACACACCCCAAGAAGTTAATGACCAGAGAGCACTCGAGGCAACAGCCTAGACTAGGTTGAGGATTTAAGGCAGTCCAAGGGGAAACAATGAGACATTCTCAGCACAAAAGCACTGGGTTCTAACACCCACATACAGTTCACTCATTCAGTGAATCAAGTGAAGACAGGGTTAGACTTGCCCAGTTCCTGTGAATGTGGAGAAGCACAGGCAGATGGGATCAACAGCCGTCAACTTCTGTGCTTGTAACAGCTCTCAGTGCCACAGAGAAATGGTCAGTTCTGAGCAAGGCTGAATGACATCATTGTTGTGCTCTCCAGCCATTGCCTCACATGTATTGAGCTTGCCTCTCCCTCACAGTGCATGAGAGAATCCTGTGTGTAAGTGACCCTCTCAGGGCAGACCCAGAAGTGTTGTCCCATTGAAAAGACCATCAAGAAAGCAGTGGGTGGTCCAGTGCATGCACAGAAAATGTAAGCACATTCAGGCATTTTCCAACTATCTTCATTTAGTAAGATGACTCTGGTAAGCAGATTATCAGGTCTGAATTTAATTCATTACAAAGTAGTAATTATCACCATTAATGATATTTCTAATTTCTTTTTATACAAAAATGTCTTCATTCTGTGGGACTCAAATATTTTCCTCTCAACTTCACCTCAATATTTTACATTCTTTCTCTTCTCTGCTTTGTGGCCAAAGTTTAATCCCATTTTTATGGCTATGAATACCTGACAGAGAGAAAGAGACTTTACCTGGAGTCACAATGAATCAGAAGAAACTGTGGAACTCATAATCAGGTATTATCACTACTCCTTGCTTCATCCCCTACCTACATGCTATTTTATATATATATATATATATATATATATATATATATATATATATGAATGTATACTATATACATACATATATATATATATATTTCCAGAGCAAAACTTTGCTTGAATTCTTGAATTCTTGGGAAAAGCCAATCAAAGAAATGGATAGTCAGTTCCAATGCAGGGAAGTGTATATAGTGGTCAAGAGAGTATACACTGGAGTCAGGACGACCTAGATTGACATCCCAGCTCTATCAACTGGTTGTGTGATTTGGGGCAAACAACTTATCCTCTCTGAATCTTGGTTTCTGCATCTGTGCAGTGGGGCTGTGAGTGTGGTTTGTAAGATTAAATAATTCATATACAGTGCTTAGATTAGTGGATGACAAGAGTAAGGCCTCAGACATAAGCCATGAATAGTTATTATCTACTGAAGAAGTAGAAGCAGGTAAGAAAATATTCCAATCAATTGAGCTTTGGCAACCAAGAGGACCAGTGTGAAAGAATGAAAGGATTACATGATTTAGAATCAGAAGACCTGACTCCAGGCCTTTCAGAGTTTTTCTCATTCGTACCTTACTTCTCTCTCTGAGTGTTGCAAAGTTCTTTGTAAATAGAAAGCACTGCACAAATGTTAGAAGTTATGTTCTTGATTACGAAGAGCTCACTGAATCTGGTGCCTAAAACAAACACAGAAAGACAGCACCTGAAGACCTAGCTCATGGTGTGCGGGGTCCCAACCACCCAAGAACAGAATTAGCACTTCTAACCACAAGGGTAGAGTTAAGCTACAACAAACCTAGAAATCAAACAGTCTTAGCAACCTTTCTCAGAAGTTTTAGGTCTTTGAAACCTATTATGCATTCCAATGTTCTTAGGTCAGATCCCTGGTATCCTGCCAAATGCTATAGACAGCCCAACAAAAACTCTTTCTAACAGTGTTAAGTGAAAAAGTACGATACACACTGTTATTGAAATTGTGGGGTGTCATTTAAGCTCAAAATATTTGGAAATAATTGCTCCTAAAAAGGAAATATTAAATATCTTAAGATTTTAAAATGGCAAGTGCCAAAACACTGTGCAGTATCTTATCATATTTGTAAAATAGAATGCACACTTTTTTTAAGCCTAAAAAAAATCCCTAGAAGAACAGATATGACTAAACACATTGGTTAATTATGGTAACATACTGGGTTCCTGGGGAACAGAAATGGAAGTGAGAGTTTTTAATGTATAGTGTATTGATTTGTCATTTTTTTTTTACTTTTTACTATTTACTAAATTCAAGATTTTACTCAAATTGACACTTCCAGCCAAGATAGAAGCATAGGTACATATACTTTGCTTCCTTGCACAACCCAAAGAAAGACAACAACAAATTTAAAAACAAAAAATAACCAGAACTACCAGAAAATCAAACTGTATGGAAGCCTGATAACCAAGGAACTTTCATCCAGACTGGTAGGAGGGGCGGAGACAGGCAGCCAAGGCAGAAAGGACTCGTGGTGGGGTGGCATCTGGCAGGCTGGGTGGTCCCACATTTGCATGCAGACAAACCAGGAGGAACAACTCGGAGCCAGACAGACCCTGCAACCAAGGGTTCCAGCCCAGGGAAATAAAGCCTCAAAACCTCTGGCTATAAAAATCTATGGAGGTTCTGGCAGCAGGGGAAACTCCCAGCCTCATAGGGGAATTGGTCAGAGAGACCCACAAACTCTCCTGGAACATGTACAAACCCACCCACCTGGGAATCAGCACCAGAAGTGTCCAATTTGCTTGTGGTGACTGGGATAAGTCACTGAAAGCCAGCTGAGAGCCAAGTAAGAGACACTGTTCCCTCTTGGACCCCTCCCCCACATGTAGCACCACAATACAGAGACCCGGGTTGCCCCACCCTGGTGAATACCTAAGGCTCTGCCTCTCACAATGTAACAGGCATGCCAAGACAAAGAAATATGGTCCAAATGAAAGAACAGATCAAAACTCCAAAAATAGAACCAAACAATGAAAAGATAGTCAATCTATCAAATGTAGAGTTCAAAACACTAGTAATCAGGATGCTCACAAAACTGATTGAGCTCAGTCACAAAATGAAGGAAGAAATGAAGGCTACACAAAGTGAAATAAAGCAAAATATACAGGGAACCAACAGTGAAGGAAAGGAAACCGAGACTCAAATCAATAATTTGGAACAAAAGGAAGAAATAAGCATCCAACTGGAACAGAATAAAGAAACAAGAATGCAAAAAAAAAAAATGAGGACAGGCTTAGGAACCTCAGGGACAACTTTAAATATTCCAACATCTGAATCATAGGGGTGCCAGGAGGAGAAGAGAAAGAGCAAGAGATTGAAAACTTACTTGAAAAATAATGAAGGAGAAATTCACCAATCTGGCAAAGAAAATAGACTTCCAGGAAGACCAGAAGGCTCAGATAGTCCCAAAGAAATTGGACCCAAGGAAGCACACACCAAGGCACAACATAATTACATTACCCAAGATTAAAGATGAGGAGAGAATCTTAAAAGCAGTAAGAGAAAAAGAGACAGTTACCTACAAAGGAGTGCCCATCAGACTGTCAGCTGATTTCTCAAAAGAAACCTTGCAGGCAAGAAGGGGCTGGAAAGAAGTATTCAAAGTCAGGAAAGGCAAGATTACTCTATGTACTACATCCAAGATTACTCTATCTAGCAAAGCTATCATTTAGAATGGAAGGGCAGATAAAGTTTTTCCTAGAAAAGGTAAAGTTAAAGGAGTTCATCATCACCAAGCCCTTATTATATGAAATGTTAAAGGGACTTATCTAAGAAAAAGATCAAAACTATGAACAGTAAAATGATAACAAACTCACAACTATCAACAACTGAACCTAAAAAATAATAAAAATAAAAACAAACTAAGCAAACAACTAGAACAAGAACAGAACCACAGAAATGGAGATCACATGGAAGGTTAGCAACAGGGGAGTGGGAGGAGGAGAGAGGGGAAAAGGTACAGAGAATAAGTAGCATAGATGGTAGATAGAAAATAGACATG
>CM052543.1:71219011-71237817 GCA_028533065.1 Trachops cirrhosus
TGTTCTTCCTCTTCTCCTTCTGGTACCCCTATAATTCAGATGTTGGAACGTTTAAAGATGTCCTGGAGGTTCCTAAGCCTCTCCTCATTTTTTTGAATTCTTATTTCTTCATTCTTTTCTGATTGTATATTTTTTTCTTCCTTCTCATCCACTCCAATGATGTGAGACCCATCTTTCATTTGGTTCCCTGTGTATTTTTCTTCATTTCATTTATTGTAACCTTCATTTTTTCAACTAGTTTGTGACCAAAATCAACCAATTCTGTGAGCATCCTGATCACCAGTGCTCTGAACTGTGCATTTATCTGATAGATTGGCTATCTCTTGGTTGCTTAAAAGGATGGGTTCTGGGGCTTTCAATTGATCTTCTGTCTGAGTCATCTCTCTCTCACTCTCTCTCTCTCTTTTTTTTGTCTTGTAATGCCTGTTATGTATGAGGGGCGGAGCCTTAGGTGTTCACCAGGGCTGGGAACCCCAGTTGCTGGGTTGTGACACTGTATGTGGGGGCGGGGTCCGAGAAGGAACAATGGCACTTGCTCCGTGCTCCATAGGACCTCAGTCCCTTCCGCCACTTCCCCCGAGCAAACTGGGTCCCTCTGGTGTCAATTCCCTTGTGGGTGGGCCCGTGCACCCCATGGGACCTTCCTTTTCAATCAGTGCCCCAACGTTCTATTTCCAGGTACTGGGACCCTGAGTTGCGCAGTGCCTTGCTTCACAATCGCCCCCTCCACGGGTCTGCTGGTCGCCACCCCCCCAGCCAGGGCCGCCAGCCACCGCCGCTTGTGCGCCCAGGGTCTGCCCGCTGGGGTCTTGCACGCCGCCCTGGTTGCTCTGCTCTCCACTCCGTGACCCGTGCCCGGCTGCCCCACTCAGCCACTCCTACCCTTCCGGATGAACATGTCTATTTTTAAATCCTTGGGTGTCCGACTTCCATACAGTTCAATTCTGTCAGTTCTGGTTGTTATTCTGTTTCTAAATTGTTGTTGTCCCTATCTTGGTTGTGCAAGAAGGCACAGTGCGTCTACCTATGCCTCCATCTTGGCTGGAAGTCCAGGATTTTTTAAAAAATAGTAACACCTAGGCCCATGTGGGACCACTAACTCAGAATCCCACGGAGCCAGTTGGGTGGGAGCATGCAGACAGTCGCATTTTTTTAAAGGGGGTTCGGATGGTTCTCTCATACAGCTCTGGTTCAGAACCACTGCTCTCTAGGCAACATCTTCTCCAGCACCAAGTACAGTGCCACTGAGGCAGGTGTCAAACAGACCAGAAATCATACCCTTCTCCTTGGGCAACTTGGGATTGAAGAGTTAAAATGGCAAATTACAGACCAATGGCACCAGTTGCCAAATACTGTTTCTGCAGGCAAATGAAGGTCAAAGACAAAGCCTCGTATGGCAGGTTTTGGCTGATTCCAGTTGTTGTGGATTTGTGATAAAGAAATTTGTTTTTAGCTCACACAAATCTTTTGGCTGTTAGGACCATTAAGAGTCACCTGGTTTATACTTTCATCTCCAGGAATGTAAGGACAGAACAAGCAGCCCAGAAACTAGAAGCTAAACCCAAAAGTCCTACCACCTTGAAGTATTTTATGAAGATACCTTAAGATTTTCTTATTTAAAAAGATTTAATTTTATAAGATTTGCTTAAAGATTTAATTTTTAAAAAATGCTCATACTCAGGTAAAATGCTATTTAACCCAATTGTTAATTTAATTACAATTATTTATTCTAAGAAGGTACAATAAAAGTTCCCAATCTGTGTCACTAGAGTTGTGTCATCTCACATCCCTTACCTGAATTTCCCACATTTCATTTACCAAATCTGTTAGTTACAATGTGTTTCAATGTCAGGTCCATGTTGAACTCCATAGCTAGGAGAGCCAAAACAGCTTTCAGTTCTAAAAAAATCACTTGCTACTTGATATTATTGAATTTGAATGTATCACTACAAAGTCATCTAGCAATTAAAGTTCCTTTTCCTAGCAGGGCATGCACTTGGTAGTAACAGAGCACGTGCTCACTCTGCAGGATCTGCTTCCCACCGCACATTCACTCAGATGGTCTCCTGGTCTAAGTCAGACCCTCCAAAATCAATGAGAAAAATTCATGGAAGGTATCCAATCTCTCCTTTTAGAAGGCACTCTGAGGAATCTGCCTTTGTGTGAAAGCCCATGTACTCAGAAATCCTAAAACATGCACAATGTTAAGCCTCATTCACATCTTCCAAATGGCCCTTTGGGTACTATAGGATGTATGACTTGCTATATTTTCTGTGGCCTAGAAATCTGCCAAATAGAAAGCAACAATTGTGTAGTAGTTTCACGTTTCTTTTTGCTTTTCTTTCTTCATTGTCCATAAACATGTGCAGTACCAACATGCTTATGGAAATGCATAAATGCCTTTCCCAGAATTCAAAACTAGGAAAATGACCCAAATAAATGATTTGCCCCCAGATGTGCCAGCAATGCCCTGGAGAGGCAGGTTTATAAGGGATACGTGTTAAGATTCTATGTCATTAGTAAGGTAGTCAAAAGGGTTAAGGAAAGGAAGTAATTAAAGAGGTCTGAAGTCCAGAAAGGCTTCTTAGAACAGAGGGAGACTTGAGCTGGCCCTATAAATAAAAGTAACGAAGGTAGAGAAAGGTGACCCTTCTAAACAGGGGGAAACAATTATATTAATAAAGTATCCATCTGTAAAACAACTTGGGAGAAAGAAATCAAACTAAGTTTCCTGGGCATTTTGTGTCCTATGGAAAGAAAATTGACAACCAAGAGTGTAAAACCAGGTGGCTACAAGATGCAAGGTATAAAAATGATACTAGGAATTCATTAATAAAAAAGTTGTTTTGCTAACAACTCCTGACAAAGGGGGAAATCACTGTAATTTTAAATATTACTAGCATATTTCTATGATATTAAGATCCCCACATGATGAAAATTCTTAATCTAAAAACATAAGATGGACCCCAACACTCTTTTAGTTACAATGACATCCTAAGTAATTCCTACTGTGCATGATTTTTCTACAAATAAAATAAAACCCTCAATGGGTTTCCCAAAGGCTTCTTCCTAGAATTTTCAGAGTAAGTTATTTTGAGCTATTTGGACTGTAGAAGGCAGGTCTATACATTGAAGGGTGGGAGTGAGGTAGATGAAGGGCTTGAGCTTCAGTTTCCAATCTCCACCAAAGATTTAAAAGCTCAAAAAAGCAAGAGAGAAAATATTAACCTAAGGAAAATCAAACTGCCAAGATTTATTTAACTTTTTTCTTTCACAGAAAATACAGGTATGTAATGTAAACACTGACATGTGAAGTAAAGCACAAGGATTAGGCAAATACATCGGATAATGCTCTTGCTTCAGCACTGTACTGCTTCCTGATTTCATTTGCAGCATGAAACATGTGGTTATGCACACTGGAAAAGTTGAAGGCAGCATTCATTTAGATTCATTGAAACACCAGAGAGCCTCTGAAATCCAGCAATGCCATTCGGAAGTCTGATCCTTCTCTTGCAAAAAAATTAAAGCTGAGCACGTGTCCATTTATTGATAGCATTCAATTTAATGTAGGCGCGTAAGAATGAATTAACATGTGAGTTTTAATATGCCTGTGGAGGCAAAGATTAAATTGTGCCTCTTTTCCCTCTACAGAGGAAATAAAATTAACCAAATTAAAAGCAGAGCTGCCTCACACTGGCCTGAAGACAACACAATCACAGTGAGTTCTGATCTGAATAAATCCCTTGAAATGCAAAATGTGACGGATTGCCATTGATGCTTTGCCCAAACGGTCACTCTAGACCTAATGTTGCAGCACAACATGGGGTTTTCACGGGCCTTTCCCAGGATTCAAAACTAGGAAAATAAGCCAGATCAAGGGTTGGGATCAGGAACCACCCTTGATTTAAAACAACCTGTTCCTAAACTTGAATTTAGTAATAAAGAGTATGGGCTTCAATTTTCTGTGACTATCCCAAGAGATTAAAGTAGCCAGTCTTCTTTCTTATCAGATGACAACCACCAGGTGACAGATAAACTTTGATACTAGATGCCTATTACACAGTTTGGTTCAGTAATGGGACTCAGTGTCAGAAGATGTGATGTTCAGATATGGCTGCTTGAGAGATCAGAGATCAGAGTCCTGGACTGCCAAGTACACACGCTCTTATACTCAGCTCCATAATCAAAGGTTAGTACAACTAATCTATAGTCCTTCCTTCCTTGATATTCAATAATCTATGGAGAACTAAGTACCTCAGACACTTTATCCTTACAATGGGCAGGCAGTCAGCTCATGAGGAACCCTGATTCTCTAAAGGAAAAATGTTACTTTGACCAGATGTTTTGAAAATCTTTTTTCACAGGCAAAGCTAACCTCACTGTATTGCTGAGATGGAGATTTAAAAAAAATTTTATTTATTTTTAGAGAGAGGAAAGGAGGGAGAAGGAGAGGGACAGAAACATCAATGTGTGGTTGCCTCTAACGTGCCCCATACTGGGGACCTGGCCCGCAACCCAGACATGTGCCTGGACTGGGAATCAAACCCACAACCCTTTGGTTCGTAGGCCCATGCTCAATCCACTGAGCCACACCAGCCAGGGCTGAGATGGAGATTTTTAAATGTGTTCATAAATGTGTTATCATGTGAAAAATGCCTCCATAACAAAAACCATTCATTTTCTACCCCTGACCTGTAGCATTGGCATAGTGTCTGCACTTTATTGTGCACTCCCTAAAGAAAACCAAAACTAGGTTTTAAAAGGGGTAGGAACTGATATTCCCAAGGAATTCCTGGACCAATCATGACCTTTTTCTGTCCTACATTACAATAAGTTCTTAGAAGGCTTTTTCTTCATGTGCAAGATAATAAAATAAATCAGCATTGAACTGCTTTGATTTACAAAAAGCCACTCAGCATAGACCTCTGTTGCTGACCGCTCTTATTCACCTCTATGGAAACTCCAGGGCGCTAGCCACTGTGAAACAAGCACACACAGTAAGTGTGCGATCCATGTAGGTGTGGCAAGGCATTTCACTAAAAACTCTCTATCCTGTAGTCAGACCGAATGTGCCAACATTTGGAAAAAAGTAATCAAGTATTGAGAATTAAGTGCCAGGAACTTTCAGTCAGCAAGTGGGACCCCAGTTTCTCTTCACTCTGCCGTTATCATTCCACACCGTCTGGACCTGTTGCCTTTCCAGTGCTTCCACTGGATCTCAGATCTTCCCTCAGAGGGGAGGCTTTTTATATGCTGACTAGCCATTTCTTCCCTTTTCACTTCTTTTCTCCTCTCAGGAAGTTCCTATCAAAAGCCCTTCTCTTTGAAAAAATGAAAGATGGAAACTCTGAAAAATAGATTCAACCTATTTGCAGATACTAGACACATTTATTCTTAGGGAAATAAGGCACCTATTATGGGACCCCAGATGGACTACGGAAACGGAATACTGGATCCTGTGTGGCTACAAAGGAGCGTGACTCCCAATGTGAGCACTGCTTTCCTGCCACCGGCCAGGCTGCACTCTGAAGCCCTGCTGTGTTGCGAGTCTAACCAACAGAAAGACTGGAGGCGCCAAAGAACTCAAAAGAGATACAGATGAAATTCTTTGTTAAAATATAAAGTTACATTATCAATCAGGTCTCAGGCCAACCTCACCATTCTTTCAAGTCATGTTTAGATGGGAAGTTAGGCAACCTAGGTTCCAGTCCTAGCGCTGTCATTGGCTGTGTGACTTTGTATCCCTTTATCGCCCCTTGTAGCCTCAGTTTCTTAATCTGTAAAATGGGTATAAAACCACCTGCCTTGTCTACCTCTCGTTGTGGGATAGGATCAAATGAGATTCATGCAAAAGTGCTTTATAAACTATGAAATAATGTATGTAAGGGTAAAGTAATAGTATATACTTATTAAAATATTAGGTCCTTACAATTACCTACCAGACAAGAAGTGCCCCGTGCAAGATGTGCTTTGCCATACACAGACTCAAAAACAGGCGCTATAAATCTACACTGGTCTTTTTGACTATGGTTGTTTAAAAAAGAGAAGTTCTCAATCTCTTCAGAAATGGCAACAGAATGCATTATTTAAAAATGTGATGTTATCCAAATCTACCAGCTGATAGAATTTTCTCCAACTACGTCCTATAGTCTTGTCTAGAACCTGTACAGAAGTAAGTCCTGAATTCAAGAAATTATATGCCAAAACTTAAAAAACCAAACAACCCTCATAGTTACAGTCTGTTGTAAAGGAGGTAAAATGAAAATAAGAGGCATCCTAAATAATGAAATGAGGTCACAGTTCCTCAAATAGTTGCCTTTTTCCTGAGATATCTCCAGGACAGGGTCCTAGTCCTGTGAAGCACTTCAGAGCTTAGTCTTGCTCGAGATGAAAAGGGCATGTTGGCAGGCAACTGTGCTGTGCTTATTTTCAGCACTAGGACTTGAACAACAAGGTCTGCGAGAAGTTGCCAAACAGCTTTGGTGGAGAAGCCCATATGGCCCAAGAGAAGCTTGTTAGTTCTCGGATGCCAGAGTGTGGGGAACAGCTTGACACAGCCATCCAGCTCTGAGATGTTCAATTCTTCCTATGAGTTGATTCTGCTCTTCTCCGGTCTAATAAATAATTGAACAGAAGAAAAACAATGAGATGTGGAACACTATATCTACCTGGACTTTCGGGCCTTTCTCTGCCTAGCTGCAAAATGTTTGCAGAACAGAGATACAGGCAAGAAGTGAATTCGATTGACTTTGACTAGCCCAAAGCACCCAGATTCCAGAATTGGTGTCAGATGGCCTTTATTACGAATGTTACAAGCGATGACTTGGAGAGAGTCCTGTCAGTGTAACCATTAGAACAGATGGTTGTCCTTTAGGGTCAGAGGTGTGCTGCTAACCTCCACTTTTCTTCCTGCTGTGCTTTGTTTTCCGGGGTTTGAGGATGGTGTAGTTTGCATACACTGTATACTGATCTGACAGGAAGGGGACATAAAATGCCCGCAGTAGCTTTGAAGATCTGAAAAACAAGGGGGGAAAAAGTCAGAATTTTATCATTTGACTGTATTTACTAATGGTATTGAAAATGATTCAAGGAAATAAACTAAGTACTACAAAAAGGATTATATTTTATATAAACAACACACACAAAAAGTCTGTTATTTGTCTACTAGATCATGATAAAAGACTTAAAACCAAGTACCTTGTTACCCACACAAAAAGACAGTCTCCCTAGCAAGCCACAGTATAACCTTCCAACAGCCCTTGGTCTTCACTTTGCATTAGAATATACCATAAGAAAGTTCCAGGCCAGTCAAAAGACTGCTATTACTGAAATAAATTCTTAATACCCAATGGTTTCTGCAACAAAGGAACTGTAGAGATGCTGAAATGACCCTGATTCTAGCAGTAAATTTTCCTAAAGAGATCAATAAAAGTATGCCCTGGGCTTCTTGTGCAAAGTGTTCCCGCAATTCTTAAAGAGAGAGTCTCACACACATGCTCATGTCATGACATGTCCCTGGCAAGTTATAATATGTATATATTTGTTATTAAAATACAGGGACAGATGGAAACCTGAATTCCTTATGAGTTTCTGAAGAATGTGAAAAATATTTCACATTTATTGAACACTTAACATTGGACAAACACTGGGAAAAGTGCTTACACTTTAAAAGTTGTTATTTAATCATCCAATAACACTAGGAAGAAAATGATATTATTATCCCTACTTTATAGCTGGGAACTGACGCTTACATAACTGTGCCAGGGTCACACAGTAAGTGACAGAGCCCTCATTCACATCCAGATTTGATTCCAGATTCTGCACCAACCACTATGGTTTATCCTACAGCCCAGGAACAGGCTAACGCAATTCATCACTTTGTAGAAAAAGTGGGAGTGATAGCTTCAAGCCCTATGTCAAGTATTACTTATTGACTGTGATTTCTGAGTCAAAGTTGGCCCAGTGCCTGCCACCCTACAGTATGACTGGTGTTCCACTGCCAGTCCTTTTCCAGACTCTAAACTTGTAAATGTCATGTCAACGTGGCACTCGTACTGGCAGCCTGCGACGCCTGCACACAATGATATCGTGCTTGGCATACACACCCCTTAGAGAGTCTTCCCAGCTGGAACACCGGCAGTGCTCCCTGCTCGACAGAGAGGCACCTCACCTCAACATCTCCCAGCTCAAGGGCTTGGACGGAGAAAAAAGGCTTAGAAGAGAGACACATGAGATTAATCAGCAGGGCTCCTGCAAACAAAAGGAACAGGTAGAGGAAGCACCTACCTGAGTGAGAAAGAAGTGAATTTATTCTTTCTGTCCATGCTGTACAGATAGGGGAAGGTCAGAACAAAAGGCTGTAAGCCAGAGGAAACTCCTGCATGCTTAAGTGTAGTAAAGAAAGGCTAAAACTAATTAAGTGTCACTTCCATTCCAGTTGATTCCACAATAAAAGCTTCATTAACAGAATCGCATGTATTGCCAGCCAACTCAGTCCTTGGTATAACATTAGGGCCACTGGGCCCAATTTTAGTTTTTGACTTTCTTTTTGGAACAAATTCCTATTTGGGATGGTTATTACTTCATAATGTTAACCTCTTTAGAGTCTTTCAAAGAACAAAGAGATTATATTTATTTTAAAAAATGGAATAAAATTCCTTTTATCTTGTAATTACCATGTGGATCCACTGTGACCTTTTATAAATTTAAGCTATACTACAGGATCCCAGTAATATTATTTTTGTCTGTATCTTGGGTTATTTAAAACTAGGCCTTTTTTAAAAAAATGACTAAAATAATAAGAAAAAGGAAAATGAAATTATCAAAAAGGATGGTGCGAGATGAAATAAATCACTAACTACTACGTTATCATTCAATTTTCTTACTGCATTGCCCAAAGTACTGCATCATCTTTAAATAAGGTATAAAAGACTATTTTTGCAGCCTGCTTTCAGCTTCTGTTGAACACAGCTGAGAATTCAGAACTTAAAAACTTAAAAACTTTCAGTCACCCATGGCAACGAGAAGAAAACTGACGGAAATACTGAGCTGTGAGACAAAGCCGCAGGCGAGCGCAACAGGACAGACAGCAGCCATCATGACTCTGATGGTGGTGACACTGATGATGCGGCAAAATTATGCATCTTCAAATGACAAAATACTAGATGAATTTCCTCAAACTCAAGAATTGATGAGTAAACCATGGGCTTCTAAGAACAAAAAGGAAATAAGGTACTGTCGTTCACCTAGTCATTCAAGTGGAAAGGCTTTCTCATGCCCTATTTTGCAACAAGAACCTGGACCATCCTGTGTGCTAACAGGGCATATGACCATATTCTTACATCTTTTATGAGATCTGCGTGCCAAATTTTATTTAATAAAGTTCATAAATGGACAAATGCTGAAGGCAGGTTCATAAACAAAGGCAATGGAAAGGATATAGATGATAAAGAAACAAAAAAATTCAATGAACTGATATTTTAATTGGTGTTTATAAATCCAAAGATGAAAATGTTTGAATTATAGAGCAAAAAAGATAGCTTTCCTCTCTTTGACAAAATTGAGTCACTAAAAGTTTCAAAAAATTCTTCAAATTTTGCATTTTGATGATACAAGTGCAAGAACAAGCAGAGTAATAAGTTAGAATCTATTAGAGATATACCTGAAGCCCACAACCAGTATTTTCAAGATGGATATATTCCAAGTTCACGCATGACAGCAGGTGAGCAGTTAGTTGTGTTCACACACACACATACACACACACACTCAAAATCAGGAGAATATGGAATAAAGATTTGGGGTTGCTACATTTAAATTATTATTAAAGTTTCAAATGAAGTTCTTGTTTTACTATCCTTTTATTCTTATTTTTCAATGTTATTTGTAAAATAGCTAAAAAAACAAAAAGAGTCTATTGGACCAAGACAATAAATGGTAATGACTGTGTTTCCTGGTGTGCTGGTAGACCACGCCAAAAAGTTCTGAAAAGGCATTTCAGAACACCGTCTTGGGCTATACATGGGACACACCATCTGCAAAGATACTCTCTATCCTGAAATAGAAGAAGGGCCACTATGCATTATTGCTGAATGTCAACTGAAACAAAGGTAGAACAATAAAGGACATTGGGACAAAATATTTATAATATATATACAAAGGATTAGTATCTAGAATATATAAAGCATTCCTGCAATCAATAAAAAGACAATTCAGTAGAAAAATGACAAAGGATGTGAACAGAGAAGAGAAATGTAAGGACCAATAAAAATAAAAAATAATATTCACTTATCAGGGAAATGTAAATCTAGATATATATTTTTTAATACTCAGGTTAGTAAAAAGTAAAAAGCCTGACATCATCAAACAATGGTTAGAATTAGGAAACCAATATTGTCATTGAAAGTGGAAAACTGCACAGCCACTTAAAAAGGCAATTTTAACAGTATCAATTAAAGCAAAATTATGCTTCCCCTAGGATACAGCAGGGAATTTTTCTTTTGTACTTTACCCCATATTGCTTTTTATTTTACAATCTACCTTGCTTTCCATTTGTTACAAAAAAAATTTCAAACATATACAAAAGTAGGGAAAATACAGAGTGGGGCAAAAGTAGGTTTACCATTGTGAGTACAGAAAACAGTTTATTCTTGTATTATTACTTATGAATTATTGTATTGTTGTCCATATGAACAGCTGTAAACCTACTTTGGTCTCCCCATATATTACTTGTAATTATTTTTTAAAACCAATAGATAAATTTATAAATAAAGGAAATCTCAAATCCTTAAAACAAACAAACCTATGTGTTACTCTGGTAGGGTTTTGTGTGCTGGCTCTGGTGAGACAAAGTCTTTGTTCTCAAAGAGCTAATAACCTAGTTGGTAGAAATAGGATATGAATGGCAAGTCCATAACTTAAAATATGCTAAATACTAAACAGCTGATACAGAAGTTCCAAGTGATAATATATACATTCAGAAGAGAGGACAAACACAGGGTTGCGTATGTGTGGAAGAAGCATTTACATTATTTCATTTTATACATCCAACATTCCAAGATATGCTAATCAAGAAAAGCAACCTGCCCATTCCTAAGCAAGTCTATGGGCATCTTAGGTTAAATGCCCTGTTCACTCAGCAGCCACAGGAGAATTGCCTGAATAAAATCTAAACTCTTTCTCATGGCCTACAAAGCTCTGGGAGATTCTAGCCCTCGCTTACTTGTCCCATTTCTCCTTGTGCCAGTTTCTTCCTTGCCGGCTACACTCCCACCATGCCAGCCTCCTTTTGGTTCCTCAAAATTTGAAGTTCTTTTCTACCCTAGATCCTTTGTATATGCTTTCCCCCTCTGCCTGGAACACTCTTCTACCCTGTTTTTCTCATCACTGAACCCATCTCATTTTTCATTCCTTTTCTTAAAAGTTACCTCTGAGAGGTCTTCCAACCATCCTAGGAAAGCCCAGATTTCCTCTTCTATCACTTAATGTCTCTTGGTGAACCTTGTGTGTTTCTCATTATACTTCACAATCTGTAATTATATATTTATTTGTTAACTTGATGACTGTCTGTCCTCTAACCCCAAGTTTCTGGGAGTCAGACTGTCTTATTTACCAGTAGCATAGTGTCTGTCACATAGTGAGTGTTGAAAAACAAATGGTAGATGGGTGTGGGTGGGAAGAAGGGAAGAAGGGAGGAAGGGAGGAAGGGAGGAAGGGAAGAAGGGAGGAAGGGAGGAAGGAAGGAAGAAAGGAAGGAAGGAAGGGCTGTTGAAAAGGGCAATGGAGGGATTTTATACAACTGAGATGTGAGTTTAATTTAATTCAATTCAGTTCAATCACAAGTGGCTGAGCACCAGGTCAAGCAAAGCGTTAAGTACCAGGAATGCAATGATGGATGGGGAGGGTTCCTATTCTTAATGAGGAATTCAAAGTCCAACCAAATGTGTGGTTTGGAATAACCATCTTGCTAAGGACAAACACTGGTCTGACTTGGATACATCAAGAGATCCAAGCATGATTCTGCTATGCCCCCTCAGTGTACAGTCGTAGGAAAATCAACATCAAATTCTAGGTAATGTGTTCAGGAAGCAAGGAGGCATTTCTAGTTAAGCCAGAACACAAAGCTATATAAGAGGTGAGGACTAAATATAAGCAGAAGCTAAGAAGAATCTATCATCAGAGCTTGGTACAAGAAAAATCATTATTGGAAGATGAACCTCCTTTTCTCCTGCAAATTCTAGTTTTGATTTTAATAGAATTATTTACCTTTAACATATAAAACTAATTTCTTCAAGAAGAGGAAGTGAGGGACAGTCAATATATACATCTTTGAGGTGGGATGGGAACATTCTGTGATTTTTTTTCAACCAAAAGAAAAAGCTGGGTTGAATTCTTCATTTCTAAAACTACAGCTGCTGTTCTAGATGAATTTCTTTACCATTAATAGCTTTAATATGCTAAGCAGGACTAGGGCCTTTTATTTTTATTTTTTTAATTAATTTATTTTTATTTTAATTATTGTTCAAGTACAATTTTCTATCTTTTACTCCCATCCCGGTCCCAGCACCCAGCCCTCCCTACCTCCTTCCCATTTCTACCCGCCCCTAGTTTTCATCCATGTGTCCTTTATACTTGTTCCTATAAACCCTTCCCCTTTTCCCCTGAAATTCCCTCCCCTCTCCCCTCTGGTCACTGTCAGCCTGTTCTCTATTTCAGTGTCTTTGGCTATATTTTGCTTGTTTCTCTGTTTCGTTGTTTAGGTTCCTGTTAAAGGTGAGATCATATGGTATTTGTCTTTCACTGCCTGGCTTATTTCGCTTAGCATAATGCTTTCCAGTTCCATCCATGCTGTTACAAAGGGTAGGAGCTCCTTCTTTCTTTCTCCTATAAAATTCTCAACAAAATATTGGCAAACCGCATCCAATAATACATTAAAAAGATCATACACCATGACCAAGTGGGATTCATCCCAGGGATGCAAGGATGGTTCAATATTCACAAATCAGTAAATGTAATACATCACATAAACAAAAACAAACACAAAGATCACATGAGCATATCAACAGATGCCGAAAAAGCATTTGATAAGGTACAGCACCCGTTTATGATAAGGACTAGGGCCTTTTAAATTGTGACACTGTATTACTGCTGGAAAGGGGAAAATGAAATTGGTTATTTGCCTCTGAAAAAAGCAGCTGAGCAATGGAATAATGTGTGTATACACAATAACACTCATGGAAACAAAGATTAAACTGAATCACAAATTAGTACAAAACTAATGCCTATCAAAACTCATGCAACAACGTCTGTAATAATTTGAAATACCTAAGTATTGCCCTGGGGAAGAACAGGCAGCATAATTTAGGGAGACATAAAATATATGCCTATATCATGGCAATGGAAACACTTCCCTTACCAGTAAGCAAGTCACTTAAGGCATTCACAGATGAAACAGACCTGGACAAAGCAATTGTCTGAGTAGCAAAATTAGCTGACAGCTCAAAATGTTTCTAATTCAATTACCAGCCCTATTTATCAGGGTTAGAAAGCATTTTGCTGTGGAGATTTAAATCTGCTCTTACTGATGTCAGTGGAAGACAGGCTGCCAACCCCTGATGTCTCCAGTTCAGTGGGCACAAATGGAAATGCTGGGCTGAGTTTTCATTTTAAGAAGAAAGTGTCCTAGTACTCAGGTTTTCTTTTATTTTTATCCATCCATCCATCCATCCATCCAAATATTAATGTAGTGTAAGCTGACTGCCAGTTCTTTCTTTTTAAGCTAGTTTCCTCTCTTTGTGTCTCTGCCTCTTGCTCTCTCCTGCACTTAGTTCACATTTTGGTGACAGACTTTCTACAACCCTCTCTGCAGAAATGGACTTTTATAGCAATCTTCGGTTCTGAAGAGACTCTCAGAATTCCCTCAGGACTTAATCTTAGCCATAGTCAAACTATAGTCCTATATCAAGCAATTTAAGAACTGCTCAAAGAGCTGGTATGCAGCAAAAATGTGACTGTTCTTTGATATTCTTTAACAGGGAATGGGGTTAGGGACATCAGTGAGTAATGCACAGGTGACATTTGTAAAACAAAGAGAAATGAACACAGAAGTTGCATGCTATATTTATACTCTATTAGAATACACGCCCTAAGACAGAACTTCACCTCTCTATCTGCTGTATCTCCCACTTTCAGAACAGTGCCACGAAAAAGGGCTCAATCCATAGTCCGTGAATGAATGAATGAATGAATGACTACACCCAGATTCTTACATCAGAGCATTAGTTTACCTCATTCACTTTTGGCAATATTCATCTTACACAAGTAAAGGAAAATTAAAAATAATATGAAGCTCTTCTTCCTCTTTTCTTCCCAAAATTCAGTCATAAAGCCATTAGGTGGGGCAGAGCCAATCTTCAGTGTGGGTGCGAAGAGGGGAAGGTGCGGGGAGCCGAAGCTGCAGCGGCACATGAGATGTCAGAGCACAAGGACACGTGGAGGGCATCCACATTTGCAAAGAAAATATTAATGCTATAGGCCAAACAACTTATCCAGGTCCTAGTTTACATACAATTTGCTCAATCATCATTATCCATGTAATGGTGATCAAATGACACTTATTTTCAGCAGACAGGTCCAACAGACCCTTGACATTCAATGAATATATTCACATTTTGACTATCTGGCAACAGTCTCTGAAGATCATACTGTGTGATGATTTGGAAGTTTGCTGAGACATCAAACTGGAATCACAGCACTGCACAGAGCGGATCACTTCACTTACTTGTGGTCCTTGGCCAACAATCTGACAATATCATAACCCTTTGACCAAGTCAGCTTTAGCCAATACTCAAAATGAGGATTGAGGAAAAACTGCTGTTAAGCAACTGGCCATGTTCTGATCTTCAGTCCCACCCAGACTGCTGGGGAAATGCTCTCCACCATCTTTTTTCCATCTGACAGCTACCTGGATATGAAGGCACTATATGTTCCACACAGCATTCCTGTGGAGGAAACACTGAACAGTGTTCAAGGCTGTGCACTTTGGATCCTCATCCGGGCTATGCTTCAATGCAGCAAACAGTAGCAGCATTGAAGGACACATCAACTAGATGATTCTGGCAAGCTCAATAAAGAAGAAATAAATGATAAGTATACTTTAAAATAATTTAACAATCTTTATTTTACCAAATAAATGCATCAAGTTTCTGAAGAAATCCTTATTTCACTTTTTTCTTTTTATTCTAACATAAATCCAGTTTAAAGAATGTGAAATACATCAAATAATCAATAAATATTTCCTGAGACCCTGAGACACTACTATGTACTAGCAGTTGTAGAGAATCAACGAGAGATATGGTTCTAACTCTCAAGGAACTCAGAACAAAGACCCCTGATGATGCTAGCTACTTGGTCTGAGCTGGCTAAAAGCAAGGACAGTCCTAAAACATGGTGTGTTCTAATTGTATAACAATGGAAAACAGACTCTCTAAGCTTCAGAAAAACAAAAAAGGTTTATTCCTCTTAAAATGTCCGCAGATCTCAATGATTAAGCGGATGAAGAGTACAATGAGCACAACACCCATATGTTTTGAAGCCAAATCTAGCCTGGGGTAGCTCTGCCAGGTGAAGGGTCTCAGGAAAGCATCTGGGAAGAAGAAAAGAGGAAAGGCTAAAAACAGAAAGTATAAGAGACTAATGAGCTGATACAGAATTACAAAAGTAAAGAAACTTTGATCTCTACATCATTACAGTTTCTCAGTATTCTTGGCAGAGAGGAGGAGTTGAAGACATCGCCATGACTGATGGGTAGGGAAAGACAGGATCACTTCAGTTACTGGTTGGGAGGGAGAACTAACTCTGCCCAAAGGGTTTGAGCACCATCAGAAGCATTTCAAACTACTGGCCTCAAACCAAATCCTGCCATGGAGTGTAGTCTCCCTTTCCACCTGGACAGTAGGAAGCTGCAGATGGAAAAAGCCTGCTGGACTATTTTGTGTGCCATATGTCTCTTCTGAAAAAAATGTCCTTTAAAAAGAGAAATTTTAAAAGTTATCCAATTTGAATGAAGCATGGCATCAAAAGAGCTGTGATAGTTTTAAAACATGTCCATAAATTCTTTCACACCCCTCCCATTAACAGGGAAAGTTTAATTCTTCTACTTTGAACAGAGGATATTCCAGTGGCTTGCTTTCAATAAACAGAATGAGGTGGGATTGTTGGTGAACTCCAAGGCTAGGTCATAAAAAAAAACTATATAGCTCTTGAGATACTAGCTCTTAGAAGCCAACCACCATGCTGTGAGGAAACGCAGGCTACATAAAGAAGCCATAAGCAGGTGTTCTGGCTGACACGCCCAGATGAGATCAAGTCAATGGACAGTATTAACAGACAGACACGAGAGAAAGCCTTTGAGATGCCTCCATCACGACCACCATCTGAAGGCCAATGCATAAGAACCCAAGGGCTGAAGAACCATCTATCCGAGTTCAGTTGACCCCCAGAACCATGAGAGAAAACAATATTAAATAACTGTTGCTTTATATCACTAAGTTTGGAATGATTTGTTACATAGCAATAACTGGAACAAGAGTTTCCAACTTATTTGTCCTTTACAGTGATTACTCCAATGATCTTATTATTATCTTCTGTAAATTAATAGTTCTGCTTATGCTGGATTACAGGCTGGGAGCCATCAGCCAGACTACCACATAGGAGCAAAATGGATACAGGTGCCATGTGCTCTTTAGGCCTCACCGTTGCCAGATTCACTTTTTTTGTGGAGGATAAAAGGAAAGTCATAGTCTCAGTGGAAAAATCCCTACAGTAGCTAATGCTCAGCAGTTACTGAGAATCCCGTGCTGGGCACTGCACTGAAAGAACACAAGCAGCAGATGCTATCAGCAGAGTCCCTACCTAGCTGCTGTCCTCTAACTAGAAAATTGTCCCTCTACCATACCAGCAGAAGGTGCTAACTTCTAACTCCTTACTTGCATCCACACTTCACATATAATTATAAATTTGCAAAGCTTTGAAATTCTGCCCTATATGAATACCCCCACATTATCTCAAGCGCCTAATAAGCAAGCCTAAAATTCAGTTAGATGATGTTAATCATCTAACATAAGGAAGAACAAAATTGCACAATCCAAAAACCAAAGGTGAAAGCAAAGCCAGCAAGACAAAGGGACCTACAACGAAGGAGGAAAAAGTGGGCAGAAAGTGGCTGTGCAGAGAAGGGCAGGGCTTCACAACTTGTTTCTAAACCTACAAACAGGCCCTGCAGGTCAGGAGGCAACTCCAGCATCCCGGAGAGGAATTTCCCACCAGACTCCCACAATCAAACATTCTCACCACACTTAGAAAGGAATCCACCATGCAGCTGTTAATTTATTGCAATATTCTCCTTTCACTCCTCTCTGGGGAATAGGCATTCAGAGTAGGCCTTATATCCACCTATTTGTTGAACTATTTTATACAAGTAGCAATTATATCATCCTTCAAAGAAAGAAAAAAATTATCTCTTATTTTAGAAAGTATGTAACATGAGATGGCCATAGAGTTTGATAAACCTTTATAAAATTAGCCAGACACAGACATGCAAACTCAGGGAGTATAATTGAGGCTATGGTACCAGCTATGAGCAAGAGGTGACTAGAAAATAGTTATTAAGACTTCTGGCCAAGATGGAGGCATAGGTAGACACACTGCCTCCTCGCACAACCAAAATAAGGACAACAAAAATTTAGAAACAAAATTAAAACAGTACTGACAGAAAATTGAACTGTATGGAAGTCCGACAACCAAGGAGTTAAAGTAGACACATTCATCCAGACCGGTAGGTGGGGTGGAGTCGGGAGGCCAGGCAGAGAGGGGTTGCGGCAAAAGAAGCAGTGGCTGGTGGACCCCAGGTGTGCAAAGCAGCAGCGGGCGGATCCAGCGAAGTGGCCAATTGTGGAGGGGCAAGGCACACAAGGAGGCTGGCAGAACTGGGAGACCCCACATTTGCCCACAGATATACCAGGCGAAACTGGGAAGCAAGACAGATGGCGCAACCCAGGGCTCCAGCACTGGGAAATAAAGCCTCAAAACACCTGTGGGGGCTAAGGTGCCCGGAGAAACTCCCAGCCTCACAGGAGAGTTCATTGGAGAGACCCACAGGGTCTTAGAATGTACACAAACCCACCCACACTGGAATCAGCACCAGAAGGGCCCCGTTTGGTTGGGGGAAGCAGCAGAAGGGACTGAAATCCAGCAGAGAGCAAGCAAGTGCCATTGTTCCCTCTCAGACCCCTGTTCCACATATGGAGTCACAACAGAGCGACATGGGTTACCCCGCCCAGGTGAACACCTAAGGCTCTGCCCCTCACTACATAACCAAAAAATGGCCCAAACGAAACAACAGATCAAAGCTCCAGAAAAAATACAACTAAACAACGAAGAGATAGCCAACCTGTCAGATGCACAGTTCAAAGCAATGGTAATCAGGATGCTCACAGAATTGGTTGAATTTGGTCACAAATTAGATGAAAAAGTGAAGGCTACACTAAGTGAAATAAAGGAAAATGTACAGGGAAACAAGAGTGAAGGAAAGGAAACTGGGACTCACATCAATGGAGTGGACCAGAAGGAAGAAAAAAACATACAATCAGAAAAGAATGAAGAAATAAGAATTCAAAAAAATGAGAGGCTTAGGAACCTCCAGGACATCTTTAAACGTTCCAACATCTGAATTATCGGGGTACCAGAAGGAGAAGAGGAAGAACAACAAGTGGAAAACTTATTTGAGCAAATAATAAAGGAGAACTTCCCCA
>CM052543.1:71238317-71261797 GCA_028533065.1 Trachops cirrhosus
ATGGTACACTTACACAATGGAATACTACACAGCTGAAAGAAAGAAGGAGCTCATAGCCTTTGCAACAGCATGGATGGAGCTCAAAGCATTATGCTATGGGAAATAAGTCAGGCATTGAAAGACAAATACCGTATGATCTCGCCTTTAATAGGAACCTAAACAACAAAACAAAGAAAAAGGTAAATTATAACAAAAGACACTGAAATAGAAGACAGGTTGTTAGGGACCAGAGGGGAGAGGGGAGGGAATTTCAGGGGAGAAGGGAAGTGTTTACAGAACAAATATAGAGGACACATGGACAAAACTAGGGGGGTTGGAAATGGGAGGGAGGAGGGGAGGGATGGGTGGGTGGGCTGGAATGGGAATGAAGGATAGAAACTGTACTGAATAAACTGACATAAAAAAAATAAATAAAAATTAAAAGAAAAAGAAAATAGTTTAAAGTTTGTTAAAATTTTCCATCTTATTTCATTTCTGTAACAGTTGATAATCTGGCTGTCTTTTTTATAATGCAGAGCGAGAACTTTCCCTACCATGTCTGATAAATGTTGTCCAGGTTCCACTGTCAAGGATGTGTTGTACAAAATGCCTGTTTAGTTTTTAAAGGTGGAACTCCACCCTTTGCTTGGTTTTAAGTATGTATGGAATGTTATGATAGGACATAGTAGTAGTGGTGGTCAGACAGATGGAAACGGTGGGGAGACTGAAATATACATGTGAAATAAACTCAGTATTTTAATAAAGTAAAAAAAAAAACTTTTTCTTTGGAATCAGGAGTAACTCAAGGCTGCTTGTTACTACTATTCTATTTAACACTGTAATAGAGGTTCTAATTAGAAGGGTATGATAAGGAAAAATGGTAGAAGCAACGGACAGAAAGAAAATTCATTCATCACAATCATGATTGCTATTTATAAAATCCAAAAGGACATAAATTCTTAGAATTAAGTGAATTTACCAAACTTTAGACTTACAGCATGTAAAATCAATGTAATATATTCCTATAAATAGCAGTAAACAATATATAAAATAATGTTTTCTAAAATTACGTATTTTCATATTACATTACGTATATATATATTTTTAAATGAGGACTGAAACATGTGCCTTGGAATAAATCTAAGAAAACATGAAAAATTTTATCAACAAAATAAAATTTTGTTGACAAATGTCTATCAACTCATCGATTTATTATGTTGTATACTCATATAATTAAAATATGATATACAGCCCTGGCTGGTGTGGCTTAGTGGATTAAGCACGGGCCTGTGAACCAAGAGATCGCGGTTCGATTCCCAGTCAGGGCGCGTGCCTGGGTTGCGGGCCGGTTCCCAGCGGGGAGTGCACGGGAGGCGACCATACATTGATGTTTCTCTCCCTCTCTCCTTCCCTTCCCCTCTGAAGATAAATAAATAAAATCTTTAAAAAAAAATATGGTATACATGCATTTGGTCTTAAAAAGGATACATGCTACAACATAAACCTCAAAAACATTATACTAAGTAAAAGAAACTGGACACAAAAGACCATATATTATATGATTTCATCCACATGAAATGCCCACAATAGGCACATCCATGGAGACAGAAAGCAAATTAGTGGTTGCTAAGGATAGGGGTGGACTACTTAATGGGTATGAATTTTTTTTTGGGGGGGGGTGATGAAACTGTTCTAAGTTATACAGTGGTGATGGTTGCACAACATTATGAATGTACTAAAAGCCACCGAGTAGCACTCTTTAACATCACTGATTACCATGAGATCAGATCCATCAACTCCATTTCTAGGTATATACCAAAACAATAGAAAGCAAAGACTCAAAACATATTTGTATTCTGTCACAGCAGCATTATCCACAATAGACAAAAGATGGAAAAAATCCAAATGTCCATCAGAGGATGAATGGATAAAAAAAGTTTGTTTAAGGGGTAACTGAGTTTCAGTCTGGGATGATGAAAAAGTTCCTGAGACAGAGTGGTGATGGTTTTACAACAGTGTGAATGTACTTAATGCCGATAAACTGTATACCTAACAATGGTTAAAAAAGTAAATTTCATCACAATAAAAAATCATTTAAGTAATGAATTTTATTGTTAAAAGATTTGATAGATAATAAAGTAGAGCTTATTAAGTGAAGGGATAAATCTTATTCCTAGATCAAAAATTCACTATTATAAAGATGAAAATTCTAAATAAATTGATTGATAGAGGAAGTATAGTCTTAATAAAAATCCTAACAGGCATTTTTGGTGAAACTCAACAAGCTGATTACAAAACATATATGGAAATACAAGAAAAGGACGGCCAGGCACTCTCAGAAGAGAAGAACAGGTGGAGGGGCTTACTTACTATAAAGTCACCATAATTAAGGCAATGAAGTATTAGGGCAGAAATCGATCAACACCAATGAACAGAATAGAGCCTAGAACAGATACAGGCATATATGGATGCTGGTTTATGACTGAAGTGACACCTCATATCATAGCAATGGGGAAAGGTGGTCTCCTTCATTAACTGATGCTAGCACAACTGGATATACGTTGGGGGAAATATGAGAGTGTAACTCAACCTTACTCTGTACACAAGAATCAACTTCAGATGGATTATAGAACTAAATGTGAAAAACAAAACAATAAAGCTCTTAGAATATGGGAAAGTGTCTTCAAGATCTCATGGTCAAAGTCTTTTTTAGATAATATACAAATATCATCCATTGTAAAAGAAGTGATAGATAAATTTGACTACTTTAAAATTGGAAATATCTATTCATCAAAGACACTATTAAGAAAGTGAAGAGACAAGCCATGGAATGGGAGAAAATATATGCAACACATTTAACAATCAAGGACTCATATCTTGAATATATATAGAACACCTGCTGCCCTGGCTGGTGTTGCTCAGTGGACTGAGTGCCGGCCTGCAAACCAAAGGGCCGCTGGTTCAACTCTCAGTCAGGGCACATGCTTAGGTTGCGGGCTGGGTCCCCAGTAGGAGGCACATGAGAGGCAACCACACATTGATGTTTCTCTCCCTCTCTTCCTTTCTCCCTTCCCCTCTGTCTAAAAATAAATAAAATCTTTACCAAAAAAAAAAAAAAAAAAAAGGAACACCTGCTAATCAATAAGACCAAGAGACCAAGACAGACCTTCTAAAACTTCCAATAGAAAAATAGGAAATGAGCTGAATAGTATTCAGGTATTTCATATCAATAAATCTAAATGGCAAAAAAACAAATGAAAAAGTGCTATTTGAAACCAAAGAAATGTAAGCCAAAACCATAGCAGAACTTCTGGCCAAGATGGAGGCATAGGTAGATACACTTTGTCTCCTTGCACAACCAAAAGAAGGACAACAAATTTAAAAACGAAAAATAACCAGAACTTCCAGAAAATCCAACTGTATGGAAGTTCAACAACCACAGAGTTAAAGAAGAACATTCATTTAACAGGTAAGAGGGGCAGAGAAGGGCAGTCTGGGTGGGGAGGGCTCAAGCCAGAGGCTGGAAGTCCAGGAGGGTGAGGTAGTGGCTGGTGAACCAGGTGGTCCCACATTTGTCTGTGGAGAAACTGGGAGCGAAACCAGACCGCGCAACCCAGGGCCCCAGTGCAGGAAAAGAAAGTCTTAAAACCTCTGGTGGTAAAAACTTGTGGGGGTTGTGGCAGCGGGACAAATACCCAGCCTCACAGGAGAGTTTGCTGGAGAAAACCACAGGGTTCTAGAACATACACAGATCCACCCACCTGGGAGTCAGCACCAGAAGGGCCCAATTTGCTTGTGGGTAGCAGAGCAAGCAGCATTGTTCCCTCTCAGACCCCTTCCTCACATACAGTGCCACAACACAGAGACCTGGGTTGCCCCATCCTCATGAATACCTAAGGCTCCACCCATCAGGACGTAACAGCTGTGTTGAGACAAAAAATATGGCCTTAATGAAAGAACAGATCAAAACTTCAAAAATAGAATTAAGCGATGAAGAAATAGCCAACCTATCAGATGCAGAGTTCAAAACACTAGTAATCAGGATGCTCACAGAAATGGTTGAGTATGGTCACAAAATAGAGGAAGAAGTAAAGGCTACAAAAAGTGAAATAAAGCAAAATATACAGGGAACCAACAGTGAAGGGAAGGAAACTGGGACTCAAATCAATGGTGTGGATCAGAAGGCAGATAAAAACATTCAACCAGAACAGAATGAAGAATCAAGAATACAAAAAAAAATGAGGAGAGGCATAGGAACCTCTGGGACAACTTTAAACCTTCCAACATCCAAATCATAGGGATGCCAGAAGAAAAAGGGGAAGAGCAAGAAATTGAAAACTTATTTGAACAAATAATAAAGAAGAACTTCCCCAATCTGGCAAAGGAAATAGACTTCCAGGAAGTCCAGGAAGCTCAAAGAGTCCCAAAGAAGTTGTACTCAAGGAAGCATACACCAAGGCACATCATAATTACATTACCTAAGTTTAAAAATAAGGAGAGAATCTTAAAAGCAGCAAGAGAAAAGGAGACAGTAACCTACAAAGGAGTTCCCATCAGATTGTCAGCTGATTTCTCAAAAGAGACCTTACAGGCAAGAAGGGGCTGGAAAGAAGTATTCCAAATCATAAAAGGCAAGGACCTACATCCAAGATTACTCTATCCAGCAAATCTCATTTAGAATGGAAGGGCAGATAAAGTGCTTCCCAGATAAGGGAAGTTAACAGAGTTCATCATCACCAAGCCCTTATTATATGAAATGTTAAAGGGAGTTATCTAGGAAAAAGAAGATCAAAACTATGAACAGTAAAATGACAACAAACTCATAACTATCAACAACGAAACCTAAAAAACAAAACTAAAACTAAGAAAACAATTAGAACAGGAACAAAATCACAAAAATGGAGATCACATGGAGGGTTATCAGCAGGGAGGGGGTGGAAGAGAATGGGAAGAAAGGCACAGGGAATAAGAAGCATAAATGGTAGGTACAAAACAGACAAGGAAAGGTTAAGAATAGTATAGGAAATGGAGAATCCAAAGAACTTATATGTACAATCCATGGACATGAACTAAGAGGGGAGAATGCTGGTGGGTGGGAAGGCGCAGGGTAGAGGAGAATAAGGGGTAGAAAAAAATGGGACAATTGTAATAACATAATCAATAAAATACATTTTTTAAAAAACTACAATAAAAAATTACAGTACCATTGTTGGCTAGAATATGAAGTAACTCTTATATATTGCTGGCAAGAGATTAAGTTGGTACAAGATTTTTAGAAAACTGGCAGAGTCTACTAAAATTGAACATACGTACTTCCTATGATCCAATAATTCTACTCCTAGGTATTAGATTGAACCATATGAAATCATTACTCTGACTGTTTAATGCACAAAAATGGTTAATTCACATGATTCAAACTAAGTATATCCAACAGAAATGCATGCAACAAAAGACAAGTTCAAGAATGTTCAAAGTGGCATTATTTGCAATTTGTCTAGTTGGGAAAAAGCAAACATCATCAATAGTAATCTAATAAACTGTGGTACAGTCATGTAATGAAATACTATGTAGTGATAAAAGAGAACAAACTACAGATACATGCAACAACATGTGTGATTTATTAAAACCAAAATGTTAAATGAAAGGATTAGGACAAAAAAATACAATATGATTCCATGTATATGAAGTTCTAAAACAGGCACAACTAACTTCAACTATTTAGGAATGTATATAAAAGGAATAAATGTAAAGAGAAAAGCAAGGAAATTGCTATCGAAAAGTCAGGAAATTCCATCTGGAGTGGGGAGTGACAAAAGGAATTGTTAGGGGCCTTCTGGGTGGGTGCTGGCAATGTTCCAGTATTGGACCTGGGTGATGGTTACACAGGTATTTGCTCTATTTTATATTATTATTAATTTACTGTACACTTATGTTTTATGCAAATTTAGGCTTATGGGTCATACACAGTTAAAGATTATCTAAAGTGCGTATCAGAACAACTTGGTCATCTCTGGCTTAAACACTGTTCTTCCCCAACCTCTAACTTGAAATGTAATATTCTCACTCTCTCCCAGAATTATTTATATGTAAAAAGACTTCAGTCTCACATCTGGCAATACAGATAGGCTATTCCTCCAGGGGACAGAAAGCACACTGAGAATTGACGTCAGATCCAATTCCATTCCACAAAATTCTCTAAAAATGACCCTTTGCATAAACACTTCAGGAAGCAGCCTTTTGGGTCTGAAACACCCACCATATAAAATCCTCCCAACAACTTAAAAAATGTGAAATGAGTTTTTAAAAGTTTTGCAAATGCCATGCCTCTATAATCAAGTAGAAGCAGCAAGGTCCCATGCCTAGACCTCTTTTGGTGAGTGAGCTCTGAATATGACATTTCAACACTTGACCTCAGTCAGGCCTAGCATAGGCCTGATTACCTAGATTTGGTGTTGGGTACATGGTCTACCAAACGTGTGGTAGTAACTATTTACTACCAAATTATCCCATTTAATTTTAGGCTCCACTCATCAACCATCCATATGTAATTTCCATTTAAAGTAAAGCTTTTAGAAAGATACCAAGGCAAAATCATATTAATTATGATACTAATCCATGTTTTAAAATGAATCTTTCAATTCTTTCTAGAAAACACCTGCTAAAGATTATTTTTTCCTGGGAAGCAGTTACTTAGCAACTAAAACACACAAGGATAAAGGCCTTCAGCAGAAAAATGGTTAGTTTGATAAAGGGCAGGTTCTCCATTAGAGAGGAAATAAGGTAATTACAATAAGAAGTCCTAGCAATCAACAAAATAAAAAGGCAACCTATTAAATGGAAAAAATACTTGCAAACCACATATCTGATAAGGCATTAATGCCCAAAAGATATAAGGAACCCATACAACTCAATAGCAAGAAAACAAATAACCTGATTTAAAAATGGGCCTGAACAGACACTTTTCCAAAGAAGACATGCAGGTACGTGAAAAAGTGCTTAATATCAGTGATCATTAGGGAAATGCAAATCAAAACTGCAATAAGATATCACCCCCACCTGTCAGAATGACTACTATCAAAAAGAGATAACAAGTGCTAAAGAAGAGGCAGAGAAAAGGTACACTGTTGGTAGGAATGTAAACTGGTACAGCCATTATGGAAAACAGTAAGAAGGTTCCTCAAAAAATTAAAAACGAAACTAACTTATGATCCAACAATCCCCCTTTTGGGTATATATGAGAAGGAAATAAAATCACTGTCTTCCTGAGATATGAGCACCCCCATGTTCAATGCAACGTTATTCACAATAGACATGACAAGGAAACAACCTAAATGGCCATCATAGATGAAATGTGTTATGTATATAACACACACATTGGAGTATTATTTAGTCATAAAAAAGAAGGTAACACTGTTATTTGTGACAACATAAATGAAACTTGAGGGCATTATGCTAAAATAAGTCAGAGAAAGATAATATATGATATCTCACTTCCATGTGGAATCTAAAAAAGTCGAACTCATTGAAACAGAGTAGGATGGTGGTTACCAGGGGGCTAGGGAGATGAGATGTTGGTCAAAAGGCACAAGTTCCAGTTACAAGATGACTAAGTTCTGGGTAGCTAATGTATAGCATGGAGACTACAGGTAACAATACAGTACTGTATACTTGAAATCTCTTAAGAGAGTAGATCTTAAATTTTCTCACCACAAAAATATGGTAACTGTGTGAGATGATGGATGTGTTAACAAACTTTACTATGGTAATCATTTCACTATATTTGGTATGTACATATCAAATCATCACACTGTATATCTTAAACTTGTACAATGTAATTTTTTCAATTATATCTCAATAAAGCTGGAAAAATATTATTTAAAAAATTAGAACAGGAGTTCTAAGTCAGAAACCTAGATTCAGGTCTGGGCTCTACCACAAAATAGCTGGGTGACCCACACTCATTTAAGTTTTTATACCTCAATTTCTTCTTTTGTAAAATAAGGAAAATATCATTTACCTCAAAGAGTTGTAGTGAGGATTAAATGAGATGATTCATTTAAATAAAACTTGTAAACTATGCAGGACTATACAAATAGTTGTAATATTAAAAGGAATCTTTGACTAACTTGGTGAAATATGAGACTTGACTGATAGAGAAGAACCCATTCAAATGAATTATTCTTTTGTTCAACCTAGATTACTGGTTACTGTCAATTCAAATTATGCCCAATATGTAGAACAGAAGGGTTACAGTATTAACTACTCACAGTCCTTGATTAGCAATGAATTAGCAGAATTCAGTAAATGATATTAAAATAAATCTTCTGAGCATCATCAAATCCTTTATTAAGTACCTATTTGGTGAATCCTAAATGAGGGTATATAAAATTCCTGTAAGATATGTTTCTGTTATTACACTTAAATTTAGGTCATGAAATGACATTAGCACATACAAAATACAGAAATTAAGTATTATAGGAGAAATCAGAGTTCAGAGAGAGAGAAATCACTGGGAACCACGGCAGTTGACAAGATGTCCTAGAGATGGTGGTAAACGAGAGAAGAGAACAAAAGGAAGAGTGAACATGGTTTATAGGGAAACGGGAGGAATGTCTGCTTGTTCCAAGACGTATGTGTTAAGGAATAAAACTAGAGAGAGATAGTTTGATGACTGATAATACAGGACCCAACTTAGGAGAATCTGGATTTTGTGCATCAGGAATCTACACTGGTTTTTCAGCCAACAGTAAAATGATTAAAAAATGGATCTCAGAAAGAGAGGTCCACACTTCAGTCAAGATGCAGGCGCAGGTAAACACGGTTTGCCTCCTTGCACAAGCACAGCAAAAATTACAACTGAACTACAATTTAGATATCATCCAGAATTTTCAGAAAAATCGAGATGTACGGAAGTCTGGCAACCAAGGAATTAAAGAAGTCACATTCATCCAGGTAAGAGGAGCAGAGATGCATAGATGCAGAATGAGCAGTCCCACACCCACGTCTGGTGGATAAAAAGTATGAGAGATACCTCAGAAATGTGGGATCTCAGCCCCACACCAGACCACCCAGCTCAGGGTTCCAGTGCCAGGAAGGTAAGTCCCCATTACTTCTGGCTGTAAAAACCAGTATGTAGGGGGCAGTGGAAGAAACTGCGGATTATCAGGCGTCTCCTCTTAAAAGGCCCACAATGGACTTAGGACTTACAGACTCACTCCTTCTGGGCTCTTAGCACCAGGGCAGCAGCTGTAAGAACAACAGCGGCACATGGGGAAAATTTAAGTGTTTGGCATCAGGGAAAGTGCTGGAGGACAGCTTCCTCTCCAAAAAAACTCCAGAGGCCAGGCAGCAGCATTGTCCTCTTTCTGAGCCCTCCCCCACACACAGCCACAGAGAGGCGATACCATATCAGAGACTCCATCAACCTGGTTCAAACAGGTTACCCCACCTTGGCAACTACCTAAGGCTCCAACTTACTGGTGTACTTTTCTACAATAGTTCACACTACTAAGACAGGGAGTCAAAGCAGCTCTACCTAATACATAGAAACAAACACAGGAAGGCAACCAAGATGAGGGGATAAAGAAATATGGCACAAATGAAAGAAAAGAACAAAACTCCAGAAAAAGAACTAAACAAAATGGAGATAAGCAATCTATCAGATGCAGAATTCAAAACACTGACTATTAAGATGCTCAAGAAATTCACTGGGTACTTCAATAGCATGAAAAAGAACTAGGTAGAAATGAAGATTACACTAATCAAAATAAGGAACAATTTACAGGGAACCAAGAGAGGAGTGGATGAAATCAACAATTAAATCAATGATTTGCAACATAAGAAAGAAAAAAAACATTCAAGGAGAACAGCAAGAAGAGAAAAAGAATCCCAAAAAACAATGATAGGCTAAGGAGTTTCTGGGACAACTTCAAATGTACCAACAGTGAAATCACAGATGTGCCAGAAGAAGAGAAAGAGAAAGAAATTGAAAACTTATTTGAAAAAATAATGAAAGAAAACTTCCCTGATATGGTAAAGGAAATAGATATACCAGGCCAGGAAGCAGAGAGAGTCCTAAATGAGATGGACCCAAAGAGGACCAAACCAAGACACATCATAATTAAAATGCCAAAGGTTAAATATAAAGAGAGAATCTTAAACAGATAGTTAACTACAGAGGAGTTCCCATAAGACTGTCAGCTGATTTCTCAAAAGAAACTTTGCAGGCAAGAAGGGACTGGAAAGAAGTATTCAAAGTGATAAAAAGCAAGGACCCACAACCTAGATTATTCTATCCAGCAAAGCTATCACTTAGAATTGAAGGGCAGATAAAATATTTCCCAGACAATGCAAAGCTAAAGAAGTTCATCATCACCAAACCATTATTATATGAAATGTTAAAGGGACTTATTTAAGAAGAAGATCAAAATTATGAGCACTAAAATGGCAACAAATTCACAACTATCAACAACTGAATCTAAAAAAAACAAACTAAGCAAACAAGCAGAATGGAAACAGAAACATAGATATGGAGACCATTTAAAGGGTTAGCAGTTGGGAGGGGGGAGTGGGGGAAAAGGTGCAGAGATTAAGAAATACAAATTGGTAGGTACAGAATAGGGATGGGGATGTTAAGAACAGTATAGGAAATGGGGTGGCCAAAGAACTTACAAGGCATGAACCATGCGCATGAATTAAGGGGGAGCACTGCCACAGGGAGTAGAGGAGGCAAAAGGGAAAAATTGGGACAAATGTAATAGCATAATCAATACATTTTTTAAAAAGAAAAAAGTAAGAAAGAGAGGTCCATACTTGCTATGCTTGAGAGACTGGGCCAAGGAAGTGCTGGAGGAAAAGGCAGGAAGGAGGACTTGTATCACCAATGCAGTACCCAGTTGTGAAAAGATGGTGGTAAGAATGAAGAACAAAGAAATGGTAAATCTCAGGTCTCTTTCAAAGGAAATCAGTGGTACCAACATTTCCAATTCAGTAAACTGGGGGAAAGGTGGGGCTGATGAAGAGACAGTTTGGGTGAGATTTAGAGAAGATGACTAATGTGTTTTACAATGACTGAGGTGGGAAAAGACACCGTGAATTCAAGTAATTTAGAAGGCTGATGTGACTGGAAAACAGAGAGTAGTTTTCTATTCCTACTGTCTAGAACACTCCCTGCTTCCACCTCATAAATTCCTACTCATCCTTCAGATTTCACCTAAAAATGATATCCTTAGAACGGACTTCACTGTGCATTTAAGCTAAGACAGGCCCCCATATTACACGCTCTCACAACAACCAGTACTTCTCCACTAAAACATTTCACAATTACAATTTATGAATTGGGAAATTAGTCATTTCTATGGAAGCTGGGGCTGTGTCTGTCTTATTCACTCATGCATTTCAAAAACCTAGTACAGTAACAAGCACACAGTTGGTGCCAAGTACATGTATATTTAACAAATGCACAAAATAAGGTATGAGAAAAAAACAGTGAAAATAAGAGGTGGGAAGAAAAGGTGGAAACAGGAAAAGGGAGAGAGAAAAAGATCAGAGAGGAGCAGAAGACCACAGATAAATTTGGGAGGATGCTTATAGCGCTGGGCAGAAAAAAGAAGTGGAAAAAGCAAGAGATAGAGGGAACCATTAGAAAGGTTACAGGAGAAGAATCAGAGAAGTACACAGTTTTGAAATTCAGGGAAGAATGGGTTTCAAAAGCCACAGAAAGGTTGTGAGGAGGCTGAAGACTGAGAAAAGATAACAACCAGAACGGGTCTGACAGCTGTACCAAATACCACATTTATCAGTTTAGAATGCCAGGGGCAGACAAGGAAAGAACTAATACCCCAACCTCCTTTTCTCAGTGACCTTCTCTGCTGTCCTCCCAACTGCCTGAGACAAGCCCCACAAGTTCTAAGACAGGAAGGATGTGACCTTAAGATCAGGCATCTATTGGCCAGAAATGACAATGATGAATATAGCTATAAAAACAGCAATCTCTGGCAAGGGTCAACATGAAGTTCAAGGAACATCACAGAGAAACTATCTCCTTACATATAATACAGGTCTTATTTCTGAAATGTCACTGAAATTCTCTGGTAAAACAATTAAGAATCCTGTACGAGTTCAAGGTAATAATATGAAAGATTAATCAAAATCAATCGTCCTATAACCTCCAATTCTCCAAGCAAGTGGGAGAATCGAAGCTGAAAAAAACTGTTAGACACTTTGCCTATTACTAAGTAAAATTTGGTCATAATCGAGGCTATCAAACAGCAACAGTGGCTGACATATGTTATGAATTTAATACTTAACCTTTAAGCTGTATTAAGGATGTCTTCCTTCTTTCCAAAACATGTAATAAATTTTGATTCATTATGTGTCTTCAAATACTCCTGTGAGCAACTATATCAAGGCCCAGGACCTAGCAGAGCTAAGCATTTTAAGCTCTGTGAAGGCAGAAGTTCTGTCTTGATCACCACCATATCCCTGGTGACTGGTACAGTGCCTGGCACACAGCAGGCAGTCAAAAAGTATTTGTTGAAGGAAAGGTCATGAGCTTCACCAGAATGCTGGAAAACTTCAAACACCAAGTGTTAAAAACTAAGATCAGCTATCTATAAGTACCAAGAATTTCTTCCCTTAGCTTCTAGCCCTGAGAGGACAATCTATTTCCTTTAAAATATCATATAATAAAGATAAAATCACACTTTAGTGAAGCTACTAAAAAAACCCCCTAACTAGCAAACTGAGTTCAAACTCTATAAATTGAGTACTAATTTACCATAACAAGAGTTGATGCATTTGAATACTTTACAGAATGAAAAATTAAAGTATGAGAGTTGCCTAGAGAAATCAATTTAAACAATTATTTCTGGATCCCACTATTGTGGTCAGAATATGTAACTCCCTTCAGGGGTGTCCAACCTTTTTGGCATCTCTGGGCCACACTGGAAGAAGAGTTGTCTTGGACCGCACATTAAATGCACAAACACTCATGAAAACTGAAGAGCAAAAAAAGAAAGCTTTTAAGTAAATTTACGATTTTGTGTTGGGCCACATTCGTAGCCATCCTGGGCCACATGCGGTCCATAGGCCGCAGGTTGGAAACCCCTGCTTCAGATCTATGAGTGTATCTCTGCTATTAGGAAGGGGATTAGAGAATCCAAAGAGCACAGTAAATAAACAGAAGAACCACATTTAAAAGCAAACCAAAATTCCACATGGATATTCCTTGTTTATTCCCAATTCATAGATAAGATGTTAGAGACAATTAAGTCCAGTTCTGCAACCTTGCAAAACTTTCTGCATGTAAAGAATTTTTCTGAGAAGATGTCTTTTCACTCCATTTCAGTCACAATCTTTTATTATAAAAAATAAAAATATAAAAAGAAATCCTATTATATATGTATCCTACTGTGTTGGGATGTGATAAGCAAGCAAAAGAGCTAACTAGCCCTCTGAAATAACATCATGAGAAAAGTAGAACAATGTTCTGAATCCCTGCCTCCAACTAAGCGCTCATTTTGTTTAAATCTCTCTAATATGTTATCATTTATGTCAAGAAGTAGGATCTCTAGGTACTCTCTGCCTCTAGCTCTAACTCAATGATTTAGGGAAATCACTTAACCTAGCCTCAGAGGTTTTATCATCTCTCCAAAGGATTTGGACTGCAAACCACTAAAATCCCTCTCATCTCTAAGAAAGGATCATTGTAGAGAAAATAATTTCATTTCAATTGTAAATATACTCCACACTGTTGATTCTCCTCTTCTCTAAGCTACTAATGCTCATCATCAAACATATTTTCATAATGAAAGACATCCCTGCACTGGAGGTAACAAATACACTGGATCTGCTTTTTATATTGCGAAGACCTGGGCAATTAGCAAGTCTCTTAGTTGTAGCACTGAACACAGTTAAATATACACATTTGCATGAAATGGCAAAGGCAAAATAAAATAAGATCATTCAGTTCTCTAAATTTGCTGATGTAAAGGAGCTATTTAAACCCAGATATTATCATGGTTATTCTGACACTATTAAATATGGAAAAGGTTAGAGAAATTTTATGGGTTTGCAGGCCTGAACAGTGCTAAATTTTTACAGAGCTACTTCACTTCCATGTGCTTTATCAATATAAAAATGTATGATTTGGGGATAGGTCACATGTCTTCACTGGGGAGTCTAGAATCATGACAGATCTATGCTGAAGTTGGGTGATGATACATACAGAAAGCTCAGTTGTTTCCCTTTCTTAGCTCATGTTAGACCCACTAATCATTGCTAACTTTCACTGAACCTAAATAAAATCTTGTCATGCTTTTCAACTGGGGGCTCCAGTGGGACATGTCCCATTGATCAAAAGTGTGAAATGAATGGAAACTATTTTACTGGGTTGGCCAATAAGTCTGTATGGTTTTGTCCATAAAATAACACACTTCAAAGGTTAATATTTGCATGAACCTATGAAATTATATGACTTGTTCCTTACTTGAAATATTGGGAAAAACTAGGTAGGGGAAATGGACTGAAGGTGACCAATTTTCTGGTGATTCTTATGTTGGGTTTCAATGGATAACTTTGTTAGCTTATTTGAAATTCTGTGAAGTCCCAAAATATCATCATATTAGGGTATTAATAGAAAAATATATTCAGGAAGAGGCATGATAGCAGAGGAGTGAATGAAAGCCACACTAGAGAATTTCCTCCCAGGACCAACCTGGAATTACAACTAAATTGTAGAGAAATCACCTGGAACAAAAAACTGAACAACAACGAGAAAGAAGCCTTATAACCTTGGGCAGAGAGAAGAATCATCTTCAGCACTAACTGACTGGTAAGGAGTGAGGTGGAGACATGATAAGGCTGGCTGGGCACTCACAGGTAGCAGCACCAGAAGGGTAATTAAACAACTGGTTGGATCCCCCTGAGAAGTGTGCAGTCTAAATCCTAAGCTAGGATCCCCAGGCTAGAGCACCAGAGCCCAAAAAGTATACAGATAACCATTGGAAAAAAGCAGCAAGGATGCTCTCTGCCAGAGATAGACGGCTGGAGATGCAAAGAGCTGTTTAAAGGGCCAAAGCACAAATTTTCATTTGCCATCATTTACCTGGGGTTCCAGCAAAGGTGGGTGCAGAGTGAGCTACAGACATGAGGAGAGACTGGGGACAGAAGCTTTGAAGAGAGCGGCTGAGAGAGTAGCTGCCAGGATCCCAGTGCTGAGTCATTCCCCATATGGCAGCAGCCATTGTGCTCAGGCAGACCACTCCCCTCCAAGTAGCAGCAGACTGAGGAGAAACAATACTCCCAACACCACGAGGGATCCTGCCTTGCCCCATGGGTTTTAAGCCTGACTGCTAAGTGCAGAGTGACTAGAATAACAACCGAAAGAGACAGCCACAAACTGTAGATCCCTGGTAGTCTCCGAGCAGGCTAAGGTCAGACAGGGTCAACATCTGATATCACTAGAGGCAGCTTCACAAAGAAAAAACAGTGGTAAATACTAGAGGCTACCAAGATGAAGTCCAATGTGGTCTTCTCCATGATTAGCCATATTTTCTTTTTTTTCTTAAATATTTTAATTATTTTTAGGGAGAGGGGAAGAGAGGGAGAGAGGGAGAGAAACATCAATGTGTGGTTGCCTCTCTTGAGTCTCCTACTGTGGGCCTGGCCTGCAACCCAGGCATGTGCCCAGGCTGGGAGTCGAACCAAGGACCCTTTGGTTTCCAGGCTGGCATTCAATCCACTGAGCCACACAGGCAGGGCGCAATATTTTCTTACCTGCATAGCTTTTTAACATTCATTTCTTGTCTAACAAGTTTATGCATATTATGTCACTGGATTTTATACTATAGTTTATTTATCACCTTTCTTATAATAGTCTTAAACTCTTTACCTCCTTATTAATACTGGTTCATTTGTTGCTTATAGTGGGATTGCGGGAGGGAGGTATTTTTTGCAGATGTGGGTTTGTTCTTTGGGCTTTGTGGTTTTGTGGCTTTGTGCAGCACCTGCACAACAGCACACAAGACGTGATGGGCAGAGTGACCTTCAATCAACCAGCTGGAGGGAAGGACCCACCAAAGAATGACCCAACAACAATCAAAAGCCAATTACATCAGGAGAGCCAACATAAATGGCATAAAGGGCATCCCAAGAGAATCAAGTTCAGGAGATCAAGGAGATTGCACCACTGAATCCCACAGGTCTCATACCACAGAAGTTCACAACACAAATTCAGGAACTCAAAACACATCAAATTAAGAAGGAGAAGCAAACAAGAAGAGTTTTACAAATAATGGTAAGACAAAGAAACAATTCCCAAATGAAAGGAAAGGAGGAAGCCTCAGAAAGAATGCTAAATGAAATAGAGGCAACTCAACCATCAGATACTGAGTTCAAAACAATGGTTATAAGGAAGCTCAATGAGCTCAGCGAGAATTACCAAAACCAAAGGGAAGCTACAAGAATCATACTGAGATTTACACCAGCATGAAAAAGGACATAGAAACTATCGACAAGAGGACAATTGAAGAATACAATTTCTGAATTGAAGAACATAGTAGAAAGAATCAAAAGCAGACTAGATGAAGCAGAGGATCGAATCAGCAAGCTGGAGGACAAGGTAGAAAAAAAACACCCAAAAAAAGGAAGAAAAGGAAAAGAGGCTCAGAAAGAACAAAGAGGGGTTAAGGCAAATGCAGACAACATGAAACATAATAATATCCGTATAATAGGGATACCAGAAGGAGAAGAAGAAGAGCAAGGGACAGAAAACCTGTTTGAAAAAGTAATGATGGAAAACTTCCCTAATTTGATGAGAGAAAAATCCACACAAATCCAAGAAGCACAGAGGGTCCCAATCAAGAGGCACCCAAATAGACCCACTCCAAGATATATCATAATTAAAATAGCAAATTCCAAGACAAAGAGAGAATCTTAAAGGCAGCAAGTGAGAAACAGGAAGTAACGTACAAGGGAGCCCCAATAAAGCTAACACCTGATTTCTCAACAGAAACACTACAAGACAGAAGGGAATGGCAAGAAATATCCCAAGTAATGAAAAGCAAAGGGCTGCAACCAAGACTACTCTACCCAGCAAGATTCTCAACTAAAATGGAAGGAGAAATAAGGAGCTTTCCACACAAAAGGTTAAAAGAATACAGCTCAACCAAACCAGCACTGCAAGATGTGCTAAAGGGCCTACTTTAGGAAAAGGAAGAAAAAGAGTGAGAGGGAGAGGAACACAGGTACAAAGGAAGTAATATGACAATGAATAAGTATCTATAAATAATAACCTTAAATGTAAATAGATTAAATGCTCTAATCAAAAGACATAGGGTAGCTGAATGGATAAGAAAATACACTGCCTACAAGAGACCCGTCTCAGAACAAAAGACCTACACACACTGAAAATGAAGGGTTGGGAAAAAATATTCCAAGCAAATGGACAGGAAAAAAAGAGCCAGGATAGCAATACTTATATCAGACAAAACAGATTTCAAAACAAAGGCCATAGAAAGAGACCCAAAATGACACTTCATAAAACCCAAGGGAAGAATTCATCAAAAAGATATAAACTTTATGAACATATATGCTCCAACATAGGAGCACCCAAATACATAAAGCAATTCATGGAGGACTTCAAAAAAGATATAGAAAGCAACATACTTATACTAGAGCATTGTAACACCCCACTGACAAAAATGGATAGATCTTCCAAACAAAGTATCAACAAGGATATTGCAACATTGAACAATGTCCTAGATCAAGTGGACTTAACTAATATATATAGAACCTTTCATTCCAAAGAAGCTAAATACACATTCTTTTCAAATGCACATGGAACACTTTCAAAGACAGATTACACTATAGGACACAAAACAAGCCTCAACAAATTCAAGAAAACTGAATTCATATCAAGCAGCTTCTCAGACCACAAGGGCCTGAAACTGAAAACCAACCCCAAAGGAAAAAACTCAAAAACAGTCAAATTTGTGAAGATTGAATATCATACTATTAAACAAGGAATAGGTTAAGAATAAGATCAAGGAAGAAATCAAAAAGTTCCTGGAAACAAATGAAAATAAACACCCAATAGTCCAAAACTTATGGGACACAGTGAAGGCAGTCCTGAGAGGGAAGTTCATAGTGATACAGGCCTACCCAAAAAAGAAAGAAACATTTAGATTGTCAAATAGACAATCTAACCCTACATCTACAAAAACTGGAGGAACAACAACAAAGCCCACAGTGAGTAGAAGGAAGGAAATTACTAAGAGAATTAAATGACATAGAGACTAAAAGAACAATTCTAAGGATCAATATATCCAGGAGTTGGTATTTGAAAAGATAAACAAAATTGACAAGCCTTTAAGCAGAATCATCATGAAACAAACAGAGAGGATCCAAATAAACACAATCAGAAATGAATACATAGATTCATTTACAGCTGATACCATAGAAATATAAAAGACTGTAAGAAATTACTATGAAAAACTATATGACAATAAATTTGAAAATCTGGGTGAAATGGACAAATTTCGAGAAAAATATAATCTTCCAAAACTGAATGAAGAAGAAGCAGAAAGCCTGAACAGACCAATAACAGTGGACGAAACTGAAGCAGTAATCAAATAACTCCTGAAACACAAAAGCCCTGGACCAGACTGCTTCACAGGAAAATTTTACAAAACATTTAAGGAAAAGATAACTCCTTCCCACACTATTCCAAAAAATCCAGGAAAAGGGAAGACACCCAAACTCTTTTTATGAAGCCAGCATCATTTTAATCCCAAAATCAGATACACAACAAAAAAAGAAAACTACAGGCCAATATCACTGATGAACACAGATGCTAAAATACTCAACAAAATATTGGCAAACCACATCCAGCAATACATTAAAAAGCCCATACACCATGATCAAGTAGGATTTATCCCACGAATGCAAGGATGCTATAATATTCACAAATAAACATAATTCATCACATAAACATCAGTAAGACAAAAATTACATGATCATATCAATAGATGTGGAAAAAGCATTTGCTAAGGTACCCATTTATGATAAAAACACTCAGCAAAGTGGCAGTAGAGGGAACATACCTCAACATAATAAAGCCCGTTTAAGAGAAACCTACAGCTAACATCATATTCAATGAGCAAAAACTAAGAGCTTTCCCACTAAAATCAGGAATAAGACAGGGATGTCAGCTTTCAACACTTCTATTCAACATGGTATTGGAAGTCCTAGCCACACCAATCAGACAAGAAAAAGAAATGCAAAGCATCCAAATTGGAAAGGAGAAAGCAAAATTGTCACTGACTGCAGATCACATGATAGTGTACATAAAGAACTCCTACAGACTCCACCAAAAACTACTCAACCTAATAAGTGAATATCGCAAAATAGTGGGATGCAAAGTCAACATTCAGAAAATGAAGGCATTTTTATACTCCAACAATGAAATATCAGAAACATAATCAGGAAAAAAATCCCATTTGCTATAGCAACAAGAAAAATAAAGTACTAGGAATAAACCTAACCAAGGAAGTAAAAGACCTGTACTCAAAACTATACAACATTGAAGAAAGAAATTAAGAAAGATACAAACAAATGGAAGCATATACCATGTTCATAGATTGGAAGAATTAACACCATCAAAATGTTTTTCGTACTACCCAAAGCAATCTATAGATTCAATCCAATCCCTATGAAAATACTAATGACATATTTCACAGATATAGAACAAACATTTCAAAAATTTATATGGAACCATAAATGACCCCAAACAGTCACAGCAATTTTGAGAAAGAGGAACAAAAAAGGAGGGATCACAATATCTGACATCAAAGTATATTACAAGGCCACTGTAATCAAAACAGCTTGCTATGGGCATAAAAACAGACACACAGACAAATGGAACAGAATAGAGGGCCCAAAAATAAGCCAGTGTCAATATGGTCAGTTACTATTTGACAAAGGGGGCTGGAACATAAGATGGAGCAAAAATAGCCTCTCCAATAAATGTGTTGGGAGATCTGGACAGCTACATGCAAAAGAAAGATACTCGACCACCAAGTTACCCCACATACAAAAATAAACTCAAGATGGATAAAATACTTAAATATAAGTTGTGACACCATAAAAATCCTGCAGGGGTACATAGGGAGGAAAATCTCAGATATTCCATGCAGCAATATTTTCACCAATATGGCCCACAGAGCAAGGGACATAAAGGAAAGAATAAGCAAATGGGACTTCATCAAAATAAAAAGCTTCTGCACAGCTAAAGAAACATCAGCAAAATGAAAAAGGAACCAACTGTATGGAAAAGTATATTTGCAAATGATACCCCAGACAAGGGTTTGATCTCCAAAATATATAAAGAACTCACATGACTCCACTCCAGGAAGACAAACAATCCAATTTAAAAATGGGCAAAGGACTTGAACAGACACTTTTCCAAGGAGGACATACACATGGCCCAGAGACATATGAAAGGATGTTCAGAATCACTAGCCATTAGAGAGATGCAAATTAAAATCACAATGAGATACCACGTCACACCAGTCAGAATGGCCATCATAAACAAAGCAACAAGCAACAAATGCTGGCAAGGTTATGGAAAAAAGGGAACCTTAGTGCACTGTTGGTGGGAATGCAGACAGTGTGGAAAACAGTATGGAATTTTCTCAGAAAACTAAAAATGGAATTGCCTTTTTGACCCAGCAATACCACTGCTGGGACTATACCCTAAGACTTCTGAAACACCAACTCAAAAGAACCTACGCATCCCTATGTTCATAGTAGTACAATTTACAATAGCCAAGTGCTGGAAAAAGCTTAAGTGCTCATCAGTAAATGCATGGATCAAAAAACTATGGTACATTTATACAACGGAATTCTATGAAGCAGAAAGAAAGAAGGTGCTCCTACCCTTTGCAACAGAATGGATGGAACTGGAGAGCATTATGCTAAGTGAAATAAAACAGGTGGTGAAAGACAAATACCGTATGATCTCACCTATAGGTGGAATCTAATCAACAAAACAAACAAGGAAGCAAAATATAACCAGAGACGTTGAAATAAAGAACAAACTGACAATAACCAGAGGGGATGTGGGAGGGGATAACTGGGGCAGGGTGAAGAAGGGGGAACAGTCATCAAGGAGTATGTATAAAGGACCTATGGACAAATCAAAGGGGGGTAGGATTGAGGGTGGTAGGTAGGGATGGCTGGGGTGGGGGAGTCATAAGGGGAAAGGAGACAACTGTACTTGAACAGCGATAAAAATAATGTATTCAGGAGTATGGGTGATTTATGTAGTATTTCTCTTATTAACATAGATAATTAAGGGTTGGTTATCTTGCATACTATAAGATTAAGATTTTTAAAAGATTAACTAAAATTTTTGAAGGAAAATGAATAGTGCATAATTATTGTGAGACTGGGCATGGGAAAACTGTGTTACAGTAATAAAATAAAAATATCATTAGCTCTCCTTTTCTCAATCTGCAAGGAAGTCCCACAGAAAACAAGATGTTTAGTCTGAAAAGTGGTATGGCAATCTAGCTGGAGGAAAGGTGGCGCAAAAGAGTAAAATTATAGGAGCAGCAAATTACCTTTTAAAGTCTCACAGGTGTAAGTGAAACAGACAGGCTACATGGAAGATGCTAAGTTATATGAGGCCCACTGTGGCTCCCAGGCTTTGAATTAAGAGATTCTATAAATGACCCTAACTGGGGAGTTAAGAAACATCCTCGTAGAAACAGACCTAACATAGCTGAAAGAATAGTACTCCATGAAAATATTGGCCTTGCAAGGCTCCAGAAAGGCAGCATCTAGTCCAGCTTTCCCACTCACAGTAGACATTTTTTCTACGATATTCCTGGAAGTCCCAACTCCCACTTGGAATACCTCTGTGCATTTCTTTGTCAACCAAAATACTAGAAAAGTCAGAAAAATATATCCACATCTTTATTTTTTGTCAGTTGTATTTTATTCAAATAAAACTTATATTAGATTTATCTAAAAAGAAAAGTATTTCATCTCCCTCCAATATATTAAAGTTGATAGGGACCAGCTAAGACACACATTCTGTCAAACAATGGGCCCTGATCATTCACATTAGAAACAAATGACAGAAGAAAGTAAGACTGTGTCTCAAGTGACTTTGAGGTCATAGGTAGGACACTGAATGTCTCTGAAGCAAAGAGATGACATTTTCAATTTCTTTTAAGTAAAAGGTTGAGACTTTGGAAGAGAAATATAAGAAAAGTGAACAGTCAAGTATACCCAATAGAGTCAAATCACAAGATGATTTTTCTGTTTTTTATCTTATGGACTACTTAGTTCCTGGAGAGGGACAGAATGCATCCCACCAAGACCAGAATGAATGTGCTTAGAGAAACTTCCAACAAAACTACACACAAAAAATGTAAACTAAAATCTAAAAGGGGGGAGGGGGAATCCAGGTAAAATTCACAGAATGAGACACTCTGATCTAAAAGATGCAATATTTCTTTAAAAATCACACAGAAGAAAAAACTAAGTATTTTTCAGTAGCAAAAGAGGCTTAGAAATAAAACTCTGTGCCTTCAAATATCAATGAAACATTTAATTTGATATATAAATATAAAACAGCAAATAAGGCTCTGCCCCTTACTACGTAAAAGGTGTGCCAAGGCAAAAATATATGGTCCAAATGAAAGAACAGATCAAAACTCCAGAAAAAATACAACTGGGACTTCCGGCCAAGATGGAGGCATAGGTAGATGCACTGTGCCTCCTCGCACAACCAAGATAGGGACAACAACAATTTAGAAACAGAATAACAACCAGAACTGACAGAAAATTGAAGTGTATGGAAGTTGGACACCCAAAGATTTAAAAATAGACACGTTCATCCAGACCGGTAGGAGGGGAGGAGTCGGGCCGGGCCAGGGATGCTGAGCCGAGAGCTGAGCAACCAGGGTGGCGTACAAGTCCACAGCAGGCAGACCATGGGCGCACAAGTGGCAGTGGCTGGTGGGCCCCGGCCAGGGGGTGGCGACGGGCAGACCCAGTGAGGCAGCCTTTGTGAAGCAAGGCACTGCGCCCAACTCAGGGTCCCAGCACCGGGAAATAGAGCTTTGGGTCACTGACTGAAAAGGAAGGTCCCGCAGGGTGCACAGGCCTACCCACACCAGAATTGGTGCCAGAGGGGCCCAGTTAGCTTGCAGAAAGCGGCGGAAGGGTCTAAGGTCCTACTGAGAGCAGACCAAGTGCCATTGTTCCTTCTCAGACCCCGCCCCCAAATACAGCTTCACAACCCAGCAACTCAGGTGCCCCACCCTGGTGAACTCCTAAGGTCCTGCCCCTCACTACAGGAGCTCAACAAGACCAAAAACAAAACAAAACAAAACAAAACAAAACAAAACAAAACAAAACAAAAAAAACCAGCAAAAAGATGGCTCAAACAGAAGAATTGACAGCCCCAGAACCCATCCTTTTAAGTGACC
>CM052543.1:71262297-71282781 GCA_028533065.1 Trachops cirrhosus
GTAAAATGACAGCAAACTCACAATTATTAACAACCACACCTGAAACAAAAACAAGAAGAAACTAAGCAAACAACTAGAACAGGAACGGAACCACAGAAATGGAGATCACATGGAGGGTTAACAACAGGGGAGTGGGAGGAGGAGAGAGGGGAAATGGTAGAGAGAATAAGTAGCATAGATGGTAGGCAGAAAATAGGGGGAGGGCAAGAATAGTAGGGGAAATGTAGAAGCTAAAGAACTTATGACACATGGACATGAACTAAAGGGGAGGAATGTGGGTGGGAGAGGGTGTTCAGGGTGGAGGGGAATGAAGGGGGGATAATAGGACAACTGTAATAGCATTATCAATAAAATATATTTAAAAAAAAAGAAACCTTTTTTTTAAATGTAAGGATATGAGTAAAAACCATAGATTTCCTTCTCAAGTTATCTAAATTAAGCTGAAAGGTTAAAGCAAAAATTATAACACATTCTGATGTAGCTGTCAATATAAGTAGAAGAAATATTTGAGACAGTTATGAACAGGGGAGGGTAAAGGGAGATAAGATCTCTACACTTCACTTAAACTGGTACAGCCATCTAGAAAATAGTTTGGCAGTTTCTTAAAAAACTAGACACATACCTAAGATATGATTCAGCAATCACATTCCTAGACATTTATTCCAGAGAAGAGAAAAGGCATATCTACACAAAAGGCTTGTAATAGCTGTATTTGTTAAGAGCCAAATCATCTCTCAATAGATGAATGGTTAAACAAACTGTGGTACATCTACACCATGGACTACACCTCAGAAATAAAAGGGAACAAACTACTGATTACACAAACTGGATATATCTTAAAGGCATTATGAAGAGGGGGAAAAATATCTATCTCAAAGGTGACACACTATATAATTCCATTTATTAACAATTCTTAGAATAATAAAATTGTAGAGATTAAGAATAAATTAGCAGTGGCCAAGGGTTAGGGGTGCTGAAGGTGGGTGTCACCATAAAAAGTGGTCCAAGGAAGATCTTTGTGGTGATGGAAAAGCTTTGTAGCTTGATTGCAGTGGTTCCATGAATATAGATAGATACATGCGGTAAACTGGCACATACTAATGTCAGTTTCCGGGTTTTAAAATTAACCATAGTTACTTTGGGAGAAACTGGATGAAGAGCATTTGTACTCTTCTGTACTATCTTTGTAATAACCTCTGAACCGTTATTTCAAAATAAAAACTTTTTAAAATTAAAAAAAAGGCAACAAGGAGCCTCGAGATTTGGGGGGGATAATATGTGTGACTAAAACTGATTAATTTGTGTCTGTAATAGAAGGGTATATCTTTCTCAAAACAAACTGAAATGATATAAACTAATAGCAAAATTCACACAATATCCTCATGAAAACCCCTGAAAATACGAATCAAAATGGAAAAGGCCGAATATGCTGATGAGACTTAAAGAAATAAAAATGTCAATCAAAAGAGATAACAACCTTGTTTTCTAAAAAATAAATTGTTAACCAGTCTTGTAGTTAAAGCTGTAACATTAACACAATAAAAATTGGGTTGGCCAAAAACTTCTTTGGTTTATTCACAAGATGGCTCTAGTAGTGCTTACTTGTCTTTAACTTCATTTGAAACAATTTTGTTAAATTGTATTGTGAGAGCTGTCATATCAGCATGCATTTAAAAACTTATCAAAATTGGTGAATTTTTGTGTAGCCATTTTAATATTGAAGATAGAAGAAAATAAGCAACATTTCCAGCATATTATGTTTTATTATTTCAAGAAAGGTAAACATGCACCTGAAACACAAAGATGAGATTTGTGCAGTGTATGGAGAAGGTTCTGTGACTGATCCAACATGTCAAAAGTGGTTTGCAAAGTTTCGTACTTGAGATTTATCACTGGACAATGCTCCATGGTTGGGTAGACCAGTTGAAGTTGATAGCAATTAGATCAAGACATTAATTGAGAACAATCAATGTTATACCACTCCGGAGACAGCTGACATACTCAAAATATCCAAATCAATAAAGTTATTGGTGAAAATGAAAAATATGCCTTTTATTTTACAGTAAAAACTAAACAGACTTTTTGGCCAATGCAGTAATATGAACATTTTTAGTGGGTTGGCATCTTGATAGGTAGATAAACCTATCTAGCTCTAGTCTTCACTAAAGGTAGACAGAAATAGCCACAGAAATCAGGGTTTGGGGTAATTTAAGGATTGAATTAAAACAAGAGGAAACAGGAGAGTTAAGTATTTCTTTCAGTCTGGGATCTGTTAATGAAGACTGGGAGGATTCACTCAATTACTATCTGTCCAGTGCTGGACCATGCAGGTGATGCAACAACAGAAAGGACATGATCCCTGTTTTTTAGGAGCTTGTGACCGGTGCTCTAACTGGTGTATACGTAGACCTTGAAGAATGATAGAGCTTGAGTCCTAATTAGTCGAAATTTCTATTATCACCAGGGTTTGGGGACGCCTCTCTTGTGTTCAAGAAGAGTAAATGAAGGGCTATTTTAGTAAAAAAAATTTTAAATCAGCTGCTGCATATATAGCTCTACATTAGGTTAGGTTATGTGTGGTGGTTACAAAGATTAAAGACAAAAACATGAACCCTTCTCCTTAAATAAATGTATAACTTAGTAGAGAACATGGTCACATAAATATATTAGAATAAATGAAATAGGGTAGAAATAAAAAATATTCTGTCCAATTAACTAAAATCTAGAAACCTCAAACCACTTATTTTCTCCTAAATATTCAATGCTCTTTTCATACTTCAAGCCTTCGCATTTGTTGTTCACTTTGACTGGAATGTCAGTTTCCCCCTCTTCTGCCAGAGAACTCTGAATCCTCCTCTAAGACCCAGATCCCAGCCACCACTTATGTGAAGCTGTCCCCAAACAGAGAAGTAGGGAGAGTCCTTCCTATTTTCTCTGTGTTCACATGGCATATTATGGCTCTCATGACACTGCTGAATATTTTAGAACCGTCTCTCCTACTGGACTCTGAGGGCAAGATTTCTGTCCTTTTCTAAATTTATCCTTAGGTTTATCAAAAGAATATATGTGCATAGTTCAAAACTTACACCCTACAAGAGGCTTATTAAAAATAGCAGTACCCTCCTTATTCCCTGGTCCCACTTCCTAGAGGCAACTCTTCCAGCTTTTCTCCTGGTAGCTTTTGATTTTTCAATTATGAAATAGTAATATACACTAACTTCTTTTGGTACTCGATACATCTTGGTATGGATCATTTCTCATGCGTAATGTTAGGTATATTCTGTGGGCTCCTTCAATCTGAAAAGTGATGTCCTTAAGTTCTGGGGAATTTTTTCACATTTGGCAATTTTCTCTCTTCCAGTTCATTTGTTCTTTTTTTCTGGACCTCCTATTAGCCAGGATGATGGATCCTTGGATTTTTTTTTCCTTTTTGTAGTTTCTATTTCTTTGTTTTTTGTACTGTTTTTGCACTGTTTTGGTACGGAAGATTTCCTCAACTTTATCCTCTAATCATTCATTCTATTGATTTTTAAAAAATCAATGTTATTGCCCTGGCTGGTGTGATTCAGTGGATTGAGGGCATGCCTGTGAACCAATGGGTTGCCAGCTCAATTCCCAGTCAGGGCACATGCTTGGGTAGCTGGCCAGGACCAGAGTAGGGGGAGCACAAGAGGCAACCACACATTGATGTTTCCCTCTCTTGCTCCCTTCCCCTCTCTCTAAATATAAATAAAATCTTAAAAAAAAAAATCTACATTATCTTATTTTTAATTTCTAGGAGCACTTATTTTCCAATTTTCCCCCTTCCAAAGAACATGTTTTGTCATACAGTCCCCCAAATTTTCTTTTATCCTATCAGAGAACATTAATTATAAAAGTTTAAAATTTCTTTCAGCTTCCTACATTGTTTCTATTTCTTCCAATTCCTTTTTTCCCCCAGCATATTTTTTCTTTCTTTCTTTTTTTTAAAGACTTTATTTATTTAGGTTTTTTTTTTTTAGAGAGAGGGGAAGGGAAGGAGAGAGAGGGAGAGAAACATAAATGTGTGGTTGCCTCTCATGTGCCCCCTGCTGGGGACCCAGCCTGCAACCCAGGCATATGCCCTGACTGGGAATCGAACCACAATCCTTTGGTTCTCAGGCTGGCACTCAAACCACTGAGCTACACCGGCCAGGGCTCTTTCTTTGTTGTTTTGTTTTGTTTTTTTGCCAGGGACTTTTCTTACATGACAGGAAACTATGTTTTTTGCTCCCTTTGTATTTTCAGCACATAGTCAGGAACAATAAAAAGTTCCTGACTTTAAATGAATGGGTGGATAGCCCTGGCTGTGTTGCTCAGTGGACTGAGTGCCAGCCTGTGAACTGAAAGGTATCCAGCTGAATCCCAGTCAGGGCACATGCCTGGGTTGAGGGCCAGGTTCCCAGTTGGGGGCATGCAAGAGGTAACCGATCGATGTTACCTCTCGCACATTGCTGTCTCTCTCCTCTTCCTCCCTTCCTTCCCCCCCCCATAAGTAAATAAATAAAATATTTTTTAAAAAATGAATGGGTGGATGAATGAACATTGGTTCTGTTCAAAGGAACAGAATTAGAGACATCTAAAAATGATTAAGAATAAAAAAGGCCAAAAGATTGGAGATTAATGATACTGTGCTGATAAGATTTACAGATCATTCTCTTTTTAAGCCAGTAACTCAGGCCTGTTGGGAATGCCCTGGCCAACACGCAGTCTCTAGCAAACTTACTGGATGGACAAACCTTTTGCCCAAACCTCAACGGTAGGCAAATTATTTAATTTTATTTAAAATTTAATTTAATTATTTAACTCCTCTCCTGAACAGTCTATTTGCCACAGCAACATCCTCTTCTAGGTTTTTTTTTTTAAAGTTTCCTCATAGCTTGGAATAGGTAAACTACATTGCTTTTTTTGAAGTATAATCTACATCTAGATTGCAGAAAGAGCAGCAAAAGTAGTCCCAGATATAATGAACTGAAATTACTTAAGAGAAAATTTATCTCCCAATTTTAAGTGGAAGTTCTTGTCCTCAAAGACAGGGAGCCAGAGATCAACTAACAGCATGCCCAGTGTTGTTTGTAAAGTACACCAGAGATCTTCTCCATGGTTCCAAAGATTTGATATCATAGCCCCTACTACAGTCATTTACTTTTTTCAAATAATGAAATTAAAACATGATTATAAAAAATGTTTAAATGCTTTTTTAAAATCACCAATAATCTCATCACCCAAAGAAGATCACCACAAAGATGTAATTATAGGTCCCAGACATTTTTTCTCTGCAGATATAGATCTTTTTCCTCATAAAATCTGATAATGCTAAATATACTGTTTCACTGTGACTATCTTTAGTTTGACAATTGTCAGTTTGAGTTCCTGGTGACACTAGTGACTTCCCCTTAGGTCTAAGAGTCAGAATCAGAAGAATGGTTTCTTCTCTCAATTTTATCAACTTCTCACAGGACAAAATCTGAGACCACAAGCCATAACCACCTAATCTACAATTTAAAGATCAAAAGACTTGATATAAATCTGCCTTAGAGTGTAAACAAAGAGCCCATTTTTTATATCTTCAGATTTAATCATTCTTTCTTACATCAAAAATGACAAAATCATAGGGTAACATTAACACATGATCATGAAACAAAAATGTTTCATTTCATTAGCTACAGGCTACATACCAACCAGCTGTTGAAGCTAAAAATATGCCTGTGTTTAAAATTTTGAAAAATACAAGTATTTAAGATTCATTTGAAAGAAATGTGATTTTTTCAGTTTCTAACAATCCACTAGAAGCTTTGGAGAAGAACAAATCAGCACCTCTAACCCAAAAGGAAAAAATGTGGTGGTAGGGAAATTCAAACTAATTTGATAATCAACATGACATAGTTTACATCTCATCAATAAATTTTAAGGGGGACATTTTAATACCACCTCAGATGTAAATAAAAATACATATTCTAAAATAAAAGAAAAGGTCTGACACAGAGGTCAATATATCAGTAATAAAAGGTGAGCTTGTTGTTGGGAGAGGAGTGAGTAAAGGGGAATTGGGCATATAAATATACTTGCAGCTTTTCCTCATCAGCTGTTATAGAGACCGCCAAGGACGGGCTCCACAGTGACATTTTCTCAGCTCTCAAACATCAATATCCCACTCAGGCAGCATGACACAGCACAGTGTGCCCCTAACAGATACCCACCTCTTTGGGCACAGAAGCAACATCTCGACTTCCACTTTTGGTCATCAGGTCCCAGGGCCCAGGAATCAGATCTCAAGATAAGCTTCGCCACCATGAAATATTTGATTAGAAAACAGGTAATAGAATAAGCTAAAATCTAAACACTGCGACTGATTTCAGGTATAGTTACAGCAAATTGGGGAGAGATGCAAAACTATTTCAAGGTCCTTGGAAGCTCACAAAGTCATGTAAGAAAATATACTTCATTCAATTCCAGAAAAAAAAAAATGACAGGTTCTCCTGACTCCCAGCCCAGTGTTCTTGCTACTGCATCATTTTTGGAGTCATCAATATTCTCCTATGCTATTTCCTTTTTTTGAAATAAGGAACACTTAGGCCTAGGAGGAAACTTTTTTAAAATAGTGTTTATTGATTTTAGAGAGAGAGGAAGGGGGTGGGGGGGAGAGACAGAGAGAGAGAAGGAGAAACATTGGTATGAGAAATATCAATGGGTTGCCTCCCATACGTGTCCCACCTGGGGATTGAGCCCACAGTCTTTTGGTATATCGGATGATGATCAACCAACTGAGCCAACTGTCAGAGCAGGAGGAAACATCTGACAGGGAAGATTTCAACTACTTTAGTATTTTTCTGGCTTTTCATTTCTTTTTTAATATATAGTCCAATTAAATTTTTAAAAGTATCATAGACTGTCTTATAGTTTTAACATCTCCCATTTATCTTTGCTAAATATATATTCACAAATAAAAATTAACTGTACTGTAAAAATGTAAACTCACAGGTAAAATTTTTAGGTCATTCAGTGGAGAATCATGAAAAATCACTTAATTCTAAATGGCAACACAATGGATACTAAAGAATTAATTTCAGAGAGGGCACAATCAGGGTGGTATGGCTGTAGACAAGAGTTAATTTCAAAGAAGCATTCTGGATAGCTTTCACTTAAATTCTTAGTGAATTCCAATCTTATTCTACTGCATATATTATAGCAATTTGAATCTGCTTGCTTTGATACTCAAGGCTGATAACATTTAGTAAAACTATCTGTAGGGCAATTTATTTTCTCCTTCAATAAGGACTTCTAAAAATGTCAGGAGAAAGGATTAAAAGAGAGAAAAAGAAAAGGGAATAGACCCTGACCATTTCTATTAATTGATAAACACAATTACTATATATAGTACCTGACATATATATAACAGAGCTCTAGAAATGGAAAGTAACTTTTGAAAAGGATAATGTTCAGTCCCTGTATGTCTATTCAGTCATCAAAGAATAATCATTGCATGAAAACATATTCAAGTGATATACCATAATATAAACTATAAGTGGCTCTGGAAGTCAGAGGAGGTGTCAAAAGAATATTGGGGAATACTGAAACCAAGCTTCTTATCCTAGGACTAATCTTTGTCATGTTACGACCTCTCTGAGCCTCAGCTTCTACCATAAAATGAAGAGATCACAGACTTTATGACATTAAGTTCCCTTCTAAATCCATAATTCCACTGATTAAATGGTAAATGCAGGGTTAAAGAAGAACAAGATATAGAAAGCTTTGACTAAATATACAGTCAGTTCTGCCATAATACATGCTTTGAAAATGCAAATTTATTCTAATGCCAACTGACATATTAGGGAATAATTGGAGCATAGTTCAATTTTTACATTTGCTTGTGTCATTTTATCTACAAGAAAAAGTGGGTGAATCCAGAAAACTGCACGCAGTTGAACCATTCAGTATAAGAACAAGCAAAGTGCATACAAACACAATTCAAGTATCTCCCAGCTTCTTTGGTTCACTGTGTATTATGAGCCATGCCCATCATACTTGGTATTATAACTATGTCATATTTCAGATAACCCTTTCACTAGTTCACAAGCTGTAACCCTTCCAACACCACTTCCACAAGCAAACTTGAGGTCTTTCTCAAGGTAAACTAAATGTATCTTCTAAATCCAGACCTTGGCTCTGGCCAAAAATCTTGGCATGTACCAGTTTAAAAATATCTCCTGCTAAATAATGGAATGTTCAATAGCTACTCAATACCTGCCATGAAACAATATAACACACAAAATATTATTTCTCCAATATAATTATAACAATGCAGTAGAAATCACAAAACCATTACACTCACTTCTCATTCTTGATAAACTCAGAGGTAAAGAAGGCTAGTGAAATAAAGGAAGTCACATGTGTTTACTAGTTTCTACGCAGGCTAGAAACAAGAGACAGATGCAAATCATTTAGCACTGAAGGGTTAGCTAAAACCTGTCACTCAGGGTCAAAGGACAGATAAAAATGTTGCTATTTAGCATGCTCAGGAAAGATACATGACGTAATTATTTTGCTTCTCTGAATGAATGCAGACTTAAACTCAAGGCAAGTACCAGAAGTAACAAATGTAAATGTAGTAAGCAAGTCCCCCTCCATGCCAGGTAAAGTTATTTGGCAATTACAGTCTTGATCTTGGCACCATTTCTTAAAAACTACAGCACTATTTTAAAAAATAGTTGAGATTTTTGTTTACATACAAATACCCATATGTATGCAAGAGAAAAAAGTAGAAAAAAATATTAAAATGCTGAGAGTGGCTTAATGTTTAGTTAATGAGATTATAGATGATTGGTTTTCTGATTGTAGCTTTCACTATTTTATACAATAAATATTACTTTTATCATCAGAGAAAAACAAATACCTTTTTAGACAATTGACTAAAGCAAATTAATTCCTGATCATAGTACATGTAGAATTCACAGGAAGCCATCACACATCTCTTCTACTTTCCAAAGAGTCAAGGGTGAAAGGACTGGATCCAGAGGGCATTTCCCCAACCAGACAGGAAAATCCAAAGAGAAGCTGCAGGGAATCTCTGACCCCCAGGAAGGTGGATGACTCTCAACAGATATATCTGACTTGTTTGTCCCTGCTTTTATCTGCCAGCTTTTTGATGACTCATAAGTATTTTAAAAAAATCTTTACTTTTTGGATGTAGCTAATATAGAGCCAGTTACACAAATCTAACAGTGTCTGGTAGCAGAGAATACAGAAATAAGATCAAACCAGAGACCACCAGTGACCAAAGCCTAAGGAATATACAAAAGGCCACTGTAGATTTTATAGTCCACTTTCTCTCAACCTCACTATCCCAGCAATGACCTATATTCACTTCTCAAGCAAGAAAGAATATATAGGTTAATTTCTAGATAGACAGCACTATCCTAGATGCTGTGGTGAATACAAAAGAGATAAGGTACAGTCTTTCTCTTTACAGTGTTTATAATCTGATGGGAAAAGATAATGACATACATATCAGTAATATTAAATAACATAAGACAACATAATTAAATGGCTAAATGAGCTGTACAGATAAATATTTAAGGCATTTAAGAAGAACTGCTCACGCCCTAGCTGGCGTGGTTCAGTGGATTGAGTGCTGGCCTGCAATCCAAAGGGTCGTTGGTTCGATTCCTGGTCAGGGTACATGCCTGGGTAGCAGGCTGGGTCCCTGGTGGGGGCGCGTGAGAGGCAGCTACACAATGATGTTTCTGTCCTTCTAAATATGTAAAATCTTTATTTTTTTTTTTTAAAAAAAGGACTGCTCAGTATTAAGTTATAGTTGGGAAAGGTTTCAGAGAACAGTTTTGATAGTTATCAGAAGACAAGTGTAGTCATCAAAATAATCAAAGTCATTGAAATAGAAAAGGCAATGAAAAGTCTGGATGGACTGAAATAAAACTGAGGTTTGGGAACAACAGAAGTAAGAAGAGATAGATAAGCAGTTCCTTTACCTCTAACCCATCTGATAAACCCTTACTTGATTAAGAACATTTGTGGGAAAATCTGTGTACCAAACACCATGCTAAATATGACAGATAAAATATCTAATCTCATAATAATTTTCCAAGTAGGTATCATTATTTTCATTTTCCAGACAGACACTGAAATGAGTTAAACAGAGAAGTTAACCAATTTGCCAAAGATCAGCAAGACAGGCAACAGAACTGGGATTTGAACTCAGGCCTGCCGGACTCCAAAGTCTGTGCTCTTTTTGCACTACCCCATGATACCTCTTCCTAAAATATAGCTCTGACAACATCACTAAATTATATCTTTCCCCATCACAGTGTATTCTCTTACTCTTAACTATCCAGTGTTCCCCTGGTGATGTGATCCTCTACACATCAAAAGCCTGCTCTCAGGAAAGTATCTTAGATAAAATGAAAATGACCAATAATAGTTCACTCTGCCCAGGGGTACTTCCACTCTTACAGGAATTAGAGTCTTAAGTTAGAAGGAAACTCTAATATAAGCCACTTGGTGGAATATGTACCTTACCTTCTCAGGGGGCCAGACCAAGTTTGTATCTTACGATGTCCATTTTCACAGCTTATAGCTATTGCTCACACAATGAAAATCTCACTCATAAGCCCTGAGGGTCTCCATGGAAGTCTAACCAGCCCCGATCTGGACACCAAAGGCCAGATGTTGCTGCAGGTTTGCTTCAGAAGGGAACTAAGACCTGGTATTTCACATTTCAAGTATATGACATAATAAGAAAACCTAAACAAAATGTATTTGACATTTAAATTGTTAAATGTTGCCCCAAAGTGTGCTGATAATCTTATAAAATAATTTTTCACTGACTCTGGGAATCAGGAGCATTATCTTTATTGTTCTTGCCTTTTCCACAATCAAGGATTTTACTGATACCAAACGGCAAAACTATCATCTTTCAAAGAAACTGAAATAAAATTCGCATGGAATCCCAGAGTGAGTCAAGATGAGTGGGTAGAAGGGCACAGCCTGAGAGATACTGCTCCATGGACAAACTGTAAAAACAACTGTCACTGACTGTCCATTTGCTAAAACTAGAATATACTAATAGGTCAAAAGTCTACCGATAACCTGAAAGTTCCCCACCAAGTATTTTAACAAGCCAAGGAATGAAAAGAATTTCAGAATGTGTTTCAGAATGATTCAAATTCAACATAAGAAAATTTCTAGCAAAGCGTAGAAAATATACTGAGTAATATGTTTTACATAGAAAATAAAGGAGGTAATTTGGAAATGAAAGTGATACTGTTCATTGTTTCTTAATAAAAGTTGTTATATTCCTCACCCTAACGATATCACTTTCTACGACGTTTCCATTTTATCAATGTTCTAGTATGTATGCCAAAAGACTTTAGGGGTAGAACTCTTTTTGAAGTAGCGGAAGGAAGAATGTTGCCCTTACATATCTCGACGGCTCCTCCAGGTTCTGGTCGTTCATGTCAGTAGGCACAAGCCGGGTAGCCAGTGGTCCCTCCGCAAAAGGTTTTGGTAACTGGCCCCTGAACTCAGATGGAATGAACTGAAGTTGCCAACTGTCAGAAACATAAATAAGGAGAATAATTAAAACACAGGGGACTCATATTTCTAAATGTATTTAAAATAAACAAGCCAAAAAATGATGTGAAAAATACTTCATTTCCCTTGGAGATAAAATATTTCTCCTAAAACCTCAACCAGGGAGTATAGAGGCAGAGGTCACAATTCAATCCAAATTCATTGAGAAATTTTAAACTCTCAACCCATTTCACCAATTCTCAGCAATGGATATGTAACCAAATGGTCATACCATCAAACACCAGAGAAGCATCAAAGTTTATTGCCAATTACAACTTATCAAGATTAAAGCAAATTTATCAGGTATATAGAGAAAAGATTGAAACGTAAGAACTCACTATGGGAGAAGGACTTGTAATCATCATAAGTATCTTTAGTTCTGAAACTATTTCAAATGGAGAGGCAATGGTAAAGTTAACACTTAAAAAACAAGTTGTGATTTAATCATTAATGGCTGATACAGGATCTTCATCAAGCACAACATACCACCCGCCAGCTAATCTGTTAAAGCCAGTCTCCAAATGGAGCAAGATGACTCACCTTAACCTGACTTCCCTTTTCTCAAAATAGGACTCTTTGTCCAAATTAAGCAAATAGAAGGAACTCCAGAACCTATGCGATCACATCCAACAACCAACAGCTTAGAGAAAAGTGGTACAAATGTCCTAACCACAGCTTCCTCTAATATCCATACATTGGTGGAAAACTTCCACTATTGTTGGATGACAAACATTTCTTCTCTAAAAACACTGTTCTTGCCCTGGCCTGGTAGCTCAGTTGGTTAGAGTGTCGTCCCCAAATGCCAAGGTTGCGGGTTCGATCTCCAGTCAGGGCACATACAAGAAGCAACCAATGAATGCATAAATGAGTGGAACAACAAATCGATGTTTCTCTCCTCTTTCTAAAATCAATAAATTTTAAAAAATTTAAATAAAATAAATAAATAAGAATAAAAACACACTTCTTGCTAAAGTTTCTGGGTGAATTTTAGAAGTAAATTAATATCAGATCATTATGGAAATATAAATATGAATCCCCAGAGAGAGCCACTAGCAGGGGCCCAGGGGCCGAGGTGATTTTAGAATTTCCCAGACCTCAGAGGTAAGGGCAGTGCAGGGTGCATAACAAACACAGCAATTAGTCTACTGAACCTAGGTGGTGGGTGCACATTGCAGACCCCATAGCTCTTTGAGATGGTAATTAAAAACTTTTTGTGAAAAATCCAAAACAAAAGAAAAATTAAGAGGACATTGCCATAGAATTGCTATTTTACTCGATTTAAAACTCTGGGATTAACTTACTTAGGTAAGTAAGTTTGGAGACTGGCTTTAAGGACAACTTACTTATCAGGCAGGAGGAAGCTGCTAGGAAATCGATACCACTCTTTTCCTACACAGACATTAATAGGTCGTCCTTCTGGGACAGTGTGAATGGTTGGATCTGTAGCAATTCGGTAAAATTCTGGATATAAATCGAGGGGCGCATGATAGCCTGGAAGGGAAACAGGTTTGTGAAAACCAAAAATGAGTAAGTAACATGAGATTCTGACATGTAATTACAATGTAGTTAATGTCTTACTGTAATCTATGTAAAATTAAAGATTATAAAGAATATGTAATCACAGGATTTGAGCCCCAAATCTACACCCTAAGTTTAAAACTTTCTTAATAAGGAAAAAGCATCCTTTTAAAGGAAAAAAAGTCAAGAATAGAGAAAAAAATTACAGTTAATCACACTTAAAAGAATCTCAATTTTCTCTTCAATCTGAAGATCCAGAAGTCATATCCCAGACTTAATATTAAATCCACAGGTTCTCCCTATAGAAAAGTCCTCCTCCCAGGTTAACCTGAATTGTGTTAAACAATCACACATTAAGCAAAAACCAAAGTGAAGTGCCTCACAAGTCTGGGTGAAGGCATTCTTGGTACACTTACCTCTGAACAGTGCCACAGAGCGAGAAAAGGATAAGAGTCCAAACAGGAACAGTATTCCTAGTGCCAGCCAATTTGAAGTCACAGTATAATGTTCTAGGCGGTATCGCTGAAACATGAAGTGGTAACATTTCTGGAAGGCAAGAAAAACTGTATTGAAAAAAAAGACATACCTTGCAGAATATACATATTCAGAAGACATCATAGTAAAACAAAGAGGGAAAAAGTAGCATAAGAGGTTCTATCAAAGATCTGAGCATTTGCAAATAGTGAGGTACCCACCCCAAATTCTAAGATTAAAGCAAGTTCCATTAAGACAACCTGAAGGTCAGCCTGGCCATCAGGATTCCTAAGAATGAAATCTCAGTAGTTTCATAGGAAAATTATTTGGATATTTCTCTAAGTTCTTAAAATGCTAATAATTTATTTTTTAAAAATTTTAAACAAATGCTTCTTTATAGTTTCTTTGATATATAAAGTATCAATCTATTTTGATATAAAGAGTATTAATCTTTACTTTCCTTGCAAACAAGTTTTCATCAAAGTTTTCTGTATTAACAAAATATCTCATAACCAAATAAGAAGAAAAAGGAATTTCATAAAACATTAGGAAAAGGCTGTTCATTATCTGCTACACTATATAAACTAAATTAATATCATTATGATATACTTATAGATATAAGGTATGTCTGGAAAAAGTCCAGCCATAGTTAATATAATGAGAACAGTTTGCACAACGTCAGTGTAACCTGGCAGTCAAGGAGAGTGGACTGGAATGAGCATGCGTGAACAATGACAATTTCACTGTACTAGTCAGTGGAGATGGTAGACGCTATTGAGTGAGCATGTGTATGTACTGTGTGGTCATCACATTCAAAATGACTGAGTAGAGCAACAAATCTGCATCAAATTTTGCATTAAGCTTGAACATTCCTTCATTGAAACTATTCGAATGATTCAGAAGCCTGCAGCTATGAACAACTGGTGATTGGCATCTTCATCATGACAATGCATCCCTCAAGCATCACATCTCCTGCAGAGTATTTTGGTGAAACATCAAATCACCCAGGTGATTCAGCACCCCCTACAGCCTAGATTTGGTGCCCTGCAAATTTTGGCTTTTCCCAAAACTAAAATCATCTTTGAAAAGGAAGAGATTTTAGACTACTAATGAAATTCAGGAAAATATGACAGGGCAGCTGATGGTGACTGGGAGAACTGTGTGAGGTCCCAAGGTGCCCACTTTGAAGGGGACTGAGGCATCATTGTCCTATGTACAATGTTTTTTTATATCTTGCATCTTCCCTAGTAAATGCCTCTATTTTTCATACTACATGGTTGGATAATTTCTGGACAGGCCTTCTCATACATTAATTCTACAGTCTTTAAGCACCATCCCAATAGATTTCTTTCCTTCCTTCTTTCCCTACTAGACTAGAACTACTTTTGGAAAGCAATTTAAAATACATAACAAGCACCATAAATATGTTTAGACATCTATATTTTGGGAAATCTATTGTAAGTAAACAATCCAAATACCCAAACAAAGATATTTATCCTAGCATTATTTATAATAATGAAATAAGTGAGCAACCTAAACTCTAACATAAATTATATTTGATCATTATAATCAATGTTATATATTACAGATTACATAATAATACATATTATAGCTGATCCAGAACATTATTCTGCTATTAAAATGATGGGTATAGATATGGCAATATAGAAAATGTTATGATACATGTAATTACATTAAAAGGGATATAAATTATATATAAACTTAGATGACAACCAAAATAACTTTGATATGTGATAGGCAAAAATTTGGGCAGGTGTTTTGTTAGTGTGATAGGATTAATTTAGAAAGTTGTAAAACAAAAATTACCTGCAATGAAGTTCAATTACTTTTATAATTAAAATTATTTAAAAGTATCATCCTGACATAAATGAGCCTCAACATTATACTAAGTGAACGAAGCTAGTCACAAAAAGACCGGACATTTTCATTCCATTTTTATAAGATGTCACAAAACAGGCAAATCTACAGAGGCACAAAGTAGATTAGTGGTAGTTATGACTGGGGAGATATGGGAAAGGGTTGTGATGACAGCTAAAGAGTGCAGGGTTTCTGAAGTGATGAAAATGCTCTAAAATTGAATGTGGTGATGGTCACCCATATCTGAAAGTATACTACTGGGTTGGCCAGAAAGTTCATTTAGTTTGTTGTGTATGATGGCTTTAGTATAGTGCTTAGTTGTCCTTCGTTGAAGAGCAGACACCCCATTAGCTCTGCTCAGAAGCCACCACTCTATGGTAGGCCCATACAGTGACTTAAAAATACTTGGATTCTGGTTGGCAACAAAGTCAATTAACACACAAATTAACACTGCAAATATGTAACCAACAAAGATTACAATCAACAGCTAAGCAATCACTACATAAAGCTTTAATAATATGATCTATATCAGGTTTAATGAATGGATAAAATATCTTAGGTGGAAAGATTTTGTAATTTGCCTTTAAGCCTAAGGAACAATTTAAAATGTGAAACAGAATGAAGCTGATACACATTACCCTGAAACTCACCTGAAGTGCAGACAGAGCCACAGCACCACAGAGACATATAAGTGGATATACAGGGAAAAGAAATCTCTCTTCTTTGTGGGGCTGGATGAAGAAAATTATAAACCAGATATACATTGGAGCCAAGGTAAGCCAATATGGGTGGCCTAAATTCTGAACTGCAAGAAACAGAAAAATATCCACGTTTCACCATACTAAAACAAAACAACATATTGAATTTCAATGTTCTCTTTATCTCAAACATGAAAACATGGCCTAGGATACCCCATAAAATGTTTTAATTATTGTATTCACACCTTCTCCAATGCAGTAAAGAAGTACAAAGAGGTACATATACTTCTAACTGAACTCTCCCAAGAGCTCTAATGTCTAAGTGGAGACTCAACATGAGATTTGGCTAGAAAAATGGAAAGCAGGTGAATGGAAAATAGAACTTAATTTCTACACTGAATGAAAAAAAAAGTCTTCTCTCTTTAATGAGTCCTGCTACTAAGACTAAAGATTCCTGAGATTAACCAAAAGCATAACAAATTTATTCTTGGGTTTTAATTCCTATGTTGTGTTCAATACATCAACCTTCTTACTTATACACTAATCAGTGTGTTCAAATAGCTACAGATGAAGGGAAAACAAAAAAGAGCCAAATTCTCAAACCCATCACTGGTTTTTATTAAGTCAAAAATGACAAAAAGTTTGTTTGAAAGCAAAAAAAAAAAAAAAAATTCTTAAAGGAAGTTTATTGATCAAGTTTTCTTTTCTCTCCTGCAAATATCCATCCACTCTGAATCCCAGAATTAGAACCAAAATGTACTTAATGCAGGTGAAAGAATTAAAGGAATTTAATGGCCCTAGCTGGTGTAGCTCAGTGGATTGAGTGCAGGCTGGAGACCAGAGGGCCACCGGTTCGATTCCCAGTCAAGGGCACATGCCTGGGTTGCAGGCCAGGTCCCTAGTGGGAGCCACGTGAGAAGCAACCACACATGATGTTTCTCTTCTTCTCTTTCTCCTACCCTCCCCCTCTCTCTAAAAATAAATAAGTACAAATTTAAAAAAAGAAAAAAAAATAAAGGAATTTAATGAACACTAAGACCATGCACCTGCTGCAAAGTTCTTATGGTCAGATGCATACACACTATGTGATAAGCCTGTAACCCATAGTGAAGGCACCCCTTACTGTGCTTATATTAGTGATAATGAGCAGTGTATAGAATCATTGGCAAGTGGTAGATACAGAGCACCCCCTGTTGTCCATTATGTCTACAATGAACAAGTTCAGAAGAAAGGACTGTCATCAAGATCCACCATAAAAATAAAAATTTAAAAACCAAATTTTTTAATTAAAAAAGTCCACCTTAGCGGTGCCTGATTTAGCATGCCTAAATTATCTGTATTTTTTGTTAAAGTTTATTTATTGATTGATTTTTAGAGACAGAGAGAGAAACAAATCTCTCTGTTGTTGCATTTACTTATGCATTCATCGGTTGCTTCTTGTGTGTATCCTTTCTGGTGATCAAATCCACAACCATGGCATATTGGGATGATGCTCTAACCAACTGGGCTACTCACCCAGGGCCTAAATTATCTGTATTTTTTAAAAAAGTATTTTATTAATTTATTTTTAGAGAGGGGGGAGGGAGGGGCAAAAGAGAGGGAGAGAAACATCAATGTGAGAGAGAAACATAGATCGGCTGCCTCTCATACGTGCTCCAATCAGGGACCAAACCCACAACCGAGGCCTGTACCCTGACTGGGAATCAACCTGGTGACTTTTTGCTTTGTGGGATGACACCCAACTAACTGAGCCACAATGGTCAGGGCAATTATCTGTATTTTTGAAGAAACTCTATAGCAAGGGTATCAAACTCATTTTTACCAGGGGCCACATCAGCCTTGCGGTTGCCTTCAAAGGGCCAAAATAATTTTAGGACTGTATAAATGTAACTACTCCTTAAAAGTTAAGCAGTTGAAATTACATTTGGCCCTTTGAAAGCAACCATGAAGCTGATGTGGCCCCCAGTGAAAATGAGTTTGACACTCCTGCTCTATGCGGATAAAAATTCTTAAACTGTAATAACAAGTTTATCTCTTAAACTTTCCATTCTAAGATATTTATCATGAGATTTCAGGCTATAATTTAGGATCTGTCCCTTGCTAGGAAGTACAAGGTATGTCCGAAAAAAGTCCAGCCATTGTTAATATAACGAGAACAGTTTGCACAACATTGATGTAACCTGGCAGCCAAGGAGAGTGGACTGGAATGCACATGTGCGAACAATAATGACTTCACTGTACTAGTCAGTGAGGGCAGTAGATGCCACTGAGTGAGCATGAGTGAGAATGTGAGCCACTGTGTGGCTGTCACACACAAAATGACTGAGCGAGCATAGCAACAAATCTACATCAAATTTCGCATTAAGCTTGAACATTCCTCCATGGAAACCATTTGGATGATTAGAAGGCCACAACTATGGGCAACTAGTGACTGGCAGCTTCATCATGACAATGCGCCTACTCATGCATCATGTCTTCTGCAGTTGTTTGGTGAAACATCAAATCACCCAGGTGACTCAGCCCCCTATGGCACAGATTTGGCACGCTGTGACTTCTGGCTTTTCCCAAAACTAAAATCATCTTTGAAAAGAAAGACATATCAGACCACTGATGAAATTCAGGAAAATACAATGGGGCAGCTGATGGCAATTGGGAGAACTGTGTGAGGTCCCAAGGTGCCTACTTTGAAGGGGACTGAGGCATCATTGTTCTATGTACAATGTTTCTTGTATCTTGTATCTTCTTCAATAAATGTCTCTAGTTTTCATATAACATGGTTCGATACTTTCTGGACAAACCTCATATTTTAGGTTGGAGTTTTCTTACTTGAAGGAAAATAACCTATCTTTTACAAGTAAACAATCTTTTTCTCTTCTATATCTCAAAGGCTAACAAATGCATTTTTGAAATATGGCCTAAAATTTTGAAATGTCCTCCATATAATATACAAAAATCAAAACAACAGTTGTACTACATGATGGAATAAGTAATTTCTTTCTTAGTTCTTTATATTTTTTTCTTTTTAAAAAGTATTGTTGCTATTATAAAATACATAAAAAAGTATAAGTAAAAAACAGAAAGCACTCATTTTCTTACTAGGTGGACATTATACATTTTTAAACCAAAACTGGATTCATACTGTAGAAAACAGCTTAATATACTCTTTTCATACTTGCATTACAAACACTGCCAAATTTTCGACAAGCACACATTATTTTTATAGTCAGGAAAAAAGTTCCTTTTCAAAAAAAAGGAAAAAGTGATCCTTGAGAAATACAAAAAAATGGCAGAATCAATTGTCACCTCAATGGAACAAACAGCTGAATATAAACGTGGGGCACTGCAAGACAAATGGCCTCCTTTCCTCAGAAATCTTCAGGAGAAAAAGGTGAGAATGAGAAACCTCTTAAAAAGCTTATGGAACATAGTATTAAATTCAGTATATGACCTTTGTTTAATCCTGCTTTAAAACAAACTAACTGTAAAAATCTATTTTTCAGACAATGAAGAAAATCTGAATATCAACTTGGTATTAAATGACTTTAAGGAATGACGGCATTATAGTTATGTTAGTATAGTTAGCTAATTATTAATATTAGAAAGGAGCCGTGGCTGGTGTGGCTCAGCAGAATGAGTGCTGGCCTGCAAACCAAAGGGTCACTAATTCAATTCTCAGTCAGGGCACATACCTGGGTTGCAGGCCAGATCCCCAGTTGGGGGCGTGTGAAAGGCAACCACACATTGATGCTTCTCTCCCTCTCTTTCTCCCTGCCTTCCTCTCTCTCTAAAAATAAATAAATAAATAAAAGCTTTAAAAAAAAAAAGAAAGGAAGCACAGGGAATCACATATTAAGCTTAATGAACTAGGGAGTGGAAACAAATATTAAGCTTAAGAAACTGGGAGGCTGAAGCAGATACTTTGAGCAGCTTTCCATTCAGTTTACTAAGAGGCTACAGTATAAATAGACTCACAAACACTGCAGGGGACTGCTGCTGTGGAGACTGAGTCCTCATAACACAGGAAATCTGAGGAGCACACTGCTTGCCCTCCAGTACCCATTGCTGGAGTGTGCACCGGCAGCTCCTTCAGCATAGGAGCCTCTCTCCTCAACTAGGGGGTGGACCCATTATGAGCACCAACAGCTTGGGAAGTTGATTGGTTATTTTTTTTTTTAATTTCCTGTTTATAACCCCAGGGGAACAATGAAACCACCTCCTTTTTTTTTTTAATATATTTTATTGATTATGCTATTACAGTTGTCCTATTATCCCCCCTTCATTCCCCTCCACCCTGCACACCCTCTCCCACCCA
>CM052543.1:71283281-71318941 GCA_028533065.1 Trachops cirrhosus
AATGGAAGGGCAGATCAAGTGCTTCTCAGATAAGGGCAAGTTCAAGGAGTTCATCATCACCAAGCCCTTATTATATGAAATGTTAAAGGGACTTATCTAAGAAAAAGAAGATAAAAAACATGTATAGTAAAATGACAGTAAACTCACAATTATTAACAACCATACCTAAAACAAAAACAAACTAAGCAAACAACTAGAACAGGAACAGAACCACAGAAATGGAGAACACATGGAGGGTTAGCAACAGGGGAGTGGGAGGAGAGAGGGGGAAAAGATATGAAGAATAAGTAGCATAGATGGTAGGTAGAAAATAGACAGGGGGAGGGCAAGAATAGTAGGGGAAATGTAGAAGCTAAAGAACTTACAAGCAGGACACATGGACATGAACTAAGGGGGGGAATGTGGGTGGAAGGGGTTGTGCAGGGTGGAGGGGAGTGAAGGGGGGGAAATGGGACAACTATAATAGCATAATCAATAAAATATATTAAAGAAAAGCACAAGAGCAGAAGACATAAGACGGGAAGACAATGGGATTCATCATGATTTAAACAGAAATCAAGTTTCAAATATTAAGCTGTATTTTCTATACTGACCACTCTATTTCAGATAGCAATGCCTTACTGGAACAAATACTTTGTCAAAACAACCAAATAATTTAAACAGATTACTGGTGCTACTGTGATTTATAATAAGCAATATGTATTTGGTCTTCATCTCCATTCTGGTATAGAACTTCTAAAACTCTTGGAATTTCCTAAGTGATCAGAGTGATCAAGTGTCTTTTGTTATGTTAATTAGGAGACTTTAGGAAAGCTCCTAGATAACCTAAAATTGGGAACTGGTTGCCAGGGGAACCAATCTTATGATAGAGGGTCAGAATTTTCAATCCTACCCCCTGAACTCTGACCTCACGGAAAGGGAGAGGGGCTGGCAGTAAAGTTCAGTCACCAAAGGCCAATGGTGTAATCAATCATGCCTATGTAATGAAGCCTCCATAAAAACCAGAAAGGATGGGATCCCAGGTTGGTGAACACACAGGTGTGAGGACAAGAGAGGGCAAAGGGCCTCCAGCTTCTTCCCACATACCTTGCCCCATGCATCTCTTTGATTTGGTTATTCACTTAGATCCTAAAACAAACAAACTTAAGTACATGTTTCTCTGAGTTCTGTGAGCTGCTCTAGCAAATTAATTGCACCCAAAGAGGGGGTTGTCAGAACTTCCAATCTATAGCTAGTCCGTCAGAAGCACCAGTGACAACCTGGATATTCCACTGGCATCTGAAGAGGAGTGGTGGGGGAGGGGGGCAGTCTTGTAGAATTGGGCTCTTCAGGCTTTTCCCATTTTCTTCTCACTTGTTCATCCTGATAGGGGATTCAATAGTTGGAAAATTTTAGCTTAAGGTAAAAAGTGATAAGCCTAGCAAGTAACTGTATATGTTAAAGCTTTTGTTTTAGAAACTACAGATAAGACCTGTCCTAGCTCCTGAGAAAACAGCCAACCTCCTGGGGCACTACTAAAGATTACCACCTGGGGAGAACTGGAGTCATCCAGGCCTTTGTGTCCCAGGGAGAGACAGACACCCACCCAACCACCCACCCCTGGGAACAGCTAACTGCCCAGAATAGGAATGTTGCAGCTTCTTTCACCCAGTCCTCCCTGAATCTCAAAGCCCTCACCGTACCTTGTTTATTCCCTGCTATAAAAACCTTGGCCTGGAAAGAAAAGACAAGATGGTCTGTTGGGGTATGAACCCGTCATCTTCTGAGAGTGCCAGCGATCTGAATAAAGCACCCATAAAGATTCAATCGCTGTCATTGCTTACTGGGTTTGGTAGTGACAGGCAGCCTGAATGCCGTTGTCTTTTTCGGTTTCAATCCCATTTACATTCGAGTATCTTTCCCCTTGATATGCCCAACTACTATTTTATAGTTATGTATACAGGGGACCTTGTGTTTGGTAAATAGCACAACCTGTTTTCCTTAGGAAAACAATGTTCAGAGACCCAGACCCTGCTCAGAAGTTTTGAAGATTCAGAATGAAACATGATTAAAAACACAGGCCTTATTCATGTTAGCTTTGATTCTTTAACTTAAAATCCTTAACCTAAATGATGAGAAACAGTCCCCCCACCCTGCCTCCTATTTGCAAGTTTTTTCATCTGGTCTTCCCCTCTGGGTGATTACTTCAATCAGGCAGGGAATGACACACACGGGTTTTAATCACTGTGTTGTGACACCCGCCTTGCACCACAGCAATTTCCTGCAATCAGTGTTGCTTAAAAGGGTAATCAGAAGGCAGAGGAATAGTCAGAAAAACCTGACGTTTTTGCAGCTTGCACAGCAAAGTAAGATTAGAAGCCAAACATATCATGCTAAAAACACTAAGGAGAGGAGTAAGACAGGGGTTGGGGGCATACTTAAGGAAGTACTCAAGTTCAATTGTGTGTCACCTATTGGGAAAGTTCACTCCCTCCTGTCTAAATACAGTGATTCAGACTATTCAGAAACAGAGGTCCTAACCAAGGCCAAATTCATCAGAGACACTTACATTTTGTTATTCTTTATAAATAACCTTTTGGGTTACAGAAAACAAATGGATGGTCTCATTAGAAAATATATCTTCTCTGGATTTTAATTAATATTTAACAACACATTTCCTAACTTGAGTTCTTTAGGAGGACTCCAGAGAGGAAAGTTTTTGCACAATCCTCTCCTGACTGCCAGTGTGGAGGCCATGCTATCAACCTTGTCCTGACTTTTTCCTTAACAAATTCTGGAAACCTGAGCCCGAGAAGAAAAACCAGAGTGACCAGGGAGAAAGGGGGACATCTTCTACATCATCTATTACAAATACTAAGTATCAGTAGAAAAAAGCCTCTTTCTCTTTGAGTCTTGCAGATATATAATGTTTCTCCAGGAAAGCTCCTCCAGTTTCTAGCAAATATTTGTCTCTACCACAACTTACTGTGCCCTCTTGGAGGTCTAATAATCTTTTTACCTAGGTACACTGAACTCTGAGATGCAGAACCAAAGGTATTAAGTTGATAAACTCTGTTTTTATGTGTTCGGTGCTCATTAGATCCAAGTTCATAGCTAGGCTGTATATATTTCATCATAGACTTACTTCCCTGAAAGATGAGGCAAAAACCGGGGGATAAGCCAAGAGTGGAAAAGGTTCTAGTGACAACAGTATTAAAAACAAAGGAAAAGGGGACAAAAATAGTGAATTCTGTTAGCTAGTGTCTTCCCCCTACTTGATGAGACATCTGCCTTAAAAGAGAAAGGAGTAAAAACTTTTATCTCCAGGAAGGTATGCAGTGCTGCTGCTCAGAAAGTATCAAAGCTGAACTATGCAGAAAATTGCATCAGAATGACAAGCTGAGCATTTAACTGGTGTAAAATGTAAGGTGAGAGAAAGCTGGAAGCAGGGCCTCTGCAGGGAGTGAGTGACTCATAAACCTCCCTCTTATAGAAAGTCAATCCCTTTCATTCAAATGAGCTAAAGAGACCTTTCAAAAAGGCTAAAAGAAAGGATGTTTACTGCTCCATAGATTGAATGAAGGGGAACCACTTTATAGGCTTATAATTTTATAGAACTGTACGTAGTAAATTACAGTAAATCATTCTTGTATGTGTCAAGTCTGTACCACCAAAAGGGGAAAGCCACCAAGGTTGAAAAAAAAAAAAAGAGTGAAGGCTCTAGAAGAGTTTCAGCTGGCAGTCAACTCCAAGCAGCCATCAAGACTCCACTGGGGATTCATCCTCTGCTACAGGGAGAAGGGAAAACGGTGGGTCTTTTAACAGAGGGCATTCGCTTTTACCTTCTGAAATGTCTTGTCTGGTAATCTGATAGATATTAATAAAACACATAAACAGGCAGGAATCATATCCCAGGCTGCAGAATGCATTGCCGAGCAGACCCATTATTATTTTTGAGGGAAGATTGTTTCTTTTACCTGTCCTCCCACACCTTCGCTAGGCCTACTCTTCAGAGAGCACCACCATTCACTCACCACACAAGCATGCTTACCAACCTCAATACCTGAGAACTCATGTTACAAGGATGAGAGGCAAATCAGTGCCACAACCACTTTCTTTATTGCAACACCAAATTTCACCTCTTGATCTTTGATCCCATAGAGATGTTTTGTCCACGACTTTGCAATTTTATTCCACACTACTCTAAGTTTCCTACATGCCAAGTGTTCTTTACCTCGTCCAAACATTCTTCTTTGACAAGGGTCTACTGCCTTGCTCTCTCTTGAAGGACAGCACTCTGCCATCAACGCTCTGTAGGGCTCCTGATCATCCTCCAGACCAAACTGTACCAGACCTTAGAAATTATAACTTCTCATCCATTCTACAAATTGGATCTTATCTTCTATCACCTCCAAGTCTGTTATTTGCAAGCTTATTTCCCTGTAAAATCTCGGTATCCAAACTCCAGGGTTTTGCTAAAGCTGTTTTCAGTGGAAAGACAACCCTCAGCTCTTAACCCATTTCTGCTACTTATTTAAATATGTGGCAACTCTCACCAACTCTACCTCAGTTTCCTCATTTGGGAATAAGGATAGATAATGCCTATCTCACCAAGCTTTTCAAATGGGAAGAAGACAGTATGTGTAAAATTTGTAGTATATAGTAAGCATTTGATAAATAGAAGCTATTAATACCTGTGAAAACTTTATTTCCTTCCCCTGGCTTGAAAAGACATGCTCAGGTCTGGAATGTGTCATTAATATATGCTATCTGGCCAGGAAAGCATAGAAAGGTCCATTTGAAAACCAGGAACCATAGACAGAGTCAATATTTATATTACTACAATCACAATGGAAACTGAAATTATCGTGCTCATGCTTGTGTAGTTTCTACCTAAAATTCAGCTAATGCTGTAAAACTACTTTAAGTTTTTTTAAGAGCTCAATATTCACACTGTTCATTTCAGTAGTCCCTACACTTGAGATTCTATGTGTCTGAAATGTACCTCCTTAGTGTCTACTTGGCAAACCCCTTCTCTTCCTTCCAGGCTCAGCTCAAGAAGCACCACCTCTAAGAAGTTTTTCCTGCCACCAAGATGGACTTGCTCCTATGATTCCTGAGTATCTTTCCACTGTAACATATAATACATTGAACTATAATTATCTATTCATGTGTCTGCAGCCTTATTAAACAGCAAGTTCTATAAGGACATGTGATAAATGCTCAAAATCAATTTAGTCAACATTTCTTTAACTCAAATCCATTTATCCAGTCATTCAAGAACTATTTGTAGGTTTATTATATTCTTATATATAAGAAAGAACACTAAGGGATATATAAAAAAAACTATTATCATTTTTAATTTTCAAATAAGAAATAGTGTGCCTACCATAGCTAATGAACTTAGAGCAGAAGACTCTTACAAAATACTCAAAATAATGCCAAACAGTGCCAAATATGTAAGTAAAGTAATAGAGCTGGAGTTTCCATGACAAAAGACATGCTGTCTTACTGTTGGACACTGTACAGCATCAAAGCATCATCTTATAAAAGATAAGTCTTTGATATTTATCAAATGGACTCAACAATTATAACAAAATTAGCTGATAATCGTAACATAATTTAGGATTTAAAAGTACTTATTTTTTTTAAAGATTTTATTTATTTATTTTTAGAAAGAGGGGGAAGGGAGGGAGAAAGAGAGGGAGAGAAACATTAATGTGTGGTTTCCTCTCACACACCCCCCCCACTGGGGACCTGGCCTGCAACCCAGGCATGTGTCCTAACTGGGAATCAAACTGGCGACCCTTTGGTTCTCAGGTTGGCACTCAATCCACTGAGCCACACCAGCCAGGGCAAAGTTACTTATTATTCTTATTTGGTATAAAGAAAATCTCAACCTACTACACCACAACAGGTCTAACCAAATTAGTTCTAGGACATTATAGTGATCAGGGCACTGATGTAATCTGATGGACACTCCAGACTTTGTCCATTCATTCATTCAATCAATCATTCATTCAGTCATAATAAATCTTCATTGAAGACCTAGAATACACAAAAAATACTCCTAAGATAAAAGAAGCATTCTCTCTATAGGCCTGCTGAAGCAAAAAGGAGTTAATGCTCTTTCAAACAATGCAAATCAACCCTCCCCCCCCACTGTCAACTGAGGTAAAGATGAGGTAAAAATGTGAAAATTCCACCATCAAGAAACAATCCCTAGGTCAAATATATAGCAACAGATGGAAAGTAGACTTTTCGTGGTCAGCATGCAATAAACTATATAGATATCAAATTATAATGTTGTACACTTGAAATTTATATACTACTACTGTACTAACCAGTATTACCTAAATAAAAAGAAAGAAAGAAAGAATCAACGCCTCCCCCCCCCCCCGCACCCCACTTTCTGGCTGACTATAGCACTGTATCAGTCCTATTGACACCAGTATGACAATTCCAACTATCTCAACCAAGCTTTCTGTCACTGGGAAAGTGATCAGTTCCTGTATATCCAAAACAGCAAAACCTGAACTGAAGCTATCCCAGGTTGATCAAAGCAGGCAAACGGCCCCAAGGATTATTCTCAGTAAAATGTTGACCATAATGAAAAGCAGATGCCAACATTCAAGATAACCTGGCCACAGCTCTGCTAGATCCCCAAAACCTACCCCAGGGGTCCTTGATCCACCCAATGTTAAACTAGAACTATAATCTTGAATCAGAATTTATTTGTTCTTTCTTACTCTCCCTGTCAACCTGCTGATTTCCAGATTTATAAACTTCATCAATCTAAAGGGACTACACAAAATATGTAACATTCATATACTCTAACACAAAGTTTTACAAATAAGTAGTCAGAACATCAGTATGTAATAACCCAATTAAATGGTGAAAAAGTCACTTTTTCAAAATTAAACTCAAACACAACTTATTCACCCATACATAATAGATTTCATGTTTCCAATAGGTTCCATGTACATCAATTTATAATGTGCAATCTGAGTCTAACAGAAGTCTCCCTTGTCTTGTAGAATCAAATAAAATTTTACAACTAAACTAAAACAAGGGGCAATTTAAAACATACAAACTCTAGCTAAAGGGAGACATCTAGAGGCAAAAGCTTAAAAGTGGGGCTTTTTCTCCTATCTTTGGAGATCTTGGAGCCATAAAGAGCCTTCTGAAATTCCTTCACTTAGCACTCATGCTTTAACCATGCAGATTGTGAATTCAATTCACTGAACAAAACAATTTATTTTAACCTATTACTTGCTATCTAAAAGGTCAACATTCCCCAAATCCCAGGAGACCCAATTAAATTTCATTCTTAGGGTTACTTTAAATCTCAATCTGTTGATTCTATTAGCAGGTGGCACAGAAAAATAGTGGGTATGGCTTAAGTTGATGAGACAGATTGAAAATATTAACCTGCTCCATAAGAGAGTCCCAAGCTAATCACACGTGAAATGCTCTAAAAAGTTCAAAAGATTAAGGCAGAAGAAACTACACTTATTTTAATGAAACACTGTCTCATAAATTGCTTACTGACCTGCATGATCTGATCAGGAAGCTCTATCTCCTCCCTCTGTAGCCTTCACTAACTCAAATACACTCAGGGTACAAATGGCTGGGGGGTGGGCAGAAAAAATGGTTGACTGAGAGAAAGACAGCAGGGGAGGGGTAGAGAAGGCAGTAAATTGGCGAATGAATGCATCCCCAAACAAAAGGCATTCCTTTTTTCCTTTCTCTTAACCCTAAACTGGCCAAACTACTGAGGATGAAAAAAGGGGTTCTGTGGGAAGTAACCTCACTGGGTTGATCTGATCACAAATTTCTAACTAGGGAGGTCATGGTAGGTGGGTAGTCACACCAAAGCATATAAATTCTTCAGTAAAAGGCTTACCTTTGCCATAAGCAAGCCCTGCCTACCCACTGCTTCAGTGTATCTAGGTTAACCCAGCTTTGAAATAACTCTATTGAGACTCCTTCTAAAATGTGATCACCCTCAAGAGAGTGCATAATCTTCACCTGATGAGATCCCCTGCCTTACTTTCTCCCACTCTCATGCAGTTCCACCTTCCTTAATTTCAAATGCATAAAAGAAGCTGCAAAACTATTATTCTTTGGAGCATTTGAGATCTTGCTTCCTACCTAGCATGTGTTGTCAGTTTGGCTCAAATTCTTATTAAAATTCTCTACAGATGTGGACCATTCTTACATCAATACTACCTACCCTCTCATGTTGACCCCACCCCCCACTTGTTACGCTTTGTCTAAAGGTTTTCTAAACTTTTCCCCCAACACCTGATACTGAAGTAATGCAAATTAAACAAAGAAAATATAATACCAAATGTGTATATGTACAGAAAATGTCTGGAAAAATATACTCCAAGGTGTTAACAATAGCTACCTGGAAGTTATGGGATTATGAATATGTTTATTTTCTTATTGTTGGTACCATATTAATTTTCTAATGAGTAGAGGAAAAAGGAACTTTTAATTTAAAAAAATAGTAGTATCAAAAGCCATGGCATACCCAACAGAGCCCTCACTACTTTGAAACTGAGAATAACAGACAGTAGGTCTAACAGAAAGCTAAATCCAAACATCACATTAATCAAGGAGAATTATTAAGTGGCAACATATTATCACTGTACTATACTCAAGTGATAAAATGAGGCAACTGAATTAAAATGTCAAAGCCCAGGCAAATTAAGCTATTTCCTAACTTTTTCCCAGTCTCATAAGGCCTTACCATAAAGATCAGGTCCATGTGGAGTAAAAACATTATACAAAACAATGTTGAGTGGTGCAATCACCAACTTCCCATAATAGTAGCTGTCGATGAGCACCACAGGCACCTGAAACAGAGCAGAAAGTACACAGCAATTGCAGAGTTTTGCTCTGGAAACATCCTTACAATGCTAATAGGATAAACTTCAAAATAAAAACAAAATCAACTCCTAATGTTCTCTTTCCCACATCAGAAGTTGTTTTCACATAGTAGAATATACAAATAATGTATTATAAAATTAGATACCTGAAATGTATATAGTATTATTAACACATATTAATTACCCTAGTAAATTAGCTTAAACTAAGTTAAAAAAAAAACAGCAATTGCTTTCATAAAACTTGAGAACAAAACAAGAAAATGAGAAAACTCACCAGAAAGAGTATTAGGGCCACCAGTGACCAATGAAAGAAACTCCTCCACCAGCATTTCATGACCAGAACATCAAAGGCAATAGGTAAACTATTTAACAGACAAATAGGAAGCAGGGAGTTAAATACTTAGAGAGACTATAGACAGGTAAGATTCACACATACCTCCTGTTGGACTGAGAACAGTATGTCTCTAGCAGTTATAGTGAGGAAAAAAAGTGGTACATGAGAGGAAATCTTCTCAAAAAATACATTGTTCTCTTCATAGGACCCATCAGATCAGTATCCCATGAAGCACAAGAAATATAAATAACGAGCTTCTGCAATGAGCTCTGTTTTATATATATTTATGTGTAATGGAAATTTAAAATATATTAATTATAAGGAAATGTAGCCTACTGTCCTACACCCACCCTGCCAAATAAATAAATACTGGTTTTTCCCTTTCCTGATATATTAAGATTTTAGCAATATTATTACAAACTTGACATGAATTCTGATATATCCTTTTCTGATACCATTCACTCTTTTTCCTTTCACTTAAATTCCTTAAGCAAGGAATATATATGTTGTCTTCACTGTTTCTTCCTTAAGGTCTAGCATCAAACTGTTAAGAATGATCTGCAGTGACATCAGAGGAATGGCAGTACGAAAGATCCCCTTGGTCTCTTCCCTGGAAATTCGAACAAGTTGAACAGCTATAACTCAACTAAGGATTCCCTGCTCAATATATAGTCATGCCTAAGAGACCCATGCATTCCAGCATCTAAAGGTAGACAAGCAGGATCAAATGGGGAGGGGGAAGGAGAGGATGGAGGAGAGCTCAGACTGGTCATGGATACAGTCTTGCAGCCAGGAGCCCAGGGGCAGGCTCAGCCTGGAGAAGGGAGGAAGCCAGCTGTGGCTGGCATTTCTTTCAGCTGGAAGGAGCAGAGAGACTCAGTAGGCACTCCTGCAGGAGCAGTAAAAACTGTGGCTGAGCCGAAAGACCTGGGCAAGGACACAACACAGGGGTTCTGCCACAGCTGTCGGACAGTTGGCATTCCAGACAAAGGAAGAAAGCCACAGAGCCCTGCCACCCCAAAGACTCAAAACTTGCCTCCTGTCACCTTTGGTGTCAGGTTGTGAAGCACATTATTTGCAAACCCGAGATTAATTACTACAGAATCACTATTTCCTCTGAGCAAAGGCTGTACTCTGTGGCTGATTCCCAGTTTGGGTGCATGGAAAGGGAATCCCTCAAAGTTATCAGAGATCATCATTACCAAAAGGACAGAACAAAGTAGGCAGCTGGATTTCCCCAGACAACTCCACCCCCAAGTGCTACAGCTATACTGACAGCACCTGGAGAGGTCAGCTTTGGGATTTCACAGAGTTAAAAAAAATGAGTGACTCAGCACCACCTATTGGAAAATAATAGAAAGACCTTTTCACATTAGTCTACTAGAGGAGTGCCACTAATACAATGATGCCTAGACAGAGAAGGAAACCATCAAATAACATGAATAACCAAGGTAGTGAGGCCACTCAGAAAGAAAATGAAAACTCTCCAGAAAGCAAACGTGAATACACGTAACTATGTGATGTGATATAAATGACAGAATTGAAGACTGCAGTTCTGAAAATACTCAGAAAGATACAAGAAAATACAGACAGGGAATTTAATGCACTCATAAAAGAAATTAATGAACAGAACAAGTACTTACCAAAGAGACCGAAACTTTAAAAAAGAACCAAACAGAAATCCTGGAGATGAAGAATTCAATAAAAGAGACCAGGAATAAACTAAAGAGCATAGAAAACAGAGCCTACAGATGGAAGAAAGAATTAGTGATATTGAAGATAGAAACCTAGAATGATGCAGAGGAAAGAAGAGAGACCTGAGTATAAACAGAAAAACATGAACTTCCGGCCAAGATGGAGGCATAGGTAGACACACTGTGCCTCCTTGCACAACTAAAAGAAGGACAACAACAAATTTAAAAACAAAAACCAACCAGAACTGACAGAAAATCGAACTGTATGGAAGTTCGACAACCAAGAAATTAAATAAGAAACATTCATCTGGTAAGAGGGGTGGAGACAGGCAGCTGGGCAGACAGGACTCACAGCAAGGCTGTGGCTGGCGGACCCGGTGAGACGGTGGGCTGGGGACTGGGCGGTCCCACATTTGCGTGCAGATGAACCAGGAGGAACAACTGGGGATCGAGACAGACCTCGCAACCTAGAGTTCCAGCAGGGAAATAAAGCTTCAAAGCCTCTGACTGAAAACACCTGGGGGTTGAGGGGGCAGCAGGAGAAACTCCCAGCCTCACAGGAGAGTTTGTTAGAGAGACCCACAGGGTCCTAGAACATACACAAACCCACCCACCCAGGGAATCAACACCAAAAGGTCCCAATTTGATTGTGGGTAGCAGAAGAAGTGATTGACAGCCAGCAGAGAGGAGCAAGCAGCACTGTTCCCTCTCAAACCCCTCCCCCACATACAGCATCACAACACAGTGAACTGGGTTGCCCTGCCCTGGTGAACACCTAAGGCTCTGCCCCTTACTACGTAACAGGAGCACTGAGACAAAAAAAAAAAAAAGGCCCAAATGAAAGAACAGATCAAAGCTCCAGAAAATATACAACTAAGCAACGAAGAGATAGCCAACCTATCAGATGCACAGTTAAAACACTAGTAATCAGGATGCTCACTTCATTGGTTGAGTATGGTTGCAAATTACATGAAAAAATGAAGGCTATGCTAAGTGAAATAAAAGAAAATGTACAGGGAAACAACAGTGAAGGGAAGGAAACTGGGACTCAAATCAATGGAGTGGATCAGAAGGAAGAAAGAAACATCAAATCAGAAAAGAATGAAGAAACAAGAATTCAAAATACTACGGAGAGGCTTAGGAACCTCCAGGACATCTTTAAACGTCCCAACATCTGAATCATAGGGGTGCCAGAAGGAGAAGAGGAAGAGCAAGAAACTGAAAACTTATTTGAGCAAATAATGAAGAACTTCCCCAATCTGGCAAAGAAAAGAGACTTGTAGGAAGTCCAGGAAGCTCAGAGAGTCCCAAAGAAGTTGGACCCAAGGCACATCATAATTACATTACCCAAGATTAAAGATAAATTGAGAATCTTTTTTAACTTTATTTTTTCATTTTAATTGTTGCTCAAGTACAGTTTTCTGCCTTTTTCTCCCATCCCAGCCCAGCCCCCCAGCCCTCCCGACCTCCCTCCCAATTCCACCCCCACCCTAGTTTTTGTCCATGTGTCCTTTATACTTGTTCCTGAAAACCCTTCCCCTTTTCCCCTGTAATTCCCTCCCCTCTTCCCTCTGGTCACTGTCAGTCTGTTTTCTATTTAGTGTCTTTGGTTATATTCTACTTGTTTCTTTGTTTTGTTGATTAGGTTCCTGTTAAAGGTGAGATCATATGGTATTTGTCTTTCACCACCTGACTTATTTCGCTTAGCATAATGCTTTCCAGCTCCATCCATGCTGTTGCAAAGGGTAGAAGCTTCTTCTTTCTTTCTGCTGCATAGAATTCCATTGTGTAAATGTACCATAGTTTTTTGATCCATTCATTTACTGATGGGCACCTAGGTTGCTTCCAACACTTGGCTATTATAAATTGTGCTGCTATGAACGTTGGGGTGCATAGGTTCTTCTGGATTGGTTATTTCAGGGTTCTTAGGATATAGTCCCAACAGTGGAATTGCTGGGTCAAAAGGCAGATCCATTTTTAGTTTTCTGAGGAAATTCCATCCTGTTTTCCATAGTGGTTGTACCAGTCTGCAATCTCATCAACAGTGCACTAGGGTTCCCTTTTCTCCACAACCTCTCCAACACTTGTTGTTTGTTTCTTTGTTTATGATGGCCATTCTGACTGGTGTGAAGTGGTATCTCATTGTGGTTTTAATTTGCATCTCTCTGATAGCTAGTGATACTGAGCATATTTTCATATGTCTCTGGATGCTCTGTATGTCCTCCTTGGAGAAGTGTCTGTTCAAGTCCTTTGCCCATTTTTTAATTGGACTGCTTGTCTTCTTAAAGTGGAGTCCTGTGAGTTCTTTATATATTTTGGAGATTAAACCCTTACAAGGGGAGAACCTTAAAAGCAGCAAGAGAAAAGGAGACAGTAACCTACAAAGGAGTTCCCATTAGACTGTCAGCTGATTTCTCAAAAGAGACCTTACAGGCAAGAAGGGGCTGGAAAGAAGTATTCCAAGTCATAAAAAGCAAGAACCTACATCCAAGATTACTCTGCCCAGCAAAGCTATCGTTTAGAATGGGAGGGCAGATAAAGTGCTTCCCAGATAAGGTCAAGTTAATGGAGTTCATCATCACCAAGCCCTTATTATATGAAATATTAAAGGGACTTAGGTAAGAAAAAGAAGATAAAAAATATGAACAGTAAAAGACAACAAACTCACAGTTATTAACAACTGAACCTAAAGCAAAAACAAACTAAGTAAACAACTAGAACAGGAACAGAATCACGGAAATGGAGATTACAAGGAGGGTTATCAGCAGGGGAGAGATGGGGAAAAGGTACAGAGAATAAGTAGCATAAATGGCAAGTAGAAGATAGACAGGGATAGGTTAAGAATAGTATAGGAAATGTAGAAGCCAAATAACTTATATATATGACCTACGGACATGAACTAAAGGGGGGGAATGGGGTGAGAGGGGGTATGCAGGGTGGAGGGGAATAATGTGGGCAAAATGAGACAACTGTAATAGCACAATCAATAAAATATATTAAAAAAAGAAAATAAAAAGCAACATAAGAATAACAGGCATACCCGAGAAAGAAGGGAATAGAGAGCCTATTCAAACACACAGTGGATGAGAACTTCTCAAACCTATGGAGAGAACAAGATCCTTGAATCCAAGAAGCAAAAGAACACCTGGTTACCTCAATCCAAAGAGGTTCTCCAAGGCACACTGTATTAAAACTGTCAAAAATTAATGACAAAGTCTTCTCAAAGTAGTCATGGAAAAGAAGGAAGTTTTCCTTATAAAGGAAAGGCCATCAGATTACCATAGTAGTTCTTAGCAGAAACTCTACAAGACAGAAGAGAGTGGAACCAAATATTCAAACTACTGAAAGAGAAAAATTACCAGCCAAGAATAATATATCCAGAAAAGTTATCCTTTAAATATAAAGGAGAAATAAAGACTTCTCCAGACATACAGAAGCTGAAGCAATTTATCACCAAAGGGCCACCACTGCAGGGAAATACTCAAAGGGGTTATTCTACCTAAAACAAAGAAGTAAAGGTCATAACACTACAAGTAAGATCACCAAAAAAACCTTACAGCATACACAGAGATAATTTGTGACAACAAAATATTAAAAGGAGAGGGGGAGATAAAGGTCTGAATTTGCAAAGAAGGAGAGAGATCAAATGGATTCAAAAGAAAAAAAAACTACTGTATATATGAAACTTTCTGTCATAAACCTAATGCTAACCACACACAAAAACTCCAAAACTGAGATACACAGCTTAAAAAAGAGAGAAGTATGAAATACCACCAAACAAAATCAACAGATGGAAACAAAGGAAAAGAACCAATGGAGGCACAGAGCTACCAGAAAACAAAGGATAAAATGGCTACAGGAAATCCTCATTCATCAATAATTACCCTAAATGAAATGGACTAAATTCACCAACAAAGAGGCACAGAATAGCAGACTGGATAAAAAAAACAAAACACAACGATATGTTGCCTTAAGGAGACACATCTAAGCCACAAAGAAAAAGGTAGATTCAAAGTGAAAGGGTGAAAATGACTCTCCAAGCAAGTAACATCCGGGGAAAAGCAGGTATAGCCACACTTGTACCTGACAAAATAGATTTCAAGATAACAAAGGTAAAAAGAGACAAAGATGAACATTTTATAATAAAAAAGAGGACATTACATCAAGAAGACATAACACTTCCTAATATAGATGCACCCAATCAGAGAGTACCCAAAATATACAGAGCAACTACTCACAGAACTAAAGGGAAAAACAGACCAAAACACAATCACAGCTGGGGACCTTAATACTCCACTGACAAAGGAACTCAGATTTCAAGCCTTGGCTACTGGGAAAATGCACAGTACAGGGTGGTGCAGTATGGAAAAAAATTTAGCTGCAGAGTTAGAATTTCCTGGATCCAAAGCACACATTATTGTAAAGGAAAATCACTCCACCTCTTGGACTCTATTTTCTCATTTATAAAGCACTAATAATTGACTTCTCCTGTAGAGCTATTATAAGCTTTAGGGATAAAGTGTGTACAGAGTTTAGCAGTGTCTAACATACAGCAGATGCTTAATAGTTTTCTATTCTCATTTAAATAAATAAAACCAATTAGCACTAAGAAAAATATTATTCCATTTCCCAGTCTTTGTAGGTCCAAATAATTCCTCTAACTTTAGGTCCTATGCAGAGAATACGGAGATAACCTAACATTAAGATTTACTATGTACACAATGATACAAGGAAGATGAATTGTATTAGTTTCTTACCCAAGAGCCACACAGAATGGCCAGCCTACAATAGCCCCAGCTGCTACTCCAAGCACAGCAATGGAAGTCTTGTCCATATACCAGCCAGTCATGGCTATCAGTGTAGTATACATACAGAAACTACTAGGAAGAAATGCTGTAAGAATAAAGAAATGAAAAAAAAGAGGTTCAGGGATAATAGTTTAAGTACCAATTTTTAAAAATGTACCTACACTGCAAAGTGTCAATAACCAAGAATATATCTTGAGCAATGCTGTATTAGAAAAGGGCAGCAAAGTGATATACCTTCAAAAAAAATTAAATGCAATGATTTTCTTATTTTCTGTTATATTTTAGGTACCAATACATCACCCAATTAAAAAATACCAACCATGCTATTCCTCTCCTAGCCTGTACCTCAAATCTAAAATGTACACAATTTCAGGTTCCCCAGGTTATATTTACAGGCATGGAATATGCTTCAAGAAACTTAGAGCAACTGCTGACCATCTATTTCTGAAGAAGCTTATCTTCTGTAGTCTTTTGAGGCTGTCCAGGTTACCACCCTGTACCCCACAGGAATTTTAGGAAGCCTTTCAAGAACCAAATGTTGGTTAACATCCCTCCTTTACATAAGTTTGGCCTTTAGATGTCCCCCTAATTATTGCCATCTAGCATAACTGTTGTACACAGCAAAGGGTTATTTTCAGGTTCTCAGCCACAGTGACATTTGATCAAAGTGTTTCCACCAACTCTAAACAAAAATGCAGATCCGCTTCTCCCTACTGTATGAGGCCTACTTCCCCTAGCACTACAAAGAAAAGCCAGTACCAACTCCAATAAAAACCACAATGAACAGGCAATAAGATTTAAGAAACTTAACAAAAGTTCAAGGGTTCTGTATCAAAGGATGCCTTGAACTGATCTGTGCCTTAACATCCTCAACTGAGATTACAAAAATGAAGATACTCCCAGGTATCTCCCTTATATAAGAATCAATTTTAGGAGTAGCAAAGTAACTATAAAAACATGTAGGGTACAACCTTGACAGATAAATGCTGAATACCATCTGTGCCATCTCATCTGCAAATTCCAGCTGCCAAGGCAGAGGCAAAGGGGGCAGAGGAATCTCAGGTCTCTGCCAGCTCAGAGGGGAGAGCATAGTCTCATTTAGGACACTGGCTCTCAAAGGTACTCCAGTGTGGAGCCCTGAGGTCTCTAAAGAATGACTTAGATTTTGATAGTCTTTGAAAAAATGTATATACTTCTGAGCTGGATACTATTTTTTGTGCATATTTAGTGTGTACATTAGATTTTGGTACACACAAGCAGAAATTAAAATTGAGATAATTATGTGCAGTCACTTAAATTTTCTGGAGAATTGGGAACAGGATACCTTTTGGCGGCAGGTTACCTTGGCTCAGGTCATAGAACACAAATGTTCACTGGCAGCATAGTTTGGAAGCCACCATTCTAGATTGAGGTTATTTTCAATATCTAAAGTTTAGTGTAAAAAAAAACCAGTAAAAGACTTATACCTTTTCAGAATACACCGCAAATACTGAAAGGAGCAGAATGGAGAACCATTAAGAACAGGGTTTTTAGGCACAAGAACCTTCTTGAGCAAAATAAGAAAATTATATTCCCTCCCCTAACAACAAAGAAAGGCAGGGGGTGCCTGTGTGTTTTAGCCTTACAGTGATAAGAAATACAATAATGTAATAGAAAACAACCTGATGAAAACAACAGCTATACCACTTATAAACTGTTTGACTTTCAGTAAGTCATCTCACCTTTCTAAGTTCTAGCAAAACTGAGAAAATAGTTATCTTACCTAATTTTGTAAAGGTCATTCAAGATTGTGTAGCTAACAGAGCAAATTATTCATGTTATACAAATATAACATATCTGGACAAATTCTTTCTTTTGATACAACTGTGAAATATCAGTCAACCTATTGTGCCCTCACAATTGTGCTCTTTTACTTACCTGAAGATGAGCAGAACATGCCAGTGCTGAGAACCAAGAAAGCTAGCATCATTCGACTTACATGCAGCCCAAACTTCTTGCACACAGCCCTAGAAGAAAGGCAAAGACTATCAGCATAAAAAATCTTAGGGATGTAAATTTCAAATCAAAAGACAAAAACATGCTTGCATCACAGAGAACACTGACTATGTCAAGTCAAATACCAAACAGTTTTGACAGGTTTGTTAGCAATTTTCATGTGCATAAGAAACCCAAATGTTCTTACTCCTTACGCAGGAGCAAAGCGCTCTCCCAAAGATGAAACGTATACCTTCTATGCTAAGGGTATGTCTACTAACAATAGGAAAACAGCATGATGTTGTGGAAAAATAATAGGCCTCAGACTCAGATGGGAACAGGTTTAAATTTGGGCCCTGTCACTTACTGGCAGTGACACTCATGTCTAGTTACATAATCACTGTCAGATTTCTCATCTGTAAAAGTGGATAATAATTACCTAATTTGCAAAGTTTTGTGAGGACAATGCATGGTAAAGTGCTCATAAGAGCACCTGGCAGAGTTGTTCAATAAATGGTAGTTATCAGAAAAAGACTGGGTAGGAGATATGCCAGAGTGTTAATAAGTGGTATTTAAGTCAGTGTTTCTCATACTTAGGCAATTATACAATTCCTTTTACTTTTTTTTGTAGGTTTTTAAAAACATTATTATTGCTTCATTCAAACTTTGTTCAAATATAGCCATATGTTATTTTCTTACTCAGGTTCCTTATTGCATTTCAGAGCTTCTTTTTAAAATAATTTTGCTTCTTCCTAAGTATACCCTTTAGAAGTTCCTTTACTGAAGCTCTGTTAACGGTAAACTTTATTTTTTGTTTGGCTTCTTTTTCTTTATTTTTTGCCTGAAAAGTCATTATTTAGTTATTAGTCTTAAAAGATGGCTTAGCTGAGTATACAATTTTAGGATGACAGTCATTTTCTCTCAGCACTTTAAAGATATTACTTTTTTTGTCTTTGGCTTTTAAGAAGTTTTCTGTCAGTCTATCTAACATTCCCTTGCAGGTAATCTATTAAGTCCTCTGTCAACTTTTAAGATCTTCTTTGTTCTTTGTCTAGTTTTCTTAATTCCTTTTTAATTATCCCTATCAGGATATGAATATCCCTATTCAGGCTTCCTGAATCTGTGGATTAGCATTTCTTTTCATCAACTCTGGAAAATTCTTAGCTATTATGTGCCTCTCCCCATTCTCTCTATCATCTCTTAGAACCTGATTAGATATACATCAGATCTTTACTGTATAGTGGACACATAGGTTGTTTCTAATCTTGGTTATTGTAATTAGTGTGGCAATGAACATTTTTAAACTCTTTTACTCTTAACCTCTTGTATATTTTCTTTTGTTGTCACTCTGTACTAAATTCTTAGTAATTTCAGATCAGTCTTCTATTTTACTTGTTAGCAGTGTCTAGTCATCTATTTTAACTATCCAGTGAATTCTAAATATCAATTATTACATCTTTATTTCTACAAGTTCTGTTTGGTTCTTTTTCAAATCTCCCTGGTTATTTTTCTAGTCTCAGTTTGTGTGCATGTGTATGTGTTCCTCCTTTCAGTTCTTTTTATTTTTAAAGTATATTTTATTGATTATGCTATTACACTTGTCCCAATTTTTTTCTTCCCTTTATGCCCCCTCCACCCTGCAACTCCCCACCCTCCACCATCTCCCCCCACCCCACCTTAGTTCATGTCCATGGGTTGTACACATAAGTTCTTCGGCTTCTCCATTTCCTATACTATTCTTAACTTACCCCTGTCTATTTTATGCTTACCAATTATGCTTCTCATTCCCTGTATCTCTTCCCCCATTCTCCCCACTTCACTCCCCATTGATAACCCTCCATGTGATCTTTATTTCTATGACTCTGTTCCTGTTCTACATGTTTGCTTAGTTTTTGTTTTTGTTTAGGTTCCATTGTTGATAGTTACGAGTTTCTTGTCACTTTATTGTTCACAGTTTATCTTTTTCTTAGATAAGTCCTTTAACATTTCATATAAGGGCTTGGTGATGATGAACTCCTTTAACTTCACCTTATCTGGGAAGCACTTTATCTGCCCTCCCATTCTAAATGATAGCTTTGCTGGATACAGTAATCTTGGATGTAGGTTCTTGTCTTTCATGATTTCAAATACTTCTTTCCAGCCCCTTTTTGCCTTCTCAAGGTTTCTTTGAGAAATCAGCTGATAGTCTTATGGGAACTCCTTTGTAGGCAACTCTCTCCTTTCTTCTTGTTGTGTCTAAAATTCTCTCCTTATCTTTAACATTGGGTAACTTAATTATGATGTGCCTTGGTGTGTTCCTTCTTGGGTCCAATTTCTTTGGGACTCTCTAAGTTTCCTGGACTTTCTGGAAGTCTGTTTTCTTCACCAGATTGGTGAAGTTTTCCTTCATTATTTGTTCAGATAATTTTCAGCTTCCTGATCTTCCTATTCTCCTTCTGGCACCCTTATGATTTGGATGTTAGAGTGCTTAAAGTTGTCCCAGAGGTTCCTAAGCCTCTTCTCATTTTTTTGCCTTCTTATTTCTTCATTTTGTTCCACTTGGATGCTTATTTCTTCCTTTTGTTCCAAATTGTTGACTTGAGTCCTGGTTTCTTTCCCTTCACTGCTGGTTCTCTGTAATTTTTGTTTTATTTCACTTTGTATAGCCTTCATTTCTTTCTTCATTTTGCGACTGAGCTCAATCAATTCTTTGAGCATCCTGATTACCAGTGTTTTGAACTCTGCATCAGATAGGTTGTCTATCTCTTCATCACTTAACTCTTTCTCTGGAGTTTGATCTGTTCTTTCATTTAGCCCATATTTTTTTGTCTTGGTGCAGTTGTTAAGTTGTTAAGGGGTGGAACCTTAGGTATTTGCCAGGGCAGGGCAGCACTCTTTGCTGCACTGTGGCACTTTCTGTGCTCAGAGAGGGAACAATGCCACTCACTTGCTCCTCTCTAGCCCCACTTTCCAAGAACTCTCCTGTGAGACTGGGAGTTTCTCCCACCTTCATGACCCCTACAATATTTGACAGCTAGAGGTTTGAGTCTTTTGTTTCCCAGTGAGCCAGCCCCTCCTTACCCACATGGTGCACCACCTTGCCTCAGGTCCTCTTTGCCACCCAGCTGCCCATCTCTGCCCCTTCTTGGTGTGGATGAATGTTTCTTTAACTCCTTGGTTGTCAGAGTTCCATGTAGTTTGTTTTCTGGCAGTTCTGGTTGTTCACTGTTTTTTAAATTGGTTGTTATCCTTCCTTTGGTTGTGCAAGAAAGCAAAATGTTTCTACTTATGTCTCTATCTTGGCCAAAACACCTGCAGTTTCAGTTCTTTTTTAATTTCTTTTTATTTTATTGTGGTAAGAACACTTAATATGAGATCTACACTCTTAACCAATTTTTTAAGTATAAAATACAGTATTATTGTTATCCATAGGCATAATGTTTTATAGCAAATCTCTAGAACTAATTCAGATTGTGTAACTGAAATTGTATATCCATTGATTAGCAACTTCCCATTTCCCCCTCCCCCCAAGACCTAGCAACCATAATTCTATTCTCTTGCTTCCATGAATTTGACTGTTTGAGAAACATCATATAAGTGAAATCACTCAATATTTGTCCTTCTGTGACTGGTTATTTCACTTAGCCTAATGTCCTTAAAGTTCATCCATGTTGCCACATATTGCAGGATTCCCTTCTTTTTTAAGACTGAATAATATTTCAACATATGTACATAACATATTTTTCTCCATTCATCTATCAATGGACATTTAGGCTGTTTTCAATCTAGGTTATTGTAAACAGTGCTACAATGAATATGAGAGTGTGGATATTGCTTTGAGATTCTGATTTCAATTCTTTCAGGTAAATACTGAGAAGTGAAATTGCTGGTAGATCTACTTTTAATTTTTTGAGGACCCTCATACTGTTTTCCATAGTGACAGTGCCATTTTGCATTCCCACCAACTGTGTGTGGATTCTAATTTCTCTACATCCTTGCCAACATTTAAGATTCTCTCCTTATCTTTAACCTTTGTTAAAATAGTCATTGTAACAGGTATAAAGTGATCTCACTATGTTTTTGACTTGTATTTCCCTGATGATTAGTGACATTGATTATCTATCATGTATCTGTTGGCCTTTTGTATGTCTTCTTTGGAGAAATGTCTGCTCAAGTCCTTAATCCTTTATATAATCAGATTATTAATGTTTTTGGTATTGAATTATAGGAGTTCCTTATATATTTTGGAAATGAAGCTCTTATCAGATATATGGTTTGCAATTATAATATTTTTTCCATTTTGTATGTTCCTTTGCACTCTACTGATTGATTAGTCTCTTGTTGCTGATTCATGTTTTTAATTCCCTTTTATTTCTTTGAAATTATCAAATATACTTATTTTACATTCTTATTTTAATAATTTCTAATAAATGAAGTTTTGTAGGTCAGCTTTCTATTGTTATGTGTGCTGGCTCTTGGTCATAATGTCTTGTTACCTTTTGTGCTCAGTGATTTATTTTTATTATAATTTCTTGTTCTCTAAAACTTAACCTGTGGTAAGTCTTTGACACTTGGGTTAAGAATTCTCTCCTCTAAAGAAATTTTAGGAGGAAGTCCAATCAAGGTGGCAGCATAGGTAAACATGCCTCCTTGCACAACCACACTGAAATTACAACTAAATTATAGAAGAGCCATCACTCAGAAACATCAGAAATCAAGCTGAATGGAAGTCTGACAACCACGGAATTAAAGAATCTACATCCATCCAGACTGGTAGGAGGGGTGGAGATGTGGAACAGGCTGGTTCCACATCCATGTGTGGTGGATAAAAATTTGGGAGGGGTATCAGGAGCAAGGAGTCCCAGGCCCACATCAGGACCCCAGCACATGGTTCCAGTGCCAGGAAGGTAAGTCCCCATAACTTCTTGCTGCAAAAACTCGTGGGGATTGAGTTGTTGGAACAAACTTCTGGAGTCTCAAGCAATATCTCTTAAAGAACCCACACAAAGACTTACAGATTCACTCCCTCCTAGCTCTAGCAACGGGGTAGCAGCTTGAAAGGCACCAGTGGTATACAGGGAGAAATTGAAGTGTCTGGCATTAAAGCAAGAGCTGGGGGGCAGCTTTATTCCAGACAGAAAAACAGACAGAGATCATTGTCCCTTTTTTGAACCCTCCTCCACAGAGCCACAGAGTCAGCGAGCTGGTGCCATATCTGAGACCCCATCAACCTGGCTAACACTGTTTGGCCCACCCTGGAGGTACCCTGAAACTCCTTCCCACACAACTTACGGGCCTATCCAAGCTGTTAACGGTAACTTTCCTACATGAATGGCTAGTCTAGGCTCATGCTTCATAACTTCCTAAATCCTCTCAAATAAGCAACAGCAGCCAGCTTCTATGAACCCCCAACACCTGTACCTCTTGCTAAGTGGCCCTAGCCTGGCATTCACAGCAGCCAGCTCAGATTCATAGTTTGGCTTCACCTGGGAATCTCCAAGCCCAGCACAAATAGCAGTCATCTCAGATTGCTTTATAGCTCATGCAGGGTGGCTGTGGCCAGAACACTGGTGGGAGCTAACCTTAACCTGCACAACCTGTGAAACCCCCAAGCCTGCGCACCCAATGGACAGCTACAGACCACATCAGAGCACTACCACTCTGCCCCTGCACAGCTGATCCTCCATCAGGATCAGGAGGGCAGGGGTTGGTGGTCAGTGGACACAGTCAGTACTTGCAGCTGACTGGGCTGGGTAAATCCCTCCCATTGATCTGCCAACAGCAACCAAGGCTCAACTACAAAAGGAGGGTGCACTCAGCCCACACGAAAGGAGCACATCGAGTACCCAGGCTGGGTGATAAGGGAGACTGTGCCACTGGACCCTATAGGACATCTAGTATATTAGGCCACTCTACCAAGACAGGGAGTCAGAGCAGCTCTACCTAATACATAGAATCATATGCAGGAAGGTTGTCAAAATGAAGAGACAAAGAAACATGGCCCAAATGAAGAATGGGTCAAAACTCCAGAAAAAGAACTAAACAAAATGGAGATAAGCAATCTATCACATGCAGAGTTCAAAACACTGGTAATAAGGAATTTAGTGAGGACCTTGACAGCATACAAAAAGATCCAATCAAAGCTTCAAAAGTCAAGAAATTTAAAGTATATCTACCCTATTATCTGACCATAATGTTAAATATAATTAAAATTAAGTATAAAATAGAAAGGAAAAAAAACACAAGTGTGTGAAGATTAAACAACATGCTTCTAAACAAAAATAGCTGAAAGAAGAAAATAAATAGAAAAGCAAATCTACCTTGAGACACACAAAAATTGAAAAACAACCTAACAAAATCTAGTATGAAGCAAAAGCAGTTAGAAGAGAATACACTATGGCTATGCAGAGCTACCAAAAGAGCAGGAAACACTTCCAAAAATTGATTTAAATTTACACATGAAGAAACCAGAGAGAGAGAGGCAGAGGGTGAGAGAGAGAAATTATAAAATAAGTAGGAAAAATTTATAACAAAAATCAGAGCACAAGTAAATGAAATAAAAATACAAGAGAAAAGACTAATAAAAATAAAAGCTAATTCATTGAAAAATAAACTGAAAAATGTACAGTAAGATTCATCAAACAGGAAAAAGACAACAAAAATGAAATAAAAAATGAAAAGATGTCAACTGATACCACAGATTAAAATAAATCATTAGACTTCTATAAACAAATATATACCAACCAATTTGACAATCTAGATAAAATGGATTTTCAAAATCATAGAGCTCCCCAAGGCACAAATAGAAAGAAACAGAGAATCTGTATAGACCAATTCTTAGCAATGAAATTGAGGCAGTAACCAAAAAGAAAAAAAAGATCCAACCAGAAATGAAGAATATGCTAATTGAAATGAAGAACAATTTACAAACAACAGTAAAGTGAATTAAGCTAAGAATCAAATCAATGATTTGGAACATAAGGAAGCAAAATACAACCAATCAGAACAACAACAAGGAAAGAAAATCCAAAAAAACTGAAGATAGTGTAAGTGGCTTCTGGGACAACTTCAAGAAGCCCAACATTAACATCATAGGGGTGCCAGAAGGAGAAGAGAAAGAGCAAAAAATTGGAAATATATTTGAAAAAATAATGAAAGAAAACTCCCTAATTTGGTGAAGGAAATAGACATGCAAGTCCAGGAAGCACAGACAGTCCCAAACAAGATGGATGCAGAGACCCACTCTAAGACACATCATAATTAAAATGACAAAGATTAAAGATAATGAGAAAATCTTAAGTGCAGCAAAAGAAAAGCAATTAGTTACCTACAGGGGAGTTCCCATAATACTGTCAGCTGATTTCTCAAAAGACACTTTGCATGCTAGAAGGGATTGGCAAGAAATACTCAAAGTCAGGGAAAGCAGGGACCTACAGCCACAACTGCCCTACCCAGCAAAGCTATCATTTAGAATTGAAGGGCAGATAAAGAGCTTCCCAGATAAGAAAAAACGAAAAGAGTTCTTTATCACCAAACCATTATTATATGAAAGGTTAAGGGGACTTATTTATGAAAAAGAAAATCAAAACTATGGACAGTCAAATGGCAATAAATACTCTATCAACAACTGAATCTAAAAAACAAACTAAGCAAACAAGAAGAACAAAGACAGAATCTTGAATACAGAGAGCATTTTGATGGCTTCCAGATAGGATGGGGGTGTGAAGAATGGGTGAAGAGGGGAAGGAATTAAGAATTACAAATAAGTAGTTACAGAATATCCATGAGGATATAAAGTACGGTATAGGAAATGGAGTAGCCAAAGAATTTGTATGCATGACTCATGGACTTGAACAATGGTGTGGGAACTGCCTGACAGAGCCGGGGTGCTGGGTAGAGGGGGCCAAAGTGGAAAATTGTGACAACTGTAATAGTATAATCAATAAAATATAATTAAAATAAGGAAATAAACAAAAGAAAACAAAAGAAATTTCACATTTATTTTTGCAAGTGGCCTCAGGGCACTACCAGCTCAGAAAAACTTAAAACAAGTTCTCAACTTGGGGTCTAGGGAATCATGTGGGTGACTTGAATTCAGCCCTGAACCAATACAAAGACCAACTTATGTTTATAATCCTCAAAGGTAGAACTGGCTTTCTTTTTTCTCCTGTATTCCACACCAAGTCAAAGGCCAAAGATTTTATTTTATCTGACATATTGTATCTTTATTTATTTTTAGAGAGAGGGGAAGGGAGGGAGAGAAAGATGTGTGAAAAAAACATCGATTGGTTGCCTCTCACAGGCTCCCAGCTGGGGACTTGCCCTGAAACCCAGGCATGTGCCCTGCTTGGGAATTATACTGGTGTCCTTTCAATTCCCAAGCTGGTGTTCAACCCACTGAGCCACACCAGTGAGGGTTATCTGACATTTTCAACTGCTTTGCAGTAGGAAGATTTTCAATAATGATTATTAAGTCCAAATACCTTTTAAGATTATCAAAATAATATGTTTGTTAGGTTTCATGTTAAAAAAAGGTAGCTATTTTTATTAGTGGAACACTGAAATGTTTAATACTTCCACTAATATTCAACGAGTATGTAGTTGGTGAAATTCTTTTATTGGGTGAAAATAAGAGCAGTTGAGTCCCTCACTGGGAATAAATTCCTACCAGTTAAGCTTGAGGGAAAGAGGTAAATGACACAGATCATGATCCTGTATTTAGAACCCAAAATAAGGCTCTAGTAAATCCTACCAAATAGAAGATTAGTTAGACATTTATTAACAGAATTAACATTAATAATATGAAGAAACCATATTTATGAACCCCAGGGAAAAAAGTGATAATTAGAAGTATTCCCCTCCAACAGTTTGTTTCAAACAAGAAATCTCATTTCAGGTATAATATTAGGAGCCAGAAGGAGAGTGTTTTCTATTTTTAAATACTATCAGAAAAATAATCTATGCTATATTTGGTTTCCCCATAGCACTTTTAGAAGCAAAGCTTTAATACTCACTTGTAAAAGTAAAGTTCACAGATACAGCTCACAAAAGCCAGAAGACATCGTAAAAAGTAAAAGACAAGAATCTGAAAAAAAACACAAAAGTTACAGATACAAGTCAACAAAACTCTTAAAGATGAAGTCTCTCATTTGTCATTAATAACACTATAAATTGATACAGTGCTTATGAAAAGCAATATGTAACAAGAACCAGGAAAATTTTCATGTCCCTAAATTCAATATAAGGCCCCAGCCCACATAGGTACCTCTATAAGTAAATATGGGAGCAGGGTTCTATTCCTGAAAATGTTAACTGCAGCACCATTAATTTAGAAAAACATTTTTAAAACTACAAAATGTCCGATTATAGGGAAATGGTTAAATAAATTATGCTTCATCTATTTTATGGGCTATTACATAGATGGTAAAATTTATGGTATAAGAGAAGTGGAAAAATTATTATATAAACTTATCCATGCAACAAGCATTTCTTAGACAATTTTGTAGATGTAGATGTGAACAAAACCAACTCCATTTCTGTGTCCCAGGTTTCATTTTTAAGTTTTCATGCTGTGATCTTTGACAAACTTCACTATGTTTAGTAAGCATATCCAAGTTTTCTAACTGATGATTATCTGTGTTCCTTAAAATGTAGCCATAAACATTTTTGATAGAAATAGCGTAATGGCATGAAAACCAATATATATATCAAATGTAATAGTATTGATTATAAGCAATCATCTATCATAAGACCACCAGGAGGTATTGTCCTTGGAGGGCCGTACTGCATTCTTTGTCCCTTTAGTTTGTCAATCATTAGTACCCAAGTTATACTCTTAAAAAGGTACTGTAACAGGGGTCTGGTAGTGGAGAATAATTTGTGTAAAACTGCTGAGCTATCTGTCCACTCCAGCCCAATCTTCCCATAAGTAAGTGACCCAATAATAAGTTACATTCTATGGAATTGCCTGCTTCCTCTTTCAGTACAAAGATGCCTTCTCATTATATGGCCATTACATCTTTGCCCTACCATGAGACAATAATACATTAGTTAATGATTATTACAAAATACTAAATTAAAATGCATAATACAATATTATTACACATCAGAGTTACAGCTATGGAAATCAGAAGTATATGAAAAGACTGGAAAGAAATATGATAAAATGATGAAAGTGGCTGTCTCAGGCTAATGGGATTTAGTTACATAATTTTCTTCCTATCTTCCAAACTTTGTAATGTAGTTTTATTAATTTTATAACTAAGTACATCAATTCAAAAAATAAAATAACAAAATAACTGTGGTTATATCAAATAACTTTTATACAATAGCATACTGGTATGTTTAAGAGCACTGAATACCTCAAAACATATACTGTGATTGGGACTTTCAGTCAAGATGGCAATGTAGGTAAACATGGTACTTACTCATCTCCTCCCATAACCACATCAAAAATGCAACTAAACTACATATCAATCATGATCAGAAGCACCTGAAATCGAGCTGCACAGAAGTCCTACAATAGGGAATTAAAGAAGCCACATCAAGGCTGGTAGGAGGGGAGGAGATGTGGAATGGGCTGTTCCCAAACCCATATGAAGTGGCTAACAATTAGGAGGGATATCTAGGCAGTGGAGGTCCCCCACGAAGAGTGATGGATCTCGGCCCCACACCAGGCCCCTCAGCCCAAGGTTCCAGTACCAGGTAGAGAAGTCCCCATAACATCTGGCTACAAAACCCAGCAGGGATTGAGGCTAAGGGAGATGGAGGGCTTCTGGAGTCCCAGGCAGTTTCTCTTAAAGGGTTCCTGCATGGACGAACTTGGACTCACTGCCTCTGAGCTCCGGTGTGGGGAAAGCAACTTGAAAGACATCAGAGATATATAGGGAAGAAATGAATTGTCTGGCATCAAGGTGAGAGCTGGGGGTTAGCTTTTAACCAGACAGAAGTGCTGGCAGAAGCCATTGTTCCTTTCCAGAGCTGACAGGCAGGCAACATATCTGAGACTCCATCAACCTGGGTAACACTGTTTGCTTCACCCTGGTCATTACATGAAATCCTGCCCCACCCAACTTTTGGGCCCACCTAAGCTATTTCTAGTGGCTTTTCCATTTGAAGAGCCTATTTGGGCTCATGCTTTGGATTTTCCTAAAATCTCTCAAATAAACATCATCTGTCTTTGGTGAGCACTGTACTACTTGCTAAGTGGCCCCAAATCAGGTACAAGCAGCAGCGAGCCTTGGCTCACAGCTTAGCCTCACCTGGGCACCTCCAAGCCAAGCACGACTGGCAGCCATCTGCAGATCATTCTGTAGTGCATGCCAGGTGGTCCCAGGCAGAACACAAGCAGTGGCTAACCTTCGCCTGCACCTCCCAGGAGGTCCCAGAGCCAGTACACCCAGTGGACAGCTTCAGACCATGTTGAGGCACCACCACCCAACCACCTCCACAAGTGACATACTCAAAGAGCACATTCAGTGGCCAGAAAAGCCCTGCTGAAGTAGGTCCTGCTTTGTGACAAGCACAGCTGACCCTCCACAGTGGTAGGAGATCCATGGTGTCACAACTAGTCTTGCAGCTAGCTGATCAGCCTGGAGGTAAATCACTCCTACTGACCTGCCAACAGCAAACAAGGCTCAAATACAGGAAGAGGGTGTACATAGCCCACAAGGAGGGGTGCACCTCTAGTGCCCAGCTTGGGTGATCAGGGAAGCTGTGACACTGGACTCTATAGGACACCTACTACATTAGGTCACTCTACCAAGCCTCAGAGATAAAGCAGCTCCACCTAATACACAGAAACAAATGTGGGGTGGGGCGGGGGTGGGCAGGGGGCTGCCAAAATAAGGAGACAAAGAAGCATGTTCCAAATGAAAGAATAGAAAAAAAACTCCAGAAGAAGAACTAAACAAAATAGAGACAATCTACTAGATGCAGAATTCAACACACTGGTTGTAAGGATGCTCAGTGAACTTAGTGAGGACCTCAACAGCATAAAAAATGACCAGTCAGAAATGAATGATACACAGACTGAAATGAAGAATAATTTACAGAGAATCAACAGTAGAGCAGATAGAGCTGAGAATCAAATCAGCAATTTAGAATACAAGGAAGCAGAAACACCCAGTCAGAACAACAAAAAGAAAAAGAATCCAAAAAAGAAAGGAGGACAGTATAAAGAGCCTCTGGAACAACTTAAAGCATATGGACCTTTGTATCATGGGGGTACTGGATGTATCCAGTACATGGGGATATCTCTCTACTGAAGAGAGAGAGCAAGAAATTGAAAACATATTTAAAAATAATGACAGAAAACTTCGTTAACCCAATGAAGGAAAAAGATACACAAGTCCAGGAAGTGCAGGAAGTCCCAAACAAGATGAACCCAAACAGGCCCATACCAAGACACACACATCATCATTAAAATGCCAAAGGCTAAAGACATACAGAGAATCTTAAATGCAGCAATAGAAAAGCAGTTACTTATCTACAAGGGAGCGCTCATAAGGCTGTCAGCTGATTTCTCAACAGAAACTTTGTGGGCAAGGAGTGGCAAGAAATATTTAAAGTAATGAAAAGCAAGGACCTACAACCAAGATTACTATACTAAGCAAAGCTCTCATTTAGAATCAAAGAACATGTAAAGAGCTTCCCAGATAAGAATATGCTAAAAGACTTCATTACCACCAAACCAGTATTATATAAAATGTTAAAGGGTTTTATGTTAGAAGGAGAAAAAAAGATAAAAAATATGAACAATAAAATGGCAATAAATACATATCTATCAACAATACAATCTAAAAAACAAAACAAACAAATAAGCAGAACAGAAACAAACTCATAGATACAAAGAACGTTTTGATGGTTGCCACAGGGGAGGGAGATTCAGGATGGGTGAAAAAGGTGAAGGGATTAAAAACAGTCATGGTTGTTACAGAACAGTCATGGAGATGTAAAGTACAGCATAAAGAGTATAGTCAATAATATTCTAATAAGTATGTATAGTATGAGATGGGTGTGAGATTTATCAGAATGATCACTTAGTAAGTTACACAACGTCTAATCACTGGAGTGTACACCTGAAACTAATATAATAGTGTATGTCAATTGTAATTTAAAATAAAAAATGAATAAATTTAAGAAAGAGAAAAAACATATACTGTGATTAATATAACTGCATATAACATACTTTCCACTTTCATCACTAAAACAAAAAAATTCCAAAAAGAGTTAAAAAAAGTGACAAGCAAATGCCCAGATTCATTCATGGATTCAATAGACATGTACTGAAAACATACTATACACTGAGCACTATTCTAATGCTACTAGGAATACAGATAATTTTAGTACAAAGTGTCGATGTTTAAGGACTCCTCACCAACTGGGAACAGCACAAAAACACACTTGCAAAGTAAAAATTAACACAAGTTAATACAAGAATGGTATTTGGGAGCAGAACAATGACACCCCCATAACAATTAATATTCAACATAATAACTGGAAGTCTGGTCAGTGCAAAAACACAAAAAAATGACTGTATAAATGTAATAATGTATAAATGGAATAAAAGAAACTAAACTCTATATGTACAGATGAAAGAGAATCCAAAAGATTCACCTGACAAACCACTGACACTAACAAGGAAGTTCAGCAAGGCTGAAATTTTGATGAAGATCAAAAAAGCAAAAATCAATTGTGCTTCTCAATACCAGCAGTGACCACCTAAAAAAGTTACCATTCATAACAGCAACAAAAAGTATAAAAATTCTAGGTATTAACCTATCAAAGACTGGGTAAAACTGAAATGGATGCATTTTAAAATTTTATTAAAAGACAGAAAACCTGACTAAATGAATACATTTTAGGGATGGAATGACTTAACACCATAAAAATATTAATTCTCTGGCCCTGGCTGGTGTGGCTCAGTGGTTTGAGCATTAGCCTACAAACCAAAGAGTTACTGGTTCGATTCCCAGTCAGGGCACATGCCTGGCTTGCAGGCCAGGTCTCCAGTTTGGGGTGCATGAGAGGTAACTACACATTGATGTTTCTCTCCCTCTCTTTCTCCCTCTCTTCCCCTTTGTCTAAAAAGAAATAAAATAAAATCTTTAAGAAAATAAAAATAATATTAATTCTCAAAATAATATGTAAATCCAGTGCAACTCCAATCAAAACTCAGCAGAATCTGACTGAGAAGCAAACCGACTCTAAAATGATACTTGAATACAAATTTTAAAATGAAGAAAATGAGAAATTCGCCAACCAGGTACTAACACATATTACAAAGCCATAATAATAAAAACAATATGGTACTGACAAATTGACCAATGATGTAGAATAAAGAGGCCAGAAACAGACCCATACATATGGGATGAGGTAGATGATAGATATGGTATTCCAGATCAGAAGGAAAAGGATAGGTTATTTAGCAGTTGGTGCTAAAAAATCCACCTCACTAGCAAAAAACAAATCTGAACTTTTCCACAATTTATAAAAATTAAAACTTATATGAATTAAAGTCTTTTAACCTTCTCTCCTGTCATACAACATGGATTAAACTCTTTTATATAAAAGATAAAATTATCAAGATAACAGAAGAAAATACAGAAGAATATCTTTGTGACTTGTGGTAAAGAAGGATTTCTTTGAGAAAGTCCCAAATCCCACCAACTATAAGTAAAACTAACTGGTTTGACTACATCAAAACTAAAGATTACTATTCAATAAAGGACTACAGACAAAATTAATAGAGTGATGACAGACTAAAAGAAAGAATTTCTAGAATCTAAAACCTACAAGGGGTTACTTCTGAAAACTTCTAAAATCAGAAGAGAAAACCAGAAAACCTAATTGAAAAATAGGCAAAGGCTGTAAAGAGGTAATGTACAAAAAAGAAAATCTAATGACTAATAAATATATGAAGAAATGCTACACCTTAGTAGTAATCAGAGAAATGCAATTAAAGTGAGAAGCATCTTACTTTCGTGAGAAGGGCAAAATTAGAAAGTCAGAAACATCAAGTGCTCAGGAGATGTGAGGAAGCTGAAAGCTTGAACATTGTTGCAGAGAGTACAAAGTTGCATAGCCATTCTGGAGAGCGATCTGTCAGGAAATTAAGTAACCCATGGATCTATGTATGGGAGCCCACTCCTAAGTATATAGTTTAGAGAAATTCACAACCTGATCACAGGGAGACAAAACAAAGGTGTTCTTTCTTCAGGTAGCAATACGTAGCCTTTTCAGATGGAAAGGTAACCATCACTAGGGGCCATATCCTCATCAACAATCCACCCTTCTCTGCTCTACATTATCTTGCTGGGGCTGGGACTTTACTAAGTACAATTCCCCCTTGCCAAGTGGCACTTTGTTGGCTCCCATTGGCAGAACCTAACAGGGAAAAGACTGGAAGTAAGAAGGGAAATTTTCACCCCTGTTCTGCTTGCTATTTGTATCTTTGACGTGAAAGGAACAGGAATATAAGAGGAAGAACTCTATGTTGAATACGTCAAATTTGAAGTATAGTGAGTATGCAAGTGGAAATAAAACCCTTAAGCATTCCTTATTGTTATTTCTCTACTAAGTCCCACATTCTGTATAATCATTCTTCTGATAAGTCAACAAAATAAATGAACAAACAAACAAACAAAAAACAGAAATGAAATACTAGGTAGGGAAGGGAGCGACAGAGTTCTACCACTTTCTACAGGTGATACTTTTCTAATCATTCTAAAATGCAAACGTAATCATGTCTCTCCTCTGTCTAAAACCTTTCCTCAATAGAGCCTACCAGGTGTTGTATAAATCTGGCCTCTGTCTCATCTAATACACTCCACCATTCATTCTCTCTTCCAAGAGTCAAACCTATTTATACAAGAAGGCCATGCTGGCCTTCCTTCTGGCCTCAGGGCATTTTCCTCATTCCCATTCTTCCTTTACCTAGACAACTTCAACTTATCTTCTAGTTCTGTAAATAGGAATTTCTGCTTCATGGAAGATGGATTAACCATATTGTCCCTACTCCTCTTGCTATGCAAAACCAAAAGCTCTGGGCATTTTATGTAAAACAAGCATAAGAAAATGATGGGAGGTGGAGAGAAAAAGGCAGATTGGCTGGGAACTTCTGGACCTCACAACACAGTGGTAAGTTCTTTGGGTTTTCTTTTTGCCTTCTATATTCTAAGTTTGGAGCCAAAGAAGCTGGCAACTAGAAATACAAATGGGCACAAACAAAATAACACCAATGAAAGCCTACTCTAACTATCCAAAAGACCAATAAATGGGTAACCTAGCAAGGCAGAAAACTTTTAGATAATAACCACTCTATTTCAGCCAAGCACCCCAGAAAAAAACGTAGATCCACTCTCACCAATATGATCAAGGTCCAGTAGGAAGCCAGGACTTTTATCCTCTTCAGTAGTAATGAGCTCCCTCTTCTGCCACAGTGTCAGTAAAGATCCTTTGGAGAGCCTGTCCTTCCACCTGCTCCCCTACAACCTAGCAGTACAGTCACATGCTACTTAATGATGCAGATACATTCTGAAAAATTAGTCATTAGGTGATTTCATCCTGTGTGAACATCACAAACTGTATTCACACAAACCTAGATAGTAGCCTACTAACACTTAGGTTATAAAGTATACCTCACTGCTCCCAGGCTGTAAGTCTGCACAGTATGGTACTGTACAAAACAACATGAGATTAAATCAAGCACAAGAGAAAATGATGCACTCAAGAGACAGAGTAAAGACCAGAAGTATGAGGCTGCTGCCAGCATAAGACGGAATAGTGCTTTACAGCAAACTTTTTTAATAAGTAGGAGGAATCCACTCTAAAATACCGATAAAAAGTATCATATAGTAAACACACAAACCAGTGACATAGTCATTTATATCATTATAAAGTATTATGTACTCTAATAATTGCATGTGCTATACTTTTATATGATTGGTAGTACAGTAGGTTGTAGGTTTACACCATCACCACAAATACATGAGTAATGTATTGCATCCTTTGTTGAACCAGTGCATCATTATACAGTGCCCCTACCCTCCCCACTAGGGTGGTATCAATGGAGATGTAGTGGGGAACCTAGATTTCTACCCTCACTTGCAGAAACAAGGTAGGGAACCCCCACTTCTTTCTCCTGTTTGGGTCTATCAAAATAAGGCAGCTAAAACACATGGCTTAAATAAGATCCAAAGGAGCAGAGTAGTGCAAAAGAAGCATGCTGGGCCCATGAGTAAGAGCCAGAGTCTTATTGAAAATTACCACATTTTGGAACTTCCGACCAAGATGGAGGCATAGGAAGACGCACTGTGCCTCCTCACACAACCAAGATAGAGACAATAACAATTTAGAAACACAATACAACCAGAACTGACAGAAAACTGAACTGTATGGAAGTCAGACACCCAAGGAGTTAAAATAGACACATTCATCCAGACTGGCAGGAGGGGCAGAGTTGGGCAGCCAGGCGAGGGACAAGGAGCAGAGAGCAGAGCAACCAGGGCGGCACACGAGACCGCAGCGGCAGACCCTGGGCACACAAGTGGCAGCTGGTGGCCCCGGCCAGGGGGTGGCCAGCGGCAGACCCAGGGAAGCAGTAATTGTGAAGCAAGGCACTGCCAGCAGCCAGGATCCCAGCACTGGGAGATAGAGCTTTGGGGCACTGATTGAAAAGGAAGGTCCCGAGGAGTGCACTGGCTCACCTACATGGAACTGGCATACAGGGGCCCAGTTTGCTCGGGGAAAGCAGCAGAAGGGACTGAGGTCCTCAGAGAGCGGAGAAAGCACCACTGTTCCTTCTCGGACCCCGCCCCCACATACAGCATCACAACCCAGCAACTGGGGTGCCCCACCCTGGTGAACACCTAAGGCTCCACCCCTCATATATAACAGGTGCGACCAGACCCAAAAAAAAAAAAAATGGCTGAAATAGAAGAACAAATGGAAGCTCCAAAACCAACACTTTTAAGCAACCAAGAGATAGCCAACC
>CM052543.1:71319441-71358876 GCA_028533065.1 Trachops cirrhosus
AGAAGCAGCAAGAGATAAGGGGACAGTAACCTACAAAGGAGTTCCCATCAGACTGTCAGCTGATTTCTCAAAAGAGACCTTACAGGCAAGAAAGGGCTGGAAAGAAGTATTCCAAATCATGAAAGGCAAGGACCTACATCCCAGATTGCTCTATCCAGCAAAGCTTTCATTTAGAGTGGAAGGGCAGATAAAGTGCTTCTCAGATAAGGTCAAGTTAAAGGAGTTCATCATCACCAAGCCCTTATTGTATGAAATGTTAAAGGGACTTATCTAAGAAAAAGAAGATAAAAAATATGTACAGTAAAGTGACAGCAAGCCCACAATTATTAACAACCACAGCTAAAACAAAAACAAAAACAAACTAAGCAAACAACTGGAACAGGAACAGACCAGAGAAATGGAGATCATATGGAGGATTAGCAACAGGGAGTGGGAGGGGGAGAGAGGGGGAAAAGGTACAGAGAATAAGTAGCATGGATGGTAGATAGAAAATAGACAGGGGGAGGGCAAGAACAGTATGGGAAATGTAGAAGCTAAAGAACTTATGACCCATGGACATGAACTAAAGGGGGGAATGTGGGTGGGAGAGGGTGTTCAGGGTGGAGGGGAATGAAGGGGGGGTAATGGGACAACTGTAATAGTATAATCAATACAATATATTAATTATAAAAAAGAAAATTATCACATTTTGCTGTGTATAATGCATACTTTTTTTGCCCAAATATTTGAGGGAAAGAAAGGGTGTGCACACTTTTTTGCCCAAATAGTTGAGGAATAAATAAGGGTGTACATTATATATGGGTAGTACTAATTCCCTATCTATAAAAATGTTTTTAATTCTTTTATTTATGCTTATGCATTAAAAGTATAACTCTAGAAAGCAATAATGATATCCGTGTGCAGAATAATACCCTGGAATACAATAATCAGTTTTATATATAAATAAAAAGTCGATTTAAAAATTAAAATAAAAGATTTTTTTCCTGAAAGTTTGGTCCAGAATGTCGCTGCGCATTATACACAGTGAAATATGGTACTTGTCAACCAGGAAGATCTCAAACTGAAAGGAAAAAAATTAATCTAGAGAGAGAGAGAGAAGTTAAAATTAACTGTTAGAAGTTCAAAAGTTTTAAAGGAGCCATTGTATAACTGCTTCAATGAACAACTAAGAACATGCCTGAAAGAAATGAAAAAATAGTAAATCTCAGTAAAGAAATAAAAGATGTAAATAAAATGGAAATTTTACAATATAAAAAAACATAATAACCAAAATAGAAAAGATCAAAGGAGGAGAGAGTTCCAGCCAAGATGGAAGCATAGGTAGAAACCCTTTGCTTCCTCACACAACCAAAAGGAGGATAACAACCAATCTAAAATCAATAAACAACCAAAATCGCCAGAGAATCAAACTGCATGGAACTCTGACAACCAAGGAATTAAAGATAAAATCAATCAGAACAACCAGACTGGTAAGGTGACCTCAAGAGCCAACTCAGAAAAACTACCCCTGGGCAGGGCTGACTGCCAGGCTCCCTGGAGCTGCGGGGGAGGGGCTGACTTAAGGGGAAAACTGAGACTCAGAGTTGACTTTGGGCTAAGGCTGGGATTGCCACAGTGAGAGATACTGCCAGTCTGACACTAGAGTCTGTGGGAAAGTGCACTAGAGACAGGAGGCAAGTTGTTCCCTCTCTGCCCCTCCCACACAGGCAGAGCAGCAAAGAGAGTTGCCCTGCCCAGGTAAATACCTAAGGCCCTCACAACCTATCAGCTGCACCTAGACAAAGAAATATGGCCCAAATGAAAGAGCACAGCAAAACCTCAGAACTAAGCGATGAGGATATTACCAGCCTATCTGATGGAGAATTTAAAGCCCTGGTAATCAAAATGCTCACAGAACTGATTGAGGTTGGTTGAAAAATGAAAGAACAAATGAAAGATACCCCAAATTAAATACAGCAAAATATTAAGAAAACCAACAGTGACAAGAAGGAAACCAGGATTCGAAGCAATGATTTGGAACAAAACGAAGAAATAAACATCCAACTGGATCAGAACAAAAAAATAAGAATCCAAAAAAAGACTTCTGGCCAAGATGGAGGCATAGGTAAACACAATGTACCTCCTCACACAACCAAAATAAGGACAACAACAATTTAGAAACAAAATAACAACCAGACCTGACAGAAAATTGAACTGTATGGAAGTCGGGCAACCAAGGAGTTAAAATAGACACATTCATTCAGACTGGTAGGAAGGGTGGAGTCGGGCAGCTGGGCGCAGAGGGGTTGCAGCACAAAAAGTGGTGGCACCAGGTGAGTAAGGCATCTCGGGTATGCAAGGCCGCAGCAGGCAGACCCTGGGCAGGCAGGCGGTGGCTGGCAGACCCTGGGCACGGAGTGGCAACAGGCAGACCCAATGAGGTGGCGACTGTGAAGCGAGGCACTGCATGCAAGGCTGACCCAGTGGTCCTACATTCGTGCACAGATAAGCCAAGCAAAACTGGGGAGTGAGTCAGACTGCACAACCCAGGGTCCTAACACTGGGAAGTAAAGCCTCAAAGCACTGACTGAGAACACCTGTGGGGGTTGAGGTGCCAGCCTCACAGAAGAGTTCACTGGAGAGACCCACAGGGTTGTAGAATGTGCACAATCCCACCCACACCGGAATTAGCACCAGAAAGGCCCAGTTTGCCTGGGGGAAATGGCGGAAGGAACTGAAATCCCACTGAGAGCGAAGCAAGCACCATTGTTCTCTCTTGGACCCCACCCCCACATACAACCCAGCGACTGGAGTGCCCTGCCCTGGTGACTCCAACCCTCATACATAACAGGCACAACAAGACAAAAAAAAATGGCCCAAACGGAAGAAGAGATCAAAGTGCCACAGCAAATATAACTAAGCGACCAAGAAATAGCCAACCGATCAGATGCACAGTTCAAAGCACTGGTGATCAGGATGCTCACAGAACTGGTTGAATTTGGTCACAAATTAGATGAGAAAATGAAGGCTACAATAAGTGAAATGAAGAAAAATGCACAGGGAACCAATAGTGATGGGAAGAAAACTGGGACTCAAATCAATGGAGTGGACCAGAAGGAATAAAGAAACAACCAAACAGAAAGTAATGAAGAAATAAGAATTAAAAAAAAATGAGGAGAGGCTTAGGAACCACCAGGATATCTTTAAACGTTCCAACATCCGAATTAATGGGGTACCAGAAGGGGAAGAAGAAGAGAACAAGTGGAAAACTTACTTGAACAAATAATAAAGAACTTCCCCAATCTGGCAAAGGAAATAGACTTCCAGGAAGTCCAGAAAGCTCCGAGAGTCCCAAAGAAGTTGGACCCAAGGAAGAACACACCAAGGCACATCATAATTACATTAGCCAAGATAAAAATGAAGGAGAGAATCCTAGAAGCAGCAAGAGATAAGGGGACAGTAACCTACAAAGGAGTTCCCATCAGACTGTCAGCTGATTTCTCAAAAGAGACCTTCCAGGCAAGAAGGGGCTGGAAAGAAGTATTCCAAGTCATGAAAGGGAAGGACCTACATCCCAGATTGCTCTATCCAGCAAAGTTTTCATTTAGAATGGAAGGGCAGATAAAGTGCTTCCCAGATAAGGCCAAGTTAAAGGAGTTCATCATCACCAAGCTCTTATTGTATGAAATGTTAAAGGGACTTATCTAAGAACAAGAAGATCAAAAATATGAACAATAAAATGACAACCAACTCACAACACTCAACAGATGAACCTAAAAGAACAGAAAAACAATGAAAACAAAAACTAAGCAAACAACCAGAACAGGAACAGAATCAGAGAAATGGACATCACACAGAGGGAGTTCAGTGGGGAGGGGGAAGGGAGGAATAGGGGGAAAAGGTACAGGGAAGAAGAGGCATAATTAGTAGGCATAAAATAGATGGGGAAAGATAAAAATGGTATAGGAAACAGAGGACTCAAAGAACTTATATGTACAACCCATGGACATGAGCTAAGGTGGGGGGGAATGCGGGCAGGTTGGGAGGGCCAGGTGGAAGGGTGATAAAGGAGGAAAAATTGGGAAAACTGTAATAGCTTAATCAATAAAAATACTTTAAAAAAGGAGCTCAAAAGATAGGGTCAACAGTGAAATGGAGGGGACAGAGGAAAAAATCAGTGAACTAGAAGAAATTCAACCTGAACAACACAGAGAAAAAATGGCTGGGAAAATAAAGAATAGAGTCTCAGGGACTTGTGGGACTAAACTAAAATATCTAGCATTCATATCACTGGAGTCTCAGGAGAGGAGAAACAGGGCAGGATGGAAAAAGTACTAAGAAAAATTCAGCTAAAAACTTCAAATTTGGCAAAAGACAGAAGCCTGAAGATTAAAGAAGCTAAGAAAACTCTAAACAAGACAAACTCAAAGAAATCCACAAGATACATCACAGTCATATTTCTGAAAAGTAACAGGTTAGGTCTCAGTTAACTCCTAACTATGTTTCAGCACTCCGTTTAAATTAGGTTCTCCTAATATGCAATCCCATTGCACACTGGTATGCTTCCTTCATAAGACTCATCACATTTTTAATTACTTGCTCAATATAATCTTCTCCATTAAGTCACAAATTCCATAAGGGCAAGGATTTAGTCATTGTTACATCATAGCACTTAATGAAGTGTCTATCAAATAAAAGTTGCTTAATTAATATTTCGTGAACAAGGAATTAATAAATAATTCTTCTTCCAAAAAAAATCCCCTCTTAACTACCAATCTAGTTTGTCCTTTTCTCAAAACTGTTCCAGAGACTCACCTCTTGATTGGTTGTGACTGCTTCCAGGTTGGCCTGCCCTTACCTTATTAGTTTGTAGAATTCTTGCATGAAATGCAGCTGGCCAGGCATGAAGCAACAAGTAAGCATAGGAGCGAATGGCATAAACTGGAGAATATTCCCAAGTCTGAAACCCCTTCCCATAGATGAGGTAGTGTGTCTGAAAGTACAAAACAGGTAAATTCAGGGTTATATTGTCCAAAAATCCTTGTTAAAAGGAAACAGGTGAAGTTTTTAAGCAAAAATATTAATGAGACAACAGTACAAAAAAAAGCTGAAACTCTCAACAAGACTTGCAACTAATGGATAAGAATCAAAATTACACAATATTGGAAAATATTAGGACTTTATAAATTCTACAAGATTATTGTTTGGCCAACATTAAAAGTTTGAATTTTACCTTCTACTTATTTTTGTAAATACTTTCTAGCCAATACAGTGATGCTCTAAATCTTATATTTTCCTTAAACCACCTACTTGCTAAACATTTATTTTTTAATGAAAAATGTGATTAGAAAATTTCACTGCTGAATTTTCTATAATAGGAAGTCAACAGACCTATAAATCTAAATATCAAGAAATAGAATATAAGCACACTATTTAGTAACTGTTTATTTTAGTAAGTGTTTAAACATTTAGTAAAATGTTTATTTTAGTAAACATCAGAAGAAATAACTTAGAGTTAAAAGAACTGGGATTTGAACATAGGAAGTGGAACAGAAAGCTACTGTTTTTTCCTTAAAGTTCTATAGTAACGGTTAACTTTAAAAACTATCTGAAAGTATTATTTTGATTAAAAATGGTTAAAAGAAATTATAAACTACATCTTTAAATTTTTTTAATTAATTTTTTCCTCACCTGAGGACATTTTTTTTCATTGCTTTTAGAGAGAGAGAGGGAGAGAGGAAGGGAGAGAAACATTGATGGGAGACAGAGAAACATCGAATTAAGACAAAAACATTGATTGGTTGCCATCTGCACACACCCGGACCAGGAATACACACCTAGAAGGGGGATGGAACCAAAACCTAGGTATGTGCCCTGACTGGGAATTGAACCTGAAACCCTTTGGTTACCAGATGATGCTCCAACCAACCACACAGGCCAGGACTTCATTGATTTTTTTTTTTTTTCCAGAGAAAGAAAGGGACAGAGAAAGAAATTCCTTGTTCACTGGGCAGGAGTGGGGGAGAGAGAAACATTAATTTCTTGTTCCAGTTATTTATTGCCTGTATTGGCTGATTCTTGTGTGTGCCCTGACTGGGGAATGAACCCGCAACCTTGGCATGTCAGGATGATGCTCTCACAACTGAGCTACCCAACCATAGCTAGAAATTACATCTTTTCATAAAATAACCAAATACCCTATAGCTTTCAATAGTTACTACTGTTAAATCATCAGCTTAGAATACAAAAGTGAAAGCAATTTTACTAATAGTTACATTTGTATACAGTATTTATATTTTGATTGATAACAAGGTCACAGGTAGTGAAATCAAGAACAATAACAACAACAAAAATACCCAAAGAAATCACCTACTGGTTCCCAGTAGTTGAATGTTTCATCACAGTCAGAGATGTTGCTCAGGAGAGCAGCACATAACCTTGCTGAAAGCAAACATTTGAAAGCAGTAGATCCTTCAGGTGCCCAAACTTGTCCCGCTTTGTTTCCAGATAACCTGCTCAGAAGCAAAAAAAAAAAAGTATGTGTCTGGAAAGACCTACTAACTAGGAGGACTAAAGTTAGGCCAAAAAAAAAAGACAAGAATGGAAAGGGACATTGAAACACTGAAGTATTCACCTATAAAAGCTAACAGTTAGTTGTTCTTAATAGATCAACCTTAATAATCCCTTCCATTTTGTTTTTCAGGTGTAAGCTAATTCATACACTTGAGTTCCAGGCATCTATGGCACTCCATTTACGCCAAGTCAACTAATCACTCACTTGAAGACCACAAAGCTCTCATCCTGTTTCTTTTTTTTACAAGGTCATGGCTTTCCATGGCTTTATTCATTTGCCTATTTGTTCCAATGTACAGAGGCCTAACGTGTGCAAGGTACTGTAATCTCTTCGAAATCCAAATGTTGGCAGCTCCTTTAATGCAGTCTTAACCTGCAGTTCCCGGGCTTGGGGGGAGAGGTGGTTGCTGATTCTGGAGGTTGTGGGGCCCTCGAATTAAAAAGGGTCAGGACTTTGGGGAGAATGAAGGAAACAGGGAAGGACAGTCGAGAAAGGTATCCTCTTTCCTCCTGCCAACTCAAACACCAAGACGCCAGACCACGCGTCGGCCAGGAGCCTCAGAGACCCGCACCCCAGGGTTTCTATACAGTACACTTTGGACCCGAGGTAGGGACTCTAGGACGCTGACTCGCCCAGGAAGAGCTGAAGGACCTGCGTACACAGATCGGGACCTCTCTGCAAGAAAGCTGTTCCGGGCGTAGGTCGGCCGGTTCCTCGCGACCCTCCAAGGGGCAGGCCCGCACCGCCCGCCCCGCCCGCCAGGCCACGCCCCCGCCGCGCCCTCACACTTACTCTGTCCGGGGCTCCGAGCTGTCCGCCTCCCGGCTGCTCAGCAGCTCCCGCAGCTTGTCCGTGGCCCAGCCTGTGTCTCCGCCACTGCTCCCGCTTCTCTTAAGGCGCTGCCGAGTCTCTCGACTCGCCATGACCAGCGTGGATGGAAAAAGTAGAATTCGGCACTCTACAAATACCGCGAGCAGGGAGACAGCGTCGGCTGGCAAACGGTGTCCGCCTAGGGACAAACGACCTGGACATGCGCAGAAAAGACTAATTTACGGCGCTTTGGGGTCAAATGGGGCAAATCCTTAAGTAGAAAAGAAATAGGACCTGAGACTACTCTTTACTATCACAGCTATTCCTTCTACATACTTGTAACTTTGGCCTTTCCTCCCTCCAACTCTTTCTTCCTTCACTTTTCAGCATTCTCCACAATCCTACAAAAACCGTTCTTCAACCCCCCATTTAAAAGAAAGCACCTATAGAAAGCAGTTAAACTCTGCAAGGTGAGTACGTGGAGATACTCAGTTAAAAATCATAGTGCAGCTGTTTACCAAGGGGTAAGTCCTTAAAAGGTCACTGACCACTTGCCCTGTCTGTATTTTGTTAAGAATGGTAAGGACAGCCTGTAGCTAATTAACTGCTTTAGTGAGACACAGCTGTAATGGCAGAATACAGAGTGAGGGGGAGTAAGTGAAAGAAATTCTATGCAGCATATTCAGTAAGACACCCATGGCCTCTTTTGCCATTACAGCATTATGGTAAGTATTTTAACAGATTTTATCCTTTTTAAATTTAATACTCATAACAACCTGGCTTTATTGAGAAGGAAACTGAGGCCCAAGGTTGCATAGCTAGGAAATGGTGCAGCCATATTCCTACCCAGGTCCAACTCAACCTAGGAGCCATATTCCAACTCAGGACTTAATACAAAGTCCATGCTCATCCAACCAGATCAAGAGAAAGCCCCTGATTTCATACAGGCATTTTTACACAGTACCTTCATGATATCATGCCTGTGATTCTCAGGAGTCATTCACCTGCTCCTGACATTCTGCCCACTCCCCCAGTCCCACCCTATGAAGCTCTGTACCAGTAACTAAAAAAAATTTATAGGGGGGCTAATATTGACGGGGTCCCAGGTTATAATTCCATACTAAAAATTCCCAAGTATTGAAATGGCAATTGATCATATTGCTCAATTTCCAAAGGCAATTATTACTTACCAGGTTCAGGTATCCCAGCCCAGCTCTATCTCATACATCCATCTCCTTTTCAGTTCACTCTAATCCAGGCCCCTCTCTGCCTCTACTGAGGACTACCATGATAGCATCCTTACATGGATCTCCCATCTCAAACTCATCCTGTGCAACACTGTCCAATTAATTTTCAAAAGCACTACTCTTGTGTCACTTCCTTGGTTAAACATCACAATTTTCCTATTGCCTGTCAAATAAAGTACAAACTCCTTATATTAGCAATCACAGTCTTTCATGAACTAAATCTAGCCCCAACTACTTTTCTAATCTTATCTTCTACTACCTTCTTATACACATTTTACATTCCAATCAACTAGCTTGAAAAGTACCCCAAATGCTCCATTAGCTATACCTCTGCTCATGTATGCTCTCTGTCTGGAATGCATGACACCCCTGCCCTTGTTTTAAGATCCAGCTCAAATGCTGCCTCAGTCGTGTACCAGGCACTACTGGGGATGGAAGAAAGCTATAAATCACTTACCTGCCTTTAATGAGCTTATAGTCTGCATGGAGATCTAAGCAATATATGTCTGCATAAGAGATTCCTTGATTCTTCACTCCCCAAACTTACTCCTATGCCAGTTTTCCCATTTGCTAATGACACTCTATTATTCCAGTTGCTCAGGTCAAAAATCTAGGGATCCTGCTTGATTCTTTTATTTCTCTAACTCCACACCCTCCACCCATGCACATATGTTTAATTCATCAGCAAACCCTCCTAATAATTATCCAGTCCAACAACTTCTTACACACTGGCCCAGGTCACCATTATCTCATTTGCACTATGATAATAGCCTCCTAATTTGTTTCACTGCTTCCATTCCTGCCTTTCTATATATGCTCTTCCCCAAATATAAGAATAAATAAGACAGTTATTTCCTTCACAAAGTTTAAGATATAATTCCAATTGGTGAAGCCTAACTATTAACAGAAACATTTACTAAATCACATTGAGTACTCCATTCTTCAGAGTCCTGGGCTGAGCCAATCTCCTAGTGTTCCTTACAGATGTTTACAGTAGAAGTCCCCCATATCTAGGGGAGCAAATTTTAGTTAATCACAGTTGAGGGATTACTGTTGAAGACTAGGGAAAGAGAAGTAACAAAGTGGCACAAGGAACCTGGGCTGTGGAGTCAGATGGATCCAAGTATGAACTCTAAATCTGACACTTATTTAGTTCCATGAATTTAATATGAGTAGTCAACCACTGATTAAAAATGATGATGATGATGATGATACCAATACTAATTATGGAGCACTTGCAAATTATCCAAACTAATAAACATCTAAAAAATCATTCTTGTAAATACATTTGAGAAATGGACAGTGAGAAAACACACACACACATATATATAAAATGCTGTCCAGAAGGTATTCAGCCATGTAAAAGGAAAAAGAGATATTTATTGAAGAAGATACAAGATACAAGAAACATTGTACATAGGACAATGACACCTCAGTCCTCTCAAAATAGGCACCTTGGGACCTCACATAATTCTCCCAATCACCATCAACTGCCCTGTCATATTTTCTTGAATCTCACTGATGGTCTGAAATCTCTGCCTTTTCAAAGGTGATTTTAGTTTTGGGAAAAGCCACAAGTCACAGGACATGAAATCTGGGCTGTAGGGGGGCTGAGTCACCTGGGTGATTTGATGTTTCACAAAAAAACTCTGCATGAGACATGATGTACGAGTGGGCGCATTGTGGTGATGAAGCTGTCAATCACCAGTTGCCCATAGTTGCAGCCCTCTGAATCACCCAAATGGTTTCCAGAGAGGAATATTCAAGCTTAATGCAAAATCTGATGCAGGTTCGTTGCTGTACTCAGTCATTTGGAATGCAACAGCCACACAGTACTTGTGCTCACTCAATGGCATCTACCATTCCCACTGATGAGTACAGTGAAGTTGTCATTGTTCACGCATTCGCATTCTAGTCCACTTTCCTTGGCTGCCAGATTACATCGATGTCACACAAACCATTCTCATTATAGTAACAATGGCTGGACTTTTTCCGTACAGATTAATATATATGTATTTGATGAGACACTCAAGTTCTATTGCCTCTTTAGCAATAGAGCATCTATAGTACATGATGATATTTTGTTCTCCTAGCCATTTCTCAGGATCAAAACATTGCACAACTCCATATGTTACCAATCACATTATAGTCTGTAACTTTAAGTGATCAAGTCACAGATATCTTTAAAGTCAAAAGTCACAAGGTAAAAGATTTTACCAAAGGAAAAAAAGGAGTCCAGAATGGACTCCCAGTTATAAATTGTTTTTTTTATCCCACACTCATGAGGGTCACATTGCAGAAATGAATTTACTAAACTACCGAGGTGTCACATGTAGTCGTTGTTGAATCTCTTTCCTAAACTGGGACTGCATTGATGCTACCTGCTGTTGGGTAAGGGCCTTGTCACAGGTCTTATAGGTCAGTCTATAGCAGAGACTGATCTGTTCAGTCTCAGGATGCTGAAAACGACTAAGGAATTGTATGGATATGATGGTGTCCTGGGACACTGCTCGGGCAACAGTGTGAAACTCTAGTTCATCAAATCCTTTCTTCTCATCTAACCAAAAACTAATATCATGCACATAGCTCGGAGGATATAGAGAATAGCTTTTAAAAGGTTCTATTTTTCCAGGGACAAAATTCTTCAGGAAACGTTTATCAAAGGTCCACAACATCCTCCAGTCAGAGATGCCCCAGACAAGCATGGCTAATAGGTCCAAGTTTATTGACACAAACACAAAACACTGGTCCTTGTGTATAATGCTTGGAACAGATGTGGTAACAGACCCAATAATCAGATCCTTGGCACAATCTAGGCCAAAATTATGAGACTTCACATCAATCACATAATCTTTCCCATTTGGTTGAAAGATGAATTCTACTAAACTGCTCCGTTTAGAGCCCTCCAACAATGTCCAAGTCAGAAGGCAATCAAGAATGCCCTTAAGGTGGTCCAGTAGTGACTGATGATAGCCATCCTTCAGCGTTTGATTAAATCCAAGGATAAATAAAGTCTCATGAAATGCTGGCATTGTGAAAGGCGAGATGTGGCACTTCTGAAAGACAGGTCCACTGAGAATGTGTAAAGAACCTGGGAGGAAGTCTGGTGCTTGGATGACAGCCTGAACATGAACGAGGAGAGAAGGTCTAAGCCAGATCTTGGCTTGACCATAGATTCCTTCATGAACTTCTTCCTTACCATCTCTTCCAGGGCTCTTGGGAAGGCTAAGTTCTGAAAATGACACTAGAAAGTCCTCCATGTCTTGTGGTGTCCCACCTGTCAGGGACTCAGAATTTGAGTTCTCTTCAAGGAGATTAATCCAAAAGGCTGACAGAATGTCACAGTTCCAGGAAGTGAGAACACTGGTTTCTCCCTCTGGTAGCAAAGGGAAGGGACACTTCAGCTTTTTTAGAGGGAAAGCTTTGCCCAATTCAGCAATGAGTTTGTCGTTGATGGTTTTGATAGGATGAGGGGAAGATGCTTCTAGGAAACCCCTGTTTAAACACAAAAACAAAATAACCTTTTTAATTTCAATAATTATAATGTAGTTAGAATTAAAAGTACAGATAACTGAATAGAAAAGAATTATCCTTAAGTTGATCCTGAAAGGAAACAAATTAATTGTCCACCAAAAACAGAGATATCATGTGTTTCAGAACTCTGACAACCACCATCCCTACAACATACGAGAAAATTTTTAATTCTAAAGAGGCTTATATAGGTCAGACTGACAAGTATTCAGAGTACCAACATCATTAACAGTACCTGAAACATCTATTTAATATATGGTTGCCATCAAGCCAATCAGGATACAGCTAGAGATAGAAGTGATTTCTAGTAAAACAGCAGTTACCTATTCAATTTTCCTACAAGTGCTTCTGGTTCTGGAAAGGAAAACCACTGGTCACCCAGTCTGATCCTGAAGATTCTTGGTTGCAAACCTTCAAAGGGTAAGCTCCGGGTGAAGACATGGTTCAAAGCACCTTCTACATGAAAGGATTTATTTTGACTCCTGGCAAAATAGACACCAAATATGAAGTCTGTCATTATTAAAGAAAGTCTTTCTGAGACTGATCAGGAAATTGGCAAGGAAAAAGTTTGTCTATGAGATTTTTTTTTATCATTAGTGAGAGATGAAAAGGATTATACTTCTGTTATTACTTACCTATATCCAGTGCACTTGTACCCTGGCACAGCCTCACAGCTGAAGGAATGCACATCACTTAAAATGAATCCTCCCAGAGCTGCCATGGCAACCACTTGCCAACTGTTGTGCCATTCTCTTGTGGGATTATCAGCAGGAGTCCCACCTTGTCCTCTACACAATGCTACATGTACTTCTCCTTCCTCTGCAAGGACATCTGCACAGCTAATGGGGGGTGGGGGAGGAGGACACCAGCCATTTATCAGAAACAGGTAGAAATTACCACAGAAGTTAGATATATATATATACATGGTTTGGCTATGAAATAATCATACCCATTGGCAAAGGTCTATTAGACTTCAAACATGCAAGAAAGTAGCTAGAATTAAGTAAGAATGTAAATGTAATGTTCACCTCATAACTGACACTAGCAGCTGACGATGGCATTATCCAGCATTTGCAATGTTCACCTATATGTCATAGAAAGGTCAATGTCTGCAAAATTCCTGTACGGTATTCACTGATCAGGGTATTCTTCCCTGTGGAAAAAGTTTTCTTTTCACTCCCCTCCTGCCTGTTAAAATTCTATACTTCAAATGCTAATTTAAAATACTGCCTTTGTGACATTTGTTAACAGTGACCTAAAGAGACCTCTGATTGTATTACAAGTTTTGATATAATAGTGTAGAGCAGAGATTTTTCACCCTTCTTCATCTCATGGCGCACATAAACTAATTACTAAAATTCTGTGGCACACCAAAACTTTTTTTGCTGATCTGACAAAAATAGGTATGATTTTGATTAATTCACACCTGATGGCTACTGTTGTGTTGGGTGATGTCATTTTTTTATTTGACAATCTAAAGGACAAGAGGTCAGTGCCCCTGACTAAACAGTGAAGTAGTGCATGTTTTAAAAATTCTTTTGGCACACCAGTTGAAAATTGCTGGTGTAAAGCACTGTGGTAAATTGGAGAGAATTTTATGAGGTAGTAAATATAAATACCTTCAGTTTATAGATGAGGAAGTAAAAAAGGATTAAGTAAGCTTACCTAAAATCATGCAACTATTAAGTAGTAGGTGTGGCTTTGAATCCAGGCAGTTTGGCTCCTAAATCCATGCTCTTCACCATTAGACTATACTGGCTACCATGATTATGCATTATTAAAAATAGGTGATCATCCCTTTACATGCCAAAAAACACATTATTTAGTATTTAGGGCTATACATCTGCCTTTCCAACGAGACGGTGTGTTCTTTTGGAGCTTTATATTCCCTCTAAACTTATCATAGTAATTTACACACATATGTCTAATTTCCCAAACTAAAATGTTTTCGTGCATTATGTAATGTACATCTTAAACATTTTAGTTGTGAGTGCTCTTCTTTCCTCACCTCTGGAAAAACTTGGCAAGCAGTTCCCTGTTCCTAGCTACTCCAGCTTTGCGTCCACAGTGGGGAAAGTTAAAACAAATTTGATCGAATTCCCTGTCGTGCAGTTCAAAGGCATCTGCCAGCTGGGTACAGTCCACACCAAAACGTATCTTGGTACCTGAAATATAGACAAGAGGATGTCTTAACAGAGAACCAGAGAAAACCCTTCCCTAACCTGGACCGTGCAAAACAATTCCGGTCCCGGCAAGGAGCGCGCTTTCTGTAAAGGTCCGTGGAATGTTCTAAAGCAATCCTCACGTTCCTTGAATCCCCAAGCACCCACCCTTCCCACTTGGGGCTGCGCCAGCCCCTGGGTGGGGCTTCGAGGAGGGGTGGCCCTAGCTACCTCGTTCACGCAGGCGACGTAGATTCTCTCCCGCCACCGGATCCAAGGTTAAGTCGGCCGGGAGCTGCAGGCAGGTGGCGGTTAGACTCGCGCTGGGATCCAGGGTCTCACTTACTGCGGCGGCGAAGGAGAAATTCCCCTCCCCAACCAATAGGAGGCGCCGAGGGGCCATAACCCCAACCTATACTTCCCGCTCGCGTTCTCGGAAGCGCTAATTTTTGACGTCACTTCCTTCGCGGGTCACCGGCTGCTTCCTCTTCACCCGTCGCTGGTTGATGACACAACATAGCGCTCGGAGGCGTTGACAACTTAGTACGGCAACAGCCAGGGAGGAAAATAGCAATGAGTAAAACGCGAGACACCGACCGCGCCGTAGGTCACCCCACCAACACCCCTTCCGGAGTGTCAAAATAAACGCTTCTTAGCCCGAGGGTGGACTTGAGCGACTTAATCACACCTGCATGAGGTCACAAGCAGTCAGTAACGCGGAGGGGCAGGCCGAGGGTGAGGCGAGTTCTGAGTGATGGATGCGGGTCCGGGCTCAGTCCAAGGAGAAGTTAAGCTGGGTTTTGTACCTTCCTGTCATAGAGGATTTTATAAACATCTCATCCGAAATGGCTGCTGCCCATTGTCTCTTCTGCGCGGAATTTTTTCAGGTGGTTCTATCTCCTGCCTTTTATTTATTCAAGAAATGGCGCCTAAAATATTGAAATCCCCTTAAGGTACTGAAAGAAAGACGGGGAAAAAATACGGAGTACATGTTTTGTGCCACTGTGAAGATGGTTAGATAGATATTTAAATGAGCAAGATGGAACCTATGGTTTCACAGAGCTTGTAGTCTGGCGAAGGTGCACAGCAGCAAAGGCGATTCTGTTATAATCAGATGCCATGCTATGAGTGGAGTAATTCAAGGTGCTGTGGGAGAACTGTGGGGTCGTGATGGACATGGCTCCTCCAATCCCCCGGAATGGAAGGCTGGCCTGAGGTCCTCTGGCCAGAAGGGATGTGCATCCCTTTAGAAATGGATTGTAATTCCCTCCTTACCTACTTTTGGGAGTGGCCTCTTGTCCTGCTGACTGCTTTTCGACCTTTTCTCTTTGCACATACACAGTGAGGTAATGCAGTTTAGAGTCATGTGCAAGACACGTGTCCCCTTTCTGGGACCCCTTAAAACAAGTCTGGGACTCAGGGAGGTGTGGTCCTACTGCACAGACCTGCCGCCATCGGTCCTCCCTGTAATGAGAGTAATAAAGGCTATGTCTGCTCCATTCAGTCGTCCTTGTGGTTTTTTCGGCTTATCTGAAGGAGCAGGCGCCCCCAGGTCGACCTTCTGCCTTACAGGCACACAGAAGGGAAATCGTACCATTTTGGGGTGTCGGGGGGTGGAGAAGTGAAAAATTTCCTGGAGTTGAAACTTGAATTGAAAGCTGAGGGGAAAAAGTACACATTACCAAAGGATCAAGAGGAGTGAAAGGCAAAAGGAACAATATATGCAAAAGCATGATGGAGAAAACGAACTGCTGAGTTTAGCTGAAATGTAGTTGGAGGGAGAGTGGGTAACAGGTGAGACTGAAAAATGAAGCAAGGGTTGGGCCATTGAGAGCATTATAAGCCATTGTAACAGCCTGAACCTTATTCTGAAACAGTGACCAGATCCTGAAACATTTTAAATCCGTAGGAAAAGGACACACTTCGATTTTCATTTTTGCAAGTCCTGCTTTTTTTGTGGAGAAGGACTTGAGAAGAACTAGGCTGATGGCAGGGAGATCCGATAGGAGGCCACAGCAGTAATAGCATCCAGGGCTGAGAGTAGTCTGAATTGGAACTTGACAGTGGAATGGAAAGTAGTGGGCTGATTCAAAAAACAACAAGACCTAGTGATTGGATGGGTGTAAAAAGTTGAAAGAGAAATCAGTGTCAAAGATAAGCCCCAGGTTCCAGGAGTAGACAACAGAGTGGATGGTGGTATCCATCCTATAGCCCCAGAACAGTATCGCCTTGGTCTGCAGTCTGAATGCTAAGCCTGTTGGACTTTGGGACCAGCTACTCTTTAGTCATCATGCTGTTTGTTGACATCAGTGCATGCATCTATCTTCACAAAGGCAGATGGTATGAGGACAGTTACCTTTAAACCTACAGTATTGGCTTTGTCCCTACCTGTGGAAAGGTGGGTGAGTGGTGACTCCCAAACCATGGCCACCTGGTCATGGTGATTTGGGTGATGTACATTTCTTTCTTTGCTCGGAGAACTGAGAGGGCCAGATTTGGCAACATCTCTTCTTTTAAAGAATATGGACTGGAAGTGGAAGGCTTTCTGTCACTTTCCTATAGAATCTACAAACAACAAAAGTTACCCAGCGTCAGATTACTCTTCTTTGGGGAAGGTATTGTCCTGCTCCTAAGCCAAGGAACCAGACTCTTTTTAAAATTATTATTATTTTAATCTTTACCCAAGAATATTTTTATTGATTTTAGGGGGGGTTGGGGGAGGAGAGAGAGAGAGAGCGCGAGAGAAACATTGATGTGAGAGAGAAACATCGACTGATTGCCTCCTGTGTGTTCCCCAATTGGGGGTCAAACTCACAACCTTTTTGGCATACAAGATAATGCTCCAACCAACTGAGCCACCTGACCATGGCCAGATATTCATTCGTTCTCTCTCTCTCTTTCTTGTCAATAATAAAAATGGGTAGCCTTTGACTTCCTACAAAACAAATTCAGACATTGGTCAACTGGTGTGTTCAAAGAACTGTTGGTTGAGAGGGCTGGCAGAAGGAGAGGGTGTTGGAATGAGTAAGACACAGATCCTGTCCTCAGGATTTTACAGTTTAAGGGATTGCACACGTACTTCAAGAACTCCTGACACATGGTAGAAATTATAAATATAGAAAGATACAAACATAAAGTACTGTGTGAGACAAATCAGGAAAGGCATATGGAATAAGTGGCATTTGAACTGGACCTAGAAGGAAGGAAACTATAATTTATTAACTCTGTTATCTAGTTTTCCAGTTCTCACCTGTCCCTATTATCTTTGTAGCAATACTCTTAGTTCTTAAATTCCCATATCTCAAAATGACCTGAACATTTAGCTAGTATGTAGTATTGGGGGTACTAATAGGGACAGTTTTTCTATCTTTTCGAGGGGGAGCATTTGATCTCTATAGTCATTCATTACTGCTGAATGAGAGGCTAGCTCAAAGGACTTGTGAACCTGGAGAAAAAGAAACAGAATGACAACAATTAATTTGTGAGGAAAGTCTAGATTTTTAGTAAGGGGTGCTTCTGTTGTGCTTGGCCAAGGGTAAAAAAGGGATGCCTTTTCTGTTCTCTGATTTGTGTAACAAGCTTATCTATTCTTACCTTTTCCTAGAGACAGTTCCTCACCTGTTTCCTTACAAACCCACACTATGGCAGCCTCATTAATGCAGATGGCCATGCTGAAGTGTGGACAGATTGGAATGATATGTCCAAGTTTTTCCAGTATGGATGGAGATGCACCACTAATGAGAATGCCTATTCAAACCATACCCTGATGGGCAACTGGAACCAGGAAAGATATGACCTAAGGAATATCATGCAGCCCAAACCTTTGCCTTCCCGGGTAATCTTAACTTTCTCTGTTTCCTTCTGTTAGCAAAACAAAGACCAGTGGCCATTTGAGAGGCAGTCATTTGATAACTTCTAATGCTGAAATCTCTCATGCTTCTGTTCAGTGAAGTGGTTTGGGGAGGGCAGCAGTTCCTTAGCTGGAATACATATTCCACTTTACTATCAAGTTGAATATTGTACTATTGTGAGATAATAAAAAGATGGGTAATATTCTTTTTCTTGCTTCTGTGTGAACTTTATTCACCTACAAAAATATATAATGTCTTCTGACTCAGTCTAGCTCTTCCCTGGTCCTTGCCCTTGTAGCTCTCCTAAGCAAACAAACATACAAAGCTTATGAAAATTGGTAGGATATAGAGTAATGACATATAGACCTCTAGTTAATCTAAAATATGGCAGAGACTGTTAGAATTCATGTCATCTTATCCTTTATTTCCCAGAATTGGTTATAGGTTCCTATATTTTTAATCTATTACTTTTTCTTTCCAGTTTGGACACTACTTTGAAACAACATATGATACCAGCTACAATAAAAAAATGCCACTTTCAACCCATAGTAGGTGGACTATTCTTTTTAATTCTTTTAGTCTCAGGGCCTAATTCAGGGCCTGCAATGTAGAAGGAACTCAAATAAAAGTAAACTGAAAAAAGTGAATAAGTGAATGAATGAGTGAATGATGTCTCTCTCTTCTGAATTTTGACAGGACTCACTCTATATTTCCTTACAAGTAGGAATGAAATTGGTTACTAAGACTCCTTGCTATTGACTGATTTCACTTGTGTTTCCTTCTCTTTTCTCTTCCCTTAGGATTTAAGCGAGAGCCTCACTGGTTCCCAGGACATCAACCTGAGCTGGATCCTCCTCAACACAAATGCACAGAGAAGTCAACTTATATGAGTAGCTATTCAAAACCTCAAATTGGACATCACTCAGCATGTGTGTGTAGTCACAATAACTGCCCATTTCAGGGTCTCGGATTCTAAGAAAAAATAAGAAGCTTCAGTTTTCCACAGTAGAATACAGGAGGGAGAATGTTCTAAGCACATCTAGGAATTTAGCAGACTATGTCATAGTTTCACTCTCTGAATAAATAAAGCACAGAAAATGTTCTCTACCCTCTTTTAGCCAAGATTTGAATGTCAAATTTAAGTTGATTACATCTATTAGTTATACCTTAGGGGTGCTGTAGAAGGGCAATAAAAATATTATTTCTCTCAAATCTACAACCAGTCTGCTCTTCCCTGTCTCCCATCAAGAGCAAAATTTAGTAAAACTTAGGTTATATTTGGCTAGATGCTCTCTGGGTATGAGTCTGGTAGACATGGTCACATAGTGTAACTTTAATGTGATCTTAATAAACATTCCTCTTAAGGACTAGAAAAAGAAAAATAATTTTTATTATTATGAAGAATTTAAAACATAAAAAGAAGAATATTATAATGATTTTCCATCTTTAAGAATTTATGACCAATTTTACTACCCCTACTTTTTCTGTTTTTTTAAAATTAATTTTGGAGCATATCAGAAATTATATGATTTTGTCTATAAATATTTCCATTTATATTTCAAAAATATATGGCTGTCAATTTTTTACTCCCCATAAACATTACCACAGGAACCTGTTGATCAAATGAAGCTGAGTTATTAAACCTATAGCAAGGAAGAACATCAACTTGACAGTCTTGGTAATGATTCGAAAGGAGAATATTTGGGTAAGTTATCCTCAGGAATGTGGCATAAGGGATCATTTGGTTTCACTTTAAGATGGGTCTTTTTAAGTAGGAAACTCATAGGAAACTGTGATTAGTTTAGGGTTTGTGAACCCATAGAGGCAACAGTCTTAATTTTAGAATAGCTAAACTTAGGGAAATCCAAGATGGCTGTGGAGGAGGTGGAAGCTACACTCACTTCTTTCCAGGACCAGACTGGAATTACAACTAAAATATAGAACAATCAACCTGAATATTGAACTGAAGACTAGCTGAAGAGAAGTCTTATAACCAAGAATTTACAGAAGAAGCCACATCAAGACTGGTAGGAAGCTTGGGGGGTTACACAAAGGGCTAGACCCACTCCCATAAGTAGCAGCTGAGATTCTGGAGGGACATCTCAGCTGCAGAAGATCCTCTGAGAAGCAGGGGGTCTCAACCCCAAGCCAGGCTTCCCAGCCCAGAGCACCAGAGCTGAGAATTGCCCACATAACATCTGGCTGTGCAAACCAGCAGGGATTCTATTTGCCAGGAAGAGGCAGGAGTCCACTAGAGACACAGGCACCCTATTAAAGGGCCAATGCACAAAATCTTGTTCATAGCTACTCATCCTGGACTCTAGCAGAGGGAGGACAGAGAAGACTAGAGTTGTATGAGGAGAGTCTGGGTTTCATAGCTCTGGAGAGAGAGCTGAAAGGATAATTAACCACCAGGACCCCTGTGCTGAGTTCTCCTGCACTGCAGATGTCATCTTTCTTGGCTGGAGCACTCCCCTTCATATGGCATCAGCCTTGGGGAAAGCAATAGACCCACTCCCTGGACTTCCTGCCCCATCCTGCAGAGTGCTAGGCACTGCTAGGAGTCAGGTGCCTAGGCCAGAGTATAGAGGTCTGGGCAAACTCAGGGGGTCTTAGTCACTGAGTTGTGTGGTTTTGGGGCAGGGGCCATTACCACCACTTTCCTGTGAAACTGCCTGGCTCCAACCCCTCATGAGAGATCTGCTAGCCCCACTCTCTTCCTGGCAGCCCTACCCTCCTGACTACCAGTACCTCTTCCCTGAAGAAGTCTGGGAAGAATCTGGCACAGACTGAGTTGGGTGGCACCTCCCACTCAAGGGAAATCCACTAGCCCCATCCTCTTGACTCCTAGTGGTCCCATCTTGCTGAGATAGGGTTCCTGGCAGAACCTGTCACAGACTGAGTAGGGTTGCTCTAGGGCAGGGGCTATTTTTCTCTCACACACCTGAACGGTGCAGAGCCCTCTCTTCACACAACCAAATCTATTTGGGTCTCACCCTGATTACTCCCTAAGACCCCACCACGCCACAAAGGTTTGCAAGCACCCAGTGGGTAGCAACTAAACTTGGTATACCCTGGGACATTTGCTGAGTAGTGTCAGACCCAGTGCTGGTACCAAGTTTGAGCCTGTATCAATATGGTGAATACCACTTGCCCCTAGCTTGTGAATCACTGAGAACCTACCTCATACAACTCAAGTACTGAAAGAGGCTTTTACAATGACTGAGCTAAACAGGCAGCCAACAGGTGAAGGCAGGCAGAGGTGAAACTTGGGGTAGCTTGGGAATTTTTCTGACTTGCCCCTGGGCCCAGTGTTGGTAAAAGGTGGCCTTGCTGCTCAGCTTGGTCCTTCCTATGCATACCCAGGCCCAGCAGAGGCAGCCACAAACTGTGGATCACTTTGTAGCTCCAAACAGATTGCCCCGGGAAAGTCACAGGCAGCATCTGACATTGGTCTGAACCAGAGTCCCTCCCAAGAGGTCCTAGAACCAATACATCCAGTTATAAGCTTCAAACAACATCAGAGCAGGATCCAATTAGCTTCACAAGTATCATATCCAAAGGCAGATCTCAAAAGGCACCAGACCATGTTGGTGCAAATTCCAATTTGTGTGGTCAGCATCTGCACAGCAGCTCAAACACTGGAGGTATGGGTTGATCCTCAAGTCAGCCAAACTGGGATTTACCCTACATACATAGGCCAATAGAAATCAAGATTCAGTCACAAGAGGACCTACTTAACCCGCATAAGGGAAATTTCTGGAGCACCCATCTAAAGTGATCAAGGAGACTGTGCCACTGGATTCCACAGGACACCTACTAAATAAGGCCATGTTACCAAAAACTGGAATTCATGGTAGAACTACCTCATACATAGAAACAAACACAAAGAGGCAGCCAAAATGGGAAGACAAAGAAATATACCCCAAATAAAAGAACAAGAGCATTCTCCAAAAAAAGAGCTAAATGAAATGGAGACAACTGATTTACCAGATATAGAGTTTAAAACATAGTTATAAGAATGCTCAAGGAACTTAGTGAGAACTTAAGTAAAAAAGATAGCAAACATAAAAAATAAGGACACAGAAACCATAAAAAAGAACAAGTCAGGAAAGAAAAATGCAATATCTGAAATGAATACACTAGAAGAAATAAGCAGTTGATTGGATGAAGCAGAGGTTCGAATCATCAATTTGGAAGATAAGATGGCAGAAAACACCCAATCAGAACAGCAAGAAGAAAAAATAATTTTAAAAAATGAGAATAGTTTAAAGGACTTAGGGACAACATGATGCCTAACTATCTGTATCATAGTGGTACTAGAAAAAGAAGACAGAAAGCAAGAGATTGAGAACCTATTTCAAGAAATAATGGCTGAAAACTTTTCTAAGCTGGTGAAGGAAAAAGACACAAAAGTCCAGGAAGCACAGAGAGTCCCAAACAAGATAAACCCAAAGAGGCTGACAGCAAAACACATCAAAATTAAAATCACAAAGGTTAAATGCAAAGAAAGAATCTCAAAGGCAGCAGGAGAACAGTTACCTACAAGGGAGCTTCCATAAGACTGTTGACCAATTTCTCAATGGAAACATTTCAAGCCAAAAGGGATTGGCATGAAATATTCACAGTGATGAAAAACAAGAACCTAAAATCAAGGCTACTATACCAGCAAGTTTATCATTTAAAACCAAAGGAGGAATAAAGAGCTTCCTTTTTGAGAAAAGCTAAAGAAGTTTGTTACCACCAAACCAATATAACAAGAAATATTAAAGGGTTTTCTTTAAGAAGGAGAAGGAGAAGAGGAGGAGGAGAAGGAGAAAACAGAGGAATATCATAAAAAGAATAAAATGGCAATCAATGTATACCTGTCAATAACCACTTTAAATATAAATGGCTATGTGCTCCAATTTAAAAAATAAGGTAGCTAGATGAATAAGAAAAGAAGATTCATATATGTGCTGTCTACAAGAGACTCAACTCAGAATGAAAGATACACACAGATTAAAAGTAAAGGGGTAGAAAAAGATATTTCAAGCAAACCAAAAAGAAAACTAGCTAGGGTAGCAATATTTATATCTGAAAATATAGACTTTAAAACAAAAGCTATAGTAAGAGACAAAGGATACTACGTAATGATAAAGAGAGCACACAACATAGATGCACCCAACATAGAATAACCTAAATATATAAAGCAAATTCTGATGGACATAAAGGGAGAGATTGACAGTAATACAGAAGTCATAGTAGGGATTTTAACAACCCATTGACATCAGTGGATATATTTTCCTGACAGGTATTCAAGGAAACAGCCCTAAATGACACACTGGATCAGATGGATTTAATTGGTATCTTCAGAGCATCTCACCCAAAGCACCCCAGTGCACGTTGAACATTTTCTAGGATAGATCACATGTTAGGACACAACCCAAGTCTCAATAAATTTAAGAAGATTGGTCCTGGCTGGTGTGGCTCAGTTGACTGAGTGCCGGCCTGTGAATCAAATGGTCACAGGTTTAATTCCCAGTCTAGGGCACATGCCTGGGTTGTGGGCCAGGCCCCCAGTAGGGTATGTATGAGAGGCAACCACATATTAATGTTTCTCTCCCTCTCCTCTTTCCCTCCCCCTCTCTAAAAATAAAATCTTTTTAAAAATAAGAAGACTGATGCTCTGGCTGATGTGGCTCAGTTGGTTGGAGCATCATCCCATAAACCAAATGGTGTGGGTTCCTGGTCAGAGCAAACACCCAGGGTGCGAGTTCAATCCCCAGTTGGGGCACATACAAGAAGGCAAGCAATTAGTGTTTCTCTCTCACATCTATGTTTATATATATATTTCTTTCTCTCTTTCTTCTCTTTCTCTAAAGGCAATAAAAAAAATGTCCTTGGCTGAGGATAAAAAAAAATTTAATAACTTTAAGAAGACTGAAATCACATTAAGCATGTTCTCTAACCACAATATATGAAAATAAATATTAATCACAAAAAAACTGAAAAACACAGACAAGGAGGCTAAATAACAATATTAAACAATGAGATCAAGGAAAAAGATCAAAAGATATCTTCAAACAAATGGAAATGGGAACACAACGACCCAAAGTATATGAGATATATCAAAAGCAGTCCTAAGAGAGAAATTCCTAGCATTACAATTGTGCCTCAAGACACAAGAAAAATCTCAAATAATCTAATTTTACACTTAAAGGAACTTGAAAAAGAACAACAAAACAAAAATGTGTAGAAGGAAAGGCAATAATAAAGATCAGAGGAGAAATAAACAAAATAGATTCTAAAAAAGCCACTACAAAAGATTAATGGAACCAAGATATGGTTCTTTCAGAAAATAAAACAGATGGACAAACATTTAACCAAATGCATCAAGAAAAAAAGAAAGAGGGCTTAAATAAATAGAAACAAAAGAGGAGAAGTAACAACTGACACCAACGAAATACAAAAGATTGTAAGAAATATTACAAACAATTATGTACCAACAAATGGGACAATCTAGAAGAAATGGACAAATTCCTAGGAATATACAGTCTTTCAAAACTAAATAAGGAAGAATCATAGAATCTGTATAGACAGATTACAACTAATGAAATAAAAGCTGCAATTTAAAAAAACTCCCAACAAACAAAAGTCTTGAATCAGATGGCCTCATGGGAGAATTTTACCAAATATTGAAGGAACTAACACCTATCCCAAAAAATTCAAGGGAAGAGAAGATTCCCAAACTCATTTTATATGGCCAACATTATCCTAATTCCAAAACCAGAATAAGACACTACAAAGAAAGAAAATTATAGGCTAATACCCGTGATGAATACAGATGCAAAACCCTTAACAAATCATTAGCAAAGTGGATCCAGCAATACTTTAAAATGGTCATACACCAAAATCAAATGGGATTAATTTCAGGGATGCAAGGTTGGTACAATATCAACAAATGTGATACACCACATAAATAAAATGCAGGATAAAGTCATATAATCATATCAACAGACACAGAAAAAAATGTTTGATAAAATCCAACACCCATTTATGACAAAACTTTCAGCAAACTGGGAATAGAAGGAACATTCAGTATAGGACAAACCCACAGCAAACACCACACTCAATAGGCAAAACTAAAAGTGTTTCCCTTAATATCAGTAACAAGACAGGGATGTCTGCTTTCACCACTCATATTCAACATAGTACTCAAAGTCCTAGCCACAGCAATCAGACAAGAAGAAATAAAATGTTTCCAAATTGGAAAGGAAGAAGTAAAACTATTATTATTTACAGCTGATATGATACTTTATATAGAGAACCCTAAAGACTCCACCAAAAAAACTACTAGAACTGATAAATGAATTCAGTAAATTAGCAGGATACAAAATCAATATTCAGAAATTAGTGGCATTTTTATATACTGATAATGAGCTATCAGAAAAAGAAGCTAAGAAAACAATCTCATTTACAATAGTAACATAAAAATAATGTTCTTTTTAGAACATTTATTTAACCAAATTTAACATAAATTTAACCAAAGAGCTGAAAGACTTGTACTTAGAAAATTATAGACTATTGAAGAAAGAAACTGAGGAAGATACAAGTAAGTGGAAGTGTAGACCATTTTCATGGACAGGAAGAAGTAACATCATTAAAATGTTTATATAGCCCAAAGCAATCTATAGATTCAATGCAATTCCTATTAAAATACCAATGGTATATCTCACAGAACTAGAATAAGTATTCAAAATATTTACATGGAACCACAAAAGATCCCAAGTAGCCTCAGTGATCTGGACAAAGAACAAAACTGGAGGTTTCATGCTACTTAATTTCAAACTATTCTACAAGGCCATAGTAATCAAAACAGCATGGTACTGGCATAAAAACAGGCATATAGATCAATGGAACAGATAGAGAGCCCAGAAATCAACCAACACCTTTATGGTCAATTAATATTTGACAAAGGAGGCAGGAACAGTCTAATGGGGAAAGACAGTCTATTCAATAAATGATATTGGGAAAATTTGACAGATACATGCAAAAATATGAAACTAGATCTCCTTCTTACACTACACATGAAAAAAACCTCCCAATGAATTAAAGAATTAAATGTAAGTCATAAAACCATAAAAATCCTAGCAGAAAACATAGGAAGTAAAGTCCTAGACATCTCTCATAGTTATATTTTTCTCTGATAGATCTCCTTGGGCAAAGAAAACAAAAGAAAAAATAAACAGGACTACATCAAACTAAAAAGCTTTTGCACAGCAAAGGAAACCCAGAACAAAATAAAAGGCAAGCCACTGAATGGGAGAAGATAATCACCAATGATACATCTGATAAGGGGTTAATTCCCAAGATCTATAAAGAACTTAGACAACTGAACACCAAGAAAATAAATAATCCATTTAAAAATTGGCAAAGAATCTGAACAGATACTTCTCCAAAAAGGACATAAAGATGGCTAAAAGACATAGGAAAAAATACTCAACATCAGTAATCAGAGAAATGTGAATTAAAACCACAAGGAGATATTACCTCATGCCTGTCAGAATGGCTATCACAAATAATTCAACAAACAAGTGTTGGTGAGGATCTGGAGAAAAGGGAACCCTCATGCACTGTTGGTGGGAATGTAGATTGGGGCAGCCAGTGTGGAAAGCAGTATGGACATAGCACAAAAAGTTAAAAGTGAAACTGCCTTATTACCCAGCAATTCCACTTCTAGGAATACAGCCGAAGAAACCCAAATTGCTAATTAAAAAGAATTTTTGTATTCCTAAATTCATTGCAGCATTATTTACAACAGTAAAAATTTAGAAGCAACCAAAGTGCCCATCAGTAGATGAGTGGATAAAAAAACAATGATACAGCCCTGACTGGTGTTGCTCAGTTGGTGCATCATCCTGTAAACCACAAGGTCGTGAGTTTGATTCCAAGCAAGGGCACATGTCTATATTGTGGGTTTCAATCTTGGTTGGGGCACATAGGAGCAGAAGCCAATTTATGATTCTCTCTTAAATCAATGTTTTTCTCTTTCCCTCTCTCCCTCCCTTCCCTTCTCTCTAAAATAAAAAAATTAAGCATATCCTTGGGTGAGGATAACAAAAGAAAGCTGTGGTACATTTACACAATGGAATACTACTTGGCTGTAAAAATGAAAAAATCTTAGCTTTTGAAACAGCATGGATATACGTAGATAGTATTATGCTAAGTGAAATAAGACAGTCAGAGAAAGACAGATACCATATGATTTCATTTATATGTGGAATCTAATAAACAAAATAAAGTAACAAATAAAATAGAAATGGACTCATGGAAACAGAGACCAGATTGAAAGTTTTCAGAGGTGAAGGGGCTTGGGGATCTGGATGAGAAAGATGAAGGGATTAAGAAAAAAACAGACACAGATGAGTGTGGTAATTGCCAGAGTGAAAGCAGGTGAGGGAATTGGAATAGAGCAAATGGGGCATGAATGTTGGCAGACAGATTCTGGAGTCTGAGTGGTAAGCGCATGATGCAGTATGCGAATGATGCGCTATAGAGTTGAACACTTGAAACCTGTATGTTTTTATTAACCAATATAACCCCAATAAATTCAATTTAAAAAGAGCCCTGGCTGGTGTGATTCAGTGGATTGAATGCTGGCCTAAGAACCAAAGGGTCACTGGCTCATTTCCCAGTCTAGGGTACATGCCTGGGTTGTGGGCCAGGTCCCCGGTGTGGGGTGTGTGAGAGGCAACCGCACATTGATGTTTTCTCCCTCTCTTTCTCCCTCCCTTGCCCTCTTTAAAAATAAATAAATAAAATCTTCAAAAAAAGAAACTGATGTTTTTAAAAAAAGATAAAAGAACAAAATGAAAAGAAATACACATGTAGTATACAAACTTCATGTTTAAGATATCAGTATCTTTGTAGTTGTCATATTCCGGTATGTAGTTTTTACACTTTAGAAATGTCAACTAGATAACTCTCTAGGACAAAAGAACATTCATGTGTGCCAGTGGGGCATGAATGACAATTATTTTTAAAGTGCGCAAGAAGAGATAGATGTTCCTTGAGACTCTCATAGTATCTTTACTTGACTGGAATGAGTATTCAACAATTTTTTTAAATTGTGAAATTTATTAGCATGAATACATAATATTGTCTTACTATCCTTTTAATATCTGTAGGGTATATACTGTAACATTCCTTTTAAAAATATTTTCCACATTTTATTGTTGTTCAAGTACAGTTGTCTACATTTCCCCACCACTACTCTCTGCCCACTCCAGCCATCTGCACCTCCCACCCTTGATCCTAGCCCCCTTTGATTTTGTAGATGTGTCCTTTATACGTGTTCCTGAAAACCCTTCCCTCTTTTCCCCCTATTATCCCTTCCCACCTTCCCTCTGGTTGCTGTCAGTTTGTTCTTAATTTCAATATCTCTGGTTATATTTTGCTTGCTTGTTTGTTTTGCTGATTAGTTTCCACTTATAGGTGAGATCAAATGGTGTTTGTCTTTCACCATCTGCCTTATTTCACTTAGCAGAATGCCCTCCAGTTCCATCCATGCGGTCTCAAAGGGTATGAGCTCCTTCTTTCTTTCTGCTGCATAGTATTCCATCATGTAAATGTACCATAGTTTTTTGATCCATTCATTTACTGATGGGCACTTAGGTTGCTTCCAGCACTTGGCAATTGTAAATAATGCCGCTATGAACATTGGGGTGCATAGGTTCTTTTGAATTGGTGTTTCGGGGTTCTTAGGATATAATCCCAGCAGTGGACCTGTTGGGTCAAAAGGCTGTTCCATTTTCAGTTTTCTGAGGAAATTCCATACTGTTTTCCACAGTGGCTGCACCAGTCTGCATTCCCATCAACAGTGCACTAGGATTCCCTTTTCTCTACACCCTCTCCAACACTTACTGTTTGTTGATTTGTTTATGATGGCCATTCTGACTGGTGTAAAGTGGTAACTCATTGTGGTTTTAATTTGTATCTCTCTGATGGCTAGTGATGCTGAACATCTTTTATTATGTCTCTGGGCCCTTTGTATGTCCTCCTTGGAGAAGTGTCTGTTCAAGTCCTTTGCCTATTTTTTAATTGGGTTGTTTGTCTTCCTGGACTGGAATTGTGTGAGTTCTTTATATATTTTGGAGAACAAACCCTTGTCTGAGGTATCCTTGGCAAATATGTTTCCCCATACAGTTGGTTCTCTTTTCATAGTAATGCTGTTTTCTTTAGCTATGCAGAAACTTTTTATTTTGATGAAACTCGGTCACCAACTTACAGCATACACAAAAATAAATTCAAGGTGGATAAAAGACTTAAATGTAAGTTGCGACACCATAAAAAGTCCTAGAGGAGAACATAGGCAGGCAAGTCTCAGATATTCCATGCAGCAATATTTTTACTGATATGTCCCCTAGAGCAAGGGACATAAAGGAAAGAATATTCAACATTTTTTTAAAAACACAGTAAGTAGGAGAGAGTTTATGGTGGTGAAGTAGGTGAGAGCTGAGCCCACTTGCTTGTGCACCCAACTGGACACATAGCTGATCTTCTGAAGGACAAAATCAATAGCAAACAGAATCTTAGCTGATATGAAGTTTGAAAGCCAAAGTGCGTAGATGACGCTTCCCAATGGGTGCTTACAAGACAAAGTGGGAGCTGTGATTACCAGTAAGCTGGCTGGAACCCACCAACAAAGAAGCCACCAACAAGTAAAACTCAAGAACAATCAGAAAGCCCACACACACAGAAGAAAGGGCAACACTGGAACATCCAGACAAGGAGATCAAAAAGACTACACCACCAAGTCCCACAGAACTCCTACCACAGAAGTCCACCCCACAAAGACAGCTAGCAAAGCAGCACATCCTGAGATGCAGAAACAAACAAAAAGAGTCACCTAAAATGGGGAGACAAAGAAAGAACACTCAATTAAAAAGAATGGAAGAATCCTAAGTAAAAGAGCTAAATGAAATTCAGACAACCAAATTATCAGATATCAAATTCAAAAAATGGTGATAAGGATGCTCAAGGAACTCAGTGACAACTACAAGAAACTGAGTTGGAAATACAACAACATAAAAAAGGAAATAGAAAATATAAACAAGAACCAGCAAGAAACGAAGAATACAATATCTCAAATAAAAAATACACATCAACCTGGATGAAGTAGAGGACTGAATTAATGAGCTGGAGGACAAGGTAGAAAAAAATAATCACGTAGAACACCAGTAAGAAAAAAGACTCAAAAAGTATGAGGATAGCTTAAGAGAATTTTAGGACAACATGAAATACAACAACATTTGAATCATAGGAATACCAGATGGAGAAGAAAAGGAGCAAGGGATAGAAACCCTGTTTGAAAAAATGACAGGAAACTTTCCAAACCTGGAGATGGAAAAAGCCCTGAAAGTTCATAGAGAATCCCAATCAAGATGACCCAAAGAGGCCTACTCCAAGACACACCATAACTAAAGTGACAAATCTTAAAGACAAAGAGAGAATCTCAAAAGCAGCAAGGAAGAAATAGGAAGTCACATACAAGGGAGCTCCGATAAAGAAAGCAGCTGACTTCTCAACAGAAACATTACAAGCCATAGGGGAATGGCAAGAAATATTCCAAGTAATGAAAAGCAAAGGGCTGCAACCAAGACTACTCTACCCAGCAAGATTCTCAACTAAAATGGAAGGAGAAATAAGGAGCTTTCCACACAAAAGGTTAAAAGAATACACCTCCACCAAACCAGCATAGCAAGACATGTTAAAGGGACTCCTTTGAGCAGATGGAGGTATAGAGTGAAAGAGGGAGGAACACAGGTAGAAAAGGGAAAAAATGGCAATGAATAAATACCTTTTAGTAGTAACATTAAATGTAAATTGATTAAACATTCCAATCAAAAGACATAGGGTAGTTGAATGGATAAGAAACCATGACCCACATACAAGCTATCTACAAGAGACCCACCTCAGAACAAAAGACCTACGCAGACTGAAATTGAAGGGATGAAAAAAATATTTCAAGCAAGTGGACAGGAAAAAAAGCCAGGGTAGCAATACTTATATCAGACAAAATGAATTTCAAAAGAAAGGCCATAAAAAGAGACAAAGAAGTTCACTTCATAATAGTAAAGGGAAGAATCCATTGGGAAGCTATAAACATTGTAAACATATATGCATTCAACATAAGAGTGCCCAAAAATATGAGAAAAATCTTGGAGGACTGCAAGGAAGATATGGATAGCAACACACTCATAGTAGGGGATTTTAACACTTCACTGTCAACAATGGGCAGATCTTCCAAACAAAGAATCAACAAAGACACTGTGGCATTGAACAACATACTAGATCAAATGGACTTAACTGATATATATAGAACCTGTCACACCAAAGAAGCAAAATATACATTCTTTTCAAATGAACATGGAACATTTTCAAAGATACAACACATGATAGGACACAAAACTAGCCACAACAAATTCAAGAAAATTGTAATCATATCAAGCACTTTCTCAGATCATAATTGCTTGAGACCAGAAAACAAACTCAAGGAAAAAACTCAAAAACAGTCAAATACATGGAAACTGAATAACATATTATTAAATAATGAATGGGTAAACAATGAGATCAAGGAAGAAATCAAAATGTGTATGGAAAGAAATGAAAATGAACACACAACAACCCCAAAACTATGGAACACAACGAAGGCAGTCCTGGGAAGGAAGTTCATAGCAATACAGACATACCTAAAAATGATAAAAAAAATTCAAATAAATGACCTAACCCTACATCTACAAAAGCTAGAGGAACAACAACAAACAAAGCCCAGAGGAAGTGAAGGAAGGAAATACTAAAAAATCAGAGCACAATTAAATGACATAGAGACTAAAAGAACAATCCAAAGGATCAATAAATCCAGGAGCTGGTATTTTGAAAAGATAAATAAAATCAACAAGCCTTTAACCAGACTCATCAAGAAAAAAAGAGAGATGACACAAATGAATAAAAGCAGACACGGAAGAGGTGAAATTACAACTGATACCACAGAAATACATAGGATCTTAAGAAATTACTATGAAGAACTGTATGCCAAGAAATTTGAAAACCTGGTTGAAATGGACAAATTTCTAGAAACATATAATCCTCCAAAACTACATCAAGAAGAAGCAGATAGCCTGAATTGACTAAGATTAGCTAGTGAAATTGAAGCAATAATAAAAAAAAACTCATGGCACACAAAAGCCCTGGGCTGGATGGATTCACAGGAAAATTTTACCAAACATTTAGAGAAGAGCTAACCCTGATTCTTCTCAAACTATACCAAAAAATCCAAGAGAGGAAAGGCTCCCAAACTCTTTTTATGAAGCCAGGATTATCCCAATTCCAAAACCAGATAAAGACACAACAATGAAAACTACAGGTCAATATCACTGATAAACATACATGCTAAAATCCTCAACAAAATATTGGCAAACAGGATCTAGCAATACATTAAAAAGATCATACACCATAATCAAGTGGGATTCATCCCAGAGATGCAAGGATGATACAATATATGCAAATCAATAAATGTAATACACCACATAAACAATAAGAAAGACAAAAACCACATGGTCATATTAATAGATGCGGAAAAAGCATTTGATAAAGTACAGCACCCATGTATGATAAAAACACTCAGCAAAATGGGAGTAGAGGGAATCCTCTACATAAAATCCTCAACATAATAAAGACCATATATGAGAATCCCAGAGCCAACATTATAGTCAATGGGCAAAAACTAAAAGCTTTCCCCCTACGATCAAGCACTAGAAAAGGGTTTCCACATTCACCACTTCCATTCAACATAGTATTGGAAGTCCTAGCAGACAAGAAAAAGAAATACAAGGCATTCAATTAGAAAGGAGGAAGTAAAGCTGTCATTGTTTGCAGATGACATGATAGTGTACATAGAAAACCCTATAGACTCCACGGAAAAACTATTCGACCTAATAAATGAATTTGGCAAAATGGCGGGATACAAAGTCAACATTCAGAAAACAAAGGCATTTTTGTATACCAACAATGAAATATCAGAAACAGAAATTAGGGGAAAAATCTCATTTACTATAGCAACAAGAAAAACAAAATTCTTAGGAAAAAACTTAACCAAGGAGGTAAAAGATCTGTACTCAGAAAACTACACAACACTGAAGAAAGAAGTTAAGGAAGACACAGATACATGGAAGCATATACTGTGTTCATGGATTGGAAGAATTAACATCATCAAAATGTCCATACTACCTAAAGCAATCTATACATTCAATGCAATCCTTATCAAAATATCAATGACATAGTTCACAGATATAGAACATTTCAAAAATTTATATGGAACCATAAATGACCCCGAATAGCCTCAGCAATTCTGAGAAAAAAGAACAAAGTAGAAGAGATCACAATATCTAATATCAAACTATATTACAAGGTTACTGTAATCAAAACAGCTTGGTACAGGTATAACAACAGACACATAGGCCAATGGAACAGAATAGAGAGCCAAGAAATAAACACATGTTAATACAGTCAGTTAATGTTTGACAAAGGGGGCCAGAACATAAAATGCAGTAAAGATAGCCCCTTCAATAAATGGTGTTAGGCCTGGACATCTACATGAAAAAAATGAAACTAGACCACCAACTTACCCCATACACCAAAGTAAACTCAAGATGGATAAGACTTAAACATAAGTTGTGACACCATCAAAGTCCTAAAGGAGAACATAGGCAGGAAAATTTCAGATATCTCTTGCTGCAATATTTTCACCAATACATTCCCTAGGGCAAGGGACATAAAGGAAAGAATAAACAGGGGAGGGAAGTAGAGATGGCTTGCAGGGAGGAGGAGTGTGGGGAAAATGCAGACAACTGTACTTGAACAACAGTAAAATAAAAAAAATCTTATGAAATTATAAAAAAAAGAAAGAATAAACAAATAGGACTACTTCAAACTAAAAAGTTTCTGCATGGCCAAAGAAACATGAACAAAATAGAAAGGGAGTAAACTGAATGGGAAAACATATTTGCCAACAATACCTCAGAAAAGGGTGAGATCTCCAAATTATATAAAGAACTCATACAACTCCACACCAGGAAGACAAGCAATCCAATTAAAAAAATGGGCAAAGGACCTGAACAGACACTTCTCCAAGGAGGACATACAAAGGGCCCATAGACACATGAAAAAATGCTCAGGCTCACTAGCCATTAGAGAGATGCAAATTAAAATCACCAAGAGATACCACCTTACACTGGTCAGGATGGCCATCATTAATAAATCAACAAACAAGTGCTAGTGAGGTTGTAGAGAAAAGGGAACCCTAGTACATTGTTGGTGGGCATACAGACTGGTGCAGCCACTGTGGAAAACAGTATGGAATTTCCTCGAAAACCTAAAGATAGAACTGCCTTTCATCCAGTGATCCCACTTCTGGGACTATACCTTAACTCACCAAATGAAATCCTGAATCCTGAATCACCAAATAAAAAGAACCTATGTACCCAAGTGTTCATAGCAGCATCATTTACAACAGCCATATGCTAGAAACAGCCTAAATGCCCATCAGTAAATAAGCGGATCAAACTGTGGTACAGCCCTCGCTGGTGTGGCTCAGTGGATTGAGTGCCTGCCTGCAAACCAGAGGGTGGCTGGTTTGATTTCTGGTTGGGGCACATGCCTGGTTTGTGGGCCAGGTCCCTGGTCGGGGGCGATGTAGAGGCAACAACACATTGATGCTTTTCTCCCTCTCTTTCTCCTTCCCTTCCTCTTTCTAAAAATAAATAAATAGATACCTTTTTAATAAATGACAGTACATTTAGACAATGGAATACTATACAGCAGAAAGAAAAAAGGAACTTCTACCCTTTGCAACAGCGTGGATGGAACTGGAGAGCATTATGCTAAATGAAATAAGCCAGGCGGTGAAAGACAAATATCATATGATCTCACCTATAAGTGGAACCTAATCAACAAAACAAACAAATGAGCAAAATAGAACCAGAGACTTGGAAATAAAGAACAAACTGACGGTGACCAGAGGGGAGTGGGGAGGGGGATAATGGGGGAAAGAAAAGGAAGGGGCAATCAAAAGAACATGAACAGAGGACTCATGAGCATGGACAATGGGATTGACTGTGGGATTGGGGGGGATGGCGTAGGCGTGAGCGATGGGGTAAAAGGTGGGACAACTGTAACTGAACAACAATAAATTTGAAAAAACAGTAGGTAGTTTGCTTAATTAAATATTAATACCATATATTCAAAGTATGTGGGTGGGTAAAAAATAAAGGCCAATGTATAATTTCTAAAGGTTGAATTCAATGATGATTCATATGCTGAATATCACACCCAAGCCTTCCATCCTGGGAAAAGTCAGCTGAGGTTTTTAGGGTCCATGGCCTCTTGTAGGAGCAAACTCACTTGTCCACCCACACTGAGCACAGTTCCTTCCTCCACTGCTTTGGGTTTTTCTTGTATTCCCCTCAAGACACCTTCAGCTACTTTTTGAGGCTCTGATCAGTTTCACAATGACAAAAACACAATGATATTAATGAGGTGGAAAAACAGTTCAAAGGGCCTTTGAAACAGGAAAGTATGAACTGACAATAGTCCTTCCTAAAATACTGCTACCTGAGATTTCATTTGCATTCCTGGTCATCTGCATTCTGAGTGGAGTGGAGCTCAGTTTCGTCTCCCTGCCTCTGCAGTAAATGCAAAGCTTTCAAAAGGTTCATGATCCAGTCAAAGAGAGGATCATACAGGAGGACCTAGATAGGAGAACATACATGTTAAAAGAACAATGTGCAATTTGATCATGTATTTAGAAACAGTAGAACCAATATTATAAAACTCAAAGAAGCCAGTCATACGGTATTTGACTGGTGGACGGGACTAACATTGCACAGGCTTCTTGTTTCCTCATGGCGGAAACTATACTAGCACCATGCTCTGAGCTTCTTATCCCATTCTCAATAAATTCATTCTTCCACGTCAGTGGAGGCAGTGACATCCCTTGACCCATGTTACCTTATGAGGTGAAACTAATCTATTAAAAGGAGATAAGCACCAGTCACTCTCTTTCCTTCTTTCTTTCTGTCCTGGGTAAGGGCATTTTCTTTGCAGGCCCAATTCTCCGTCAGAGGGATAGTGTAGGTTGTAAGAGTTGGACAGCAGAAGTAAGCCTGTTTGGACCTCACTCCTAAACCATGTTCTCCAAAAGCTTTATCAGTAATAACCTGACATTTTGATCTCTATTCTATTCCTAAGGCTCTTTCTTTCCACCCCACCCCCAATCAGTTCCAACTTTGAGTGGAGAAAAAAAAAGCATAATGTATTGAAAGCTCAAAACCCAAAGTCTAGTGCCGTGGTTGGCATCTTAATACATACATGGAGTAGAATTTGAATACCAAAATAACTGGCATGAGCAAGTGGCTTCAGGTCATAAATTTTAGTAGTGAAGTCATGAAGGGTTTCTGACATTGGCATTTCAGAACAGCTAACCACCTCTGGTGTTTATAAGCACTTTTTTTTTTTTAAATAGTGCTTAGCAAGTGCTTACAGGTCTTAATAATAAGTAAAGACTCAATTCCAGGGACAGGTCACATTGCAGGATATCCCAACACTACAAAGTTAGAGCACTTTTTTACTGATGCCTTTACTGTGTTTCTCAGCAGGTCTTCAGGCTGGGACTGTAATATGCCTTTAGCATTACATGTTTAATGTACTGGATCAGCAGTAGCAAAATCTGGTCATCTGTTCATGCTGTTTTGTGCATCCTCCAGGGCCATTAAACTGAGGAGGGACTGGCTGTGAATATAAGTGGTTTTCCCATAAGTTCAGGGTCCCTATGTGACTTCAAGCTGAGCACTGACATGGCTTTAGATTTCAGACATCCAAACCAGTTTCATTCCAAAAGGGAGGTCTATTTTATTAGTGAACTAATGAGAAAGAATCAAGGCCTCACTTATATAAAAATATTATATGGTCTTGCTAGGTTGAAGTAGAGAAAAAACACAAATAAATTATTTCAAACCCAAGGACTTGTATTAAGAATCATATTTGCAAATTCTAGAATCAAGAAGGAAGCAATTTGAAAAATATACTTTTGTTTTACTGTCCCAACAAAAGTGGTTGACTAAAAACAATACAGGAATATAGACCGATTAAGCTAGGACAGGGTTTCTAAGTCTTGCTGCTGTGGACATATTGGGGCTGTTCCTTCATCGTTGTGAGGGCTGTCTTCTGCACAGGATATTGAGGGGCCTCACTGGCTGAAACCCCCTGACCCATTAGGGCAACCAAAAATGTCTTTGGACATTGACAACTATCCTCTAGGAGACAAAATTGCCTTGGCTAAGAACTATTGAGTTACAGGGAGAGATTTCCTTAGTAGACCTGATTAAAATCTTGGAGGACAGAAAGGTCTGTTATGAAGAAAAACCAATCACAAAGGCCAGAAGAGGCAAATATGCTGAAGAAGGAAAGGGAAATGCACTGGAGTCAAAGCGCTCTTAAAGAGGGATTTGTGAAGCGAGGAGATATTTTCATTGATGTGACTTCAGGTCTGAACTCTGAGGGTCAGCATAGAGACCACAGACAATGAACATTTTAAAAGATTTTCTTAGAAATATTCAGACTTCAGAAAAAGAGCTTTCTAAATATACTGTCTTCTGAAATGAGAACACAGTCATCAGGCCCATCATACCAGATGCCTAGCCCTCTAGTCCTGCTTCAGTGCTGCTTGTAGTAAAAGAGGACATGTCAGCAAGGAAATGAAATCAACCCATTAATCACCCACAGTACCCAGCAGGCAGAGGGGATGACTCTATGCACTACTGCAGCTGTTAATAAATCACAATCCATGGAAGGAAATGCTGGGAAAGATTTCATATACCAACACTATTTATTAAAGGAAGAGAAAATGCATGTTGTACAATTTGTTTGTATGAAGAGTACGCTTCCCAGATGTTTAAATTAGGCAATACTGTAGAATCCTTTGGGACTATTGTATTTGATAGAAATTAAAATGAAGCTGGGAGATAAAGAAGATGCTAAGCTGTTGACTAGTAAATGAAAGCTCTTTATTGATTGATAAAGAAGGACACAGTGACACCAATTCATAGGACCAAAATGAATTCCTCCCAAAATGATCCTAGAGTAGGAAGCATCAAATTTTTTTATCTCAGGAACCCCTGTACACTCTTACAAATTATTGAAGACCCTAAAAGCTTCTGTTTAACATTATATTCATTGATATTTACATTATTAGAAACTAAAACTGAGAAACAATCAATTATACATTAATTTATTTAATCAACAATAATAAATCTGCTATGTATCCTAAGTAACATTAAAAATATAACTACAGTTCTCAAAACAAAATTTAGTGAGAAAATAGTACTGAATTGTATTTCTGCAAATCTCTTTGATTTCTAAATTAACAGAGATAGTTGAATTCTAACCTTTGCTTCTGCATTCAGTTTGTTGTGATATGATGTTTTGGTTGAAGTTCATGAAGAAAACTACCCTCTTACAGGCATGTAATTGGAAAAAGGAGGAGTATGTTAATACTCTTTGCAGATAATTATGGAAAGTTTTCTCTGACATCTCAAAAACTACACTGCACCTTATGAGAGAGTGAAAGCAAAAAAGAAAATAACATCTTACTATAAATATAAAGACAGTTTTGATTCACAGACCCCCTGAATAGATTTGGGGACCCTCAGGAATCTCTATGCCACACTTGAAGTACTGATGTTCACACCAGCTCATCAAACTTTCCCATTGCCTTTCTTCCTTGTAACTCCCCACCAGAGAAAGAGTTGGAATTACTCTTTCGGGGTTTCTTAAGGACTCCTATCCTTTCTTTAGTTGAAGACATCTTTCATTCAGAAGAAAAGTTCCTACATTTGTGGCACTAAGAATTACCAATATACTTATTAATGAAAGCAGAAAGCACTTTTCTTCCTTCATTCTCTAGTTAAGAGAAGCCACACCAATGGCTGTGCCTTTGACTATGCAATTTTGAAACACCATATTATTTCCAGAGTCTAAAATTTCCCTCTTCTTTTACTCACAAAGTATATTCCAAGCTTTACTTTAGCATAATGTGATATAAGTATGGTGATGTTAGTAAATTATACTCTCTTTCCTTCTCTTATAATAATAATATGACTCAGAATGACAGGCCTGCAAGGGGCCTTAGAGGCCATCAAATATAAATCCCCCATTTTAGAAATTACGAACATGAGACCCCCCCC
>CM052543.1:71359376-71414683 GCA_028533065.1 Trachops cirrhosus
TTATCTAAGAAAAAGAAGATAAAAAACATGTGTAGTAAAATGACAGCAAACTCACAATTATTAACAACTACACCTAAAACAAAAACAAGAAGAAACTAAGCAAACAACTAGAACAGAAACAGAACCACAGAAATGGAGATCACATGGAGAGTTAGCAACAGGGGAGTGGCAGGAGGAGAGAGGGGGGAAAGGTACGAAGACTAAGTAGCATAGATGGTAGGCAGAAAATAGGGGGAGGGCAAGAATAGTATGGGAAATGTAGAAGCTACAGAACTTATGACACATGGACATGAACTAAAGGGGGGGAATGTGGGTGGGAGAGGGTGTTCAGGGTGGAGGGGAATGAAGGGATAATGGGACAACTGTAATAGCATAATCAATAAAATATATTTTTTAAAAAGGAAATCATTCTGGTAGAAGTACAGAGGATGGATAAAGTGGGAGTCGTTCAAGGTGAGGAGACCATTGGGAAGTCTTTGTGGTTAGATGAGAAATGATGAGGGTCTGAACTAAATGACAAGAGTTAGTTCATTGCAATTAAACCCAGAGCAAGAATTTATAAAAGATTCTTTCAAAAAGGAATAAGTACAAATAACCCATGTCATTAAAATTAGTGCCCAAAGCACTTATCAGTGTGTCTCAGTTGGTTAAGCGTTGTCCTACAAAGCAAAAGATGGGTATTTGATTCCCTGTCAGGGCACATGCCTAGGATGTGGGTTCATGGTCCCTGGTCTGGGCTCTTTTCAGAGTCAACTGATGGATGTTTCTCTCTCACACTGATGCTTCTCTCCCTCTCTTTGTCCCTCCCTTCCCCTCTCTCTAAAAAACAAAAATAAAAAAGTTAAACTTTAAGAAAAATAAATTAAAAAAATAAAAGTACACTGGGCCATCCATCATCTGATCTTTCTGTTGTTCTGGTTGTCTTCAAAGACCCTTCAGTCCTTCAAGCCTTGTTAACAGAAGTGCATCAACAACACTGAGAGAAAATGGTTAATTTCCTAAAAGAGAAATTATTTCTTTTTAGTTAGAAAAAAAATTACTTCTCTTTAGTTAGAAATAATTTACTTCTAACTTGTTTGGTGGTAGTAGTGAGATAAGTCAGAGTAAATGTAATTGATTTTGATATGTATTGGTTAAGTCTGTGACATAAAACTTAAAAAAAAATATTAAATGTCTTTTACAGACTCTGACTAATCTCACTATCACTACCAAACAAGTTAAAAGTAAATTATGTCTTCTATTTCAAATCCTACAATGTTGTAATTTAAATTCTAATAGACTCCCTCATGATACCATAGGTAGATTTTAAGAATGTTATAGCATACTCAATTAGAGAGAAAAGCTTAAATGCCTATTTATTTAGCACTGTAACTCTAGTTTTAGATCTTAATATATTCACCTATATTTTCATACCAATACATAGCAAAATACAGAGTATCATTTTTAAATTATAATAAGATTTTATTTATAAGGAAAAATATACCTGAATATAATTTTGAAGTTTATAAAGATTAAAACAGAACTAAAACTTGAAAAATGTTTTAAAAAGTTAAATCTCTAATTCAAATATTAAACTGTCCCTCAAAGAATGGTAATTTTGAGATATTGCTGAATCTTATACATATCTTGAAAATCAAGCATATATTATATCTCTCCAATATTTAAATTCAAATATATACCAAGAAACTGATATTTATACTTTTACTGCAAAGCAAGAGGATATATTAAGATTCAGGGGGGTTTACTTAAGAGAGTTGATCTCATGCTATCTTTTCACCATATTAAAAAAATTTTAGTTTTTCACATTTAGAGCATTAGAGGTTTTCAAAAGGTACTAGCGTTTATCCTTTCTAATATAAAATAGTAAGATGATGAAATAAGTATTACCTCCAATAGTGAAAAGTGTCTTCTACTGTCTGAGAGTTGCCTGAACGCTAGAAAAGCTATAGGCATTGCTTGAAACCATTAAGCCAAACAACCCACAGCTGCCTGGGGCAAAAGAATATTGTTGGGGCATACAACAGATTTCCTAATGCCTAGGAGGAAAAGTTGGGGAGAGAGCTTCCTTGGGAAATTGGAGCACTCAAAGTCACCCATTTATTTCAGGAATTTAGGAAGCCACCACATGCCCAGGATAAGATGCTTGCTCAAAAGTTACCTTTGAAGACATAAAGTTTCACTTTGGACTGGACTCTAGGCTCAGTGCAAGCCTGACTAAGTGTTGAGGGGAAGTCCTAACACAGCCAACGTGCCAAGACTAGGAAATGTTTACTCTCTCTTTTTCTGGCTCCTGGTATTCAAGGAAGTCTCTGTCAAAACACTACCTGAACATAAGTTAAGGAACAGTCTTCAGTGACCATTCATACCAAGAAATACATTCTCTGTAAAAATAGTTGAGCAAACTCATCAAACAAATGGACTACTGTGGCCTTCAATAATAAGAAGAAAAAGTCAAACCCTGAACAAGAGAAAAATCTGATTTCCACAGTTATAGCATAAGAGTAAAATGTCCCATTTTCAAGAAGAAAATCACAAGGCATTAGCAAATTAGGTAAGAAGTTTGAAAAGTATAGCCTATTCATAAAAACAAATATACTGACTAACACAGTTCCTGAGAAAGTCCAGATAATAGACTAGTCCAAGGCTTCAAACAACTGTTTTAAATATGCTGGAATTACTTAGAGACCAAGGAAAATGAAGACATAGTATACCAAAACCTATGGCATGCAGAAAAAGTAGTGCTGAAAAAAAATATATGTGACATTAAACACATTTTAAAAAAAGACTTGAGCCTGGCTGGTTTGGCTGAAAATGTTGGATCATTGTCCCATAACTGAAAGGTTGTGGGTTCGATCCCAGTCAGGGCACATACCTAAGTTGTGGGTTCATTCCCTGGTCAGGACACATATGGGAGGCAACCAATTGATGCTTCTCTCTTGCATTGAAACTTCTCTCTGCCCCTTCCTCTTTCTCTAAAAAGCAATAAAAAAATTTCCTTGAGTGAGGATAACAAAAGAAACAAAAAAGACAAAGAACACTAAAATACTTAAGAAGAATTAACTCCAATATTTCTCAAACTCATCCTAAGCAGAATAGAAGGGAACTCTTCCTAACTCATCTTATGAGGCCAGCATTTTTCTGATACTAAGGTCAGATAAAGACACCACAGAAAAATTATAATATTCAACACTTTATAAATATAGATGAAACACTTCTCAATTGGGGGGCTCCACCCCCAGGCTCTGTGCTCCCCCGACCCTCTGGGCTGCCACAGATGAGAATAAGTCTACCAAGACATGATCTGCTTGGGGAAGAAAGGTGGTGGAAAGGAAAGGTGACTCTCAAAGGAGAAGGGCCAGGAGCCTTTTCCTGGGCTTTTATTGGGTTTAATTTGCATAGGAATACAGGATGTATACATAAAACTCATCAATCATTGTCAGGCAGAAATGATCAAACAATAGATAAAATTCAAAGAACTCTGAGGGCTTATTCTGAGTCAGGGTCAGATAGTTAAAGGGCCATAAAACTTTGGGGAACAAACTCACTTCATGCTTGGACCCTTATCATTTAAATTTAGGGTATTAGCAAAGCAGGTTTCACAGGATTTTATGCATTCTTTCTTAGGCCTGATTGTCCTAGGGAACCTACCCTTTCCAGCACAGGGCTGCACCCACCTCCAGCATTGTTTCAGGTTTAAGGCATTGTTTCAGGCTTTAAGTCAGGCAGGGGAAGTAAGGCAGGCAAGAGATTAAGAGACTTCTTGCAGACAGAATGAGGACTCAGGCTATGTCAAAGCCAAGGGGGGAGGGCCCATCACCCCCTTTTTCTATAGTCCCCCAACTCCTTCCCTGAGGGCCCCTTCATGACCATTGCCTGTCTTAGGTCATCCCTCCTTTGAGGAATCTTACCTGTCATTAGCTAACCAGTCATGCACTGGGAACCAGGCAGGGTGAAGTAAAAGGGGCAGAGGCAGTGGCCCTGCCAAGAAGATAAGCTTTGTCTCCTTAGTGGCTTAGGGTCCCAAGGTCTCTCATTCAGCCTTAGCCATGGGGGGTTACAGCTTCTGAAACCAGGCAGGGCAGTTCCCAATACTCGATAAAATATAAACAAACTGAGTCTGAAGCATATATAAATGATCATATACCATGAGCAAGTAGGATTTATCCCAGGAATGCAAGAAAAGGTCAATATAAGAATATCAATCCATATGATACACATTAATGGAATGAAATTATTCATCACCTTAATAAATATAGAAAAGGCATTTAACAAAATCTAACACTCTTTCCTGATAAAAACACTGGGAAAGGCATGACTAGACAAGAACTTTCTCAATGTAATAAAGGTAACGTATGAAAGACCCACAAATAACAACATAATCAATGTTGAGAGACTGAAAGCTTTCCCACTAGGATCAGGAACAAACCAAGGATGCCCATTTTCACCACTGTTCTTCAATATTATACTAAACTTCTGGCCAGAGCAATTAGACAAGAAAAAGAAATAAAAGGCATCCAAATCTGAAAGGAAGAAATAAAACCATATTACTGACTATATGATTGCATATACATATATACTCCCAAAGAATACTAGTGGCAACAAACAAATTGAGCAAATTTGCCAGTCATAAGACCAACATACAAACATCAGTTGTATTCCTATATACCAGGGATGACCATCCATAAAGGAAATTAAAAAGCAATTCCATTTTCAATAGCATTTAAAAGAACTAAATACCTGGAAATAAACTTAACCAAGGATATGAAAGACTTGTACACTGAAAACTATAAAGAATGTATGAAAGAAATTTTAAATGTCCAAATAAAGGGAATGACATCCTGTGTTCAATGGAGTAGAAGACAAATTGTTGAGATGTCAATACTATCTGAATGAGGAGATATTCAATTTGACTTCTATCAAAATTTCGTCACCTTTTTTTAACATAAATGGAAAAGCTGGTCACAAATTCATGTGGAATTGCAAAGAGCCCAAGAGCCAAAGCAATGTTGAAAAATTACAGAATTGGAGGACTTACATTTCTGATAAAGGATATGTACCCAGAATATGTTAAAAACTCTTAAGTTAAAAAAAAACCCAAACAACTGAATGCTTTTAATTGAGCAAGAGATCCGAAGACTTTGCCCTGAAGAAAATATATGGAAGGGAATAAGCATATGAAAAAATGTTCCATATCATTACTCATTAGGAAACTACAAATTGATACCCCAATGGGATAACAATATTTACATATTAGAATGGTTAGTATAAAAAACAATTCTAAAAACTGTCAGATCTTTCATGGCATGTGAACAAACTGTGGTATATTCATACAATGTAATACTACTAAACAATAAAAAGTAACACACTGTTGATTCAAACAACATGAGAGAATCTCAAATACATTATTCTGAGTTCTTCTAAATTATTAAATTTAAACAAGTAGCTGTGCCCCTCCTCCCCTAACAGGCCCTGCAGCTCTAGCAGAAGTAACTGTGAAGTGCTGAAGAGGGGAGGGTTCTGTCAAGCTGAAGGGGAACGCCAGGAAACAGGGGTCCTGGCCTAGACAACAACACAGGTGGCAGCTTTGGCATCAGGACCTGAGAGATTGTGCTATACATTTTTTTCCCTTCAAGCCATAGCTCTATTACATAATGCAAGAGGAGAAATTAGGCCATCAGTCACATCAATCATATCCTTACCATTTCTGTTTCTCTCCCATTGTTTCTGCAGTCTCCAGCTTTCTTCTTTCCCAGAAGACACCTTGCAGACAAAAGACCCTGCATTGAGGTTCAGACAAAGGACTTAGTGCTTCAGTAAGGACTTGGTTGATGTCCCAGTGGTTTTGTGGCAAAGTGATGGTGGGGCCCTAACAGCAAGGCTCTTCCTGCTAGAGTCAAAGAGGAGCCCCTAAGAGGAGAGCTACAAAGGTGGGGTGGTGTCCATGGGGATGACCTTGGTGTCTGAGGCAGCCTGGGGAGCCAATCCTGCAAATGCATTCGTTGACGGGCCCATATTCACTGACGAAGTGATTGGTAGGCTGATGGTCCTACCAGTTCTTGCTGTGCCCCCAGCAGAGACAGAGTAGCTGGGGGTGGAGGCCAGGAAGGACACTGCACTAGAGGCCACCTTTCTGGTGGTGGTGCTGAGCCCTCCGATGGAAGGATGGGAGATCTGCTTGGGTGCACCTCTGAGGGCAGGACTTAAGGTGGGGGCAACAGTGCCTCCAAATGTGGGGTTGTTGTGAGGGTTGGGGCCTATGGTCATTATGTGGGTGCCCTGGTGAGAGCACTTATGTGTGTCCTGGCTCATGCTTCCCCACAGTGCTGAGTGGCTGTGCCAGAGGGGCCTGTAGCTTGGGTGGCAGCAAAGCCTGGCCCAGTACCGGCCTGTGTACCCAAGGTGGCCTGTGTGATGGTGCCCAAGTCTGGCTGGCTTGGAGTAGAGTTTGGGACCTGGGCTGGGGCTGGAGCTGCCTGAGTTCTATGTCTAGAGTCAGGGGGCGCCCCTGAAAGAAGAGCATAGATAAGTGGGGTGGTGTCCATTGGGGTGACCTCTGTGTGGGAAGCAGACTTGGGAGCCAAGCCTGCAGATGTACTTGGTGGCTGAGGGGCCAGCACTCCCTGCAGAGGTGACTGGCAGGTTGGTAGATAAAGGGGTGCTAGGAGTAGCGACAGGAGCAGGCCTTGCAGCAGGCTTCGGGGAAGACCTCAGAGGCCCTGGAGCACTGAAGCCCAAGATGGCCCTGTCCTACCCACAAAGAGCACTGTTGATGTGCTGCCACAGTGCATCCTTCCCTGCATCGATGTCTTCAGCCGAGACTCTGTAACCCAGCACAGGATGTTGTGGCAGCTTCAGAGGGTCCCCTTGCCTGCATAGTAGCAGAGGAATCTTACATTTTTGGGGCCTGTCGCAGGCAGGTGAATGGTTCTTTAGGGATCATTTCTGCCTGCTGGTGTCACCTTGGTCCCTTTTCAGGCTGGCTCTTCCTCTAGGAAATCACAGCAGCTGAGGAGGGAGCCTGAGGGCCCTGCTGGCTCACTGTCTTTGAGGACCTCTGGAGCAGCCTTGCATGGCAAGTGGCTGGATGCTTCCCCCTCTCCAATGGCAGGAAACCTTAAGTGGAGCTGTAGGAGCTGGTGACTCCGTTCCTTTGAAGGGAGGAGGAGTTCCTCACAGAGGCCTGGGATCTCCTGTGGCATTTGTCTTCTGGGCTCTGTACATGGTGGATTCTCTGCTGAGGCCCAGGCCTGGGCACGAAGGAAGAGAGGCCTTCCTGGACCACCAGGGGCCTGTAGGCAGACTGTGCTTCCCCAGAGTCATCAGGTCCCCTTCCCTAATTGGCCTGCCTCTCTAGGACTGTGGAGTCTTCCTCCTGCTCAGTCATCTCTTTCCTGCTTTCTCCACAGGCTCTCTGATGGCAATGCCTGTAGATTGAGGTAAGGATCCCCAGGAAAAAGCACAGGGTCTACAGAATCCTGAAACACAGTCTCAAGGATGCTGGGACACGGCATGGTGGCCAAATAGGCAGGTACTTAGTGCAAGATGGCCTTGGAGTAGATGGAGGTGCATTGACAACTGGGTGCTGAAGGTGGACCAATGGAAAACTGTGGGCATGGTGAGCTCAGCACTGGGCCCCTGGTACCCAGGCTGGGGGATGGGGCAGAGTTTGCCCAGGTAACAACCCATTGGGTGCTTGGGTGAAGTCTGTCCTCAAACAGAAAGAACAATGAGCAGGATACCATTAAGCTCTTAGCAGCCAACACTGTTGAAAACCAAGAGCTGACTGTTGGGCCTGTTGCTAGGGTATACCTGGAACAGCCAGTTGTGGGGGGTGGGGCACTCCAGAGGAACTGCTGTCAAATATTCTGGGGGGAGGAGTGCACACAGAGTGCCTTGCACAGAGGATGCCCCAGGATCCAGGGCCAACAAAGGCAGATCCACTCTGGACACTCAGTTACTTCCCAATCTGCTCAGGGTCGGCCGGCCATGTTGGCTTGAGGGGCGTGAGCATACTGGCAGGCAGAGGCCCCTGCTTCCCTGGCTAGACCTGCAGCCCTAGGAAGTAACTGTGCAGTGCTAAAAAGGAGAGGGGTTCTGCTAAACTGAGATGAAACTCTGGAGGGAGCAGGGGTCCTGGCCCAGCCAAACACACACAGGTGGCAGCTCTTGCATCAGCACCTGTGAGTCCTCCTGTCCTTTCTCCTGACACTGGAGAGGGAGTGGGAGAACTGCTAAGATCAAGAGTGCCCAAGTTACCTTATACAGTCAGTGATAGCCAGGGAGTCTTCTCCATTGGATAAGGGGGAAGTTCTTACACAATGTGCCAGAAGCCAGAAATATGAGCGGACAGGGCCTGAGTGAGCTGAAAGCTAGAAAAATGAATGGATAAGACACCCCCCCTTCCACCCTCCTGCCCTCCCCTTCAGCCTCCCCCACCCCCAGCAGTCCAAAAGCCAACAACATAATTGGATAGGAAAAAAAAGCCCTCCCCCCTCCCTATCCCTATAAGAATTGCAGGTTTGAATAGGAAGATGCGATTGTCTTTGAGTCCACCATTCTCCTAGGTCGTGCAGAGCCTGAATAAAACATTTTCCCTTTTGCACCAGTACCTGCCTCAGGAGTTTGGCTTTTGTTGCTGGCAGGCAGTTAACCTCAGTTTTTGGGAGGTTACACCCACACCACTCATTTCCCCTGGGGTGACACCTGAAGCGACAGCCATTACAAGTTGGGGGCCTACCATAGACACCAAAATTCATCAAGGATATTGGCCCATAACTTTCTTTCTCTGTAATATATTTATCTGGTTTTGGAATTAGAATAATGTCAGTGCATGAATGAATTTGCCTCTCTACCTCCAAGGGTCCAGAGCACTGCAGGGAACAGGGCCTGCTCGCGGTAAAAAACATGCACTTCGCAGCTAGGAGCTCTGGACGAAGAGCCACTACCCAAGGCGCTGGTTAGCTTTGGAGGTCACCATCTGGGCGCTACTTCCCAGGGCAGAGGGGACAAGGGGCTGAACCTTGAGTCAGGGCCCAGGCTGGCGCAGGGCGGGTTCTCCCTCCAGCTCCTCTTTGCTGCGCGTTCCCTCCCCAACCCCAGTCGAAAGAGAGCCTTGAGTCCGCAGCCTCCGCAGCACCAGCACCCTCTTCTGCTGCAGCTTTCAGGCCTTCTCCTCCTCCTGCATCTTCTGCAGGTCATCATCCTCCACCAGTGACATGAATTTTGGGGGCCCATGACCTGGAACACCCGCACTGCCAACTCAAAGTACTTCTGTTTGCAGAAGGGACAGCTGCTCCAGGGTTGGGGGTTGGACAGTCCTGTCCTGGGGCGGTGCTGGCCCACACAGCAGGGAAGGTCCTATAGTCCTGCTTCATGTGGGAGGGCAGCTCAAGGGAGGGCTCGGAGAGGGATGCAGGTGGCTGGGGAGAGCAAGCCGCCTAGGCCATCTTCCCTCCAGCCTCCCCTGTCAGTACCCTCTGCGTGCTGCCAGCGCTGGGCATGGCAGTCCAGCCTCAGGCTCTCTAGGTCCTGGCCATGGTCTCCAGTCACCACTGCAGGGTCAGTTAAAGCTCTTTCTCTCGTTGGGGCCCTGGGGGCTCAGCTCTTGGTTGAAAGAGGAGATGTTTTACAGAAATGCTCCGGCCACTGACGCCTGCTCCAAAGGGGTTGACAGTGACCACCAGAGACACCGAAGAGGGGTCAGTGGTGCTGGCGTTGAAGCCCTCGCAGATAAGCATGGTGATGGTGTCGCCCGCCTAGCGGAGCATGGGCGCAGCCTCTCAGCGCGTGAGGGGGAGAAGACCCTGGTGGTTCACCTCTTGTAGCAGAAGCATCCCTCCCCCCACAGGCGACCATTGCTCCTGGTGGCTCCCATATGATGGGGCTCACCTTGGAGAGAAGGCAAGGTCAGCAGGGAAATAGCGTGGTCATGTCTGGTCATGGTCATGTCCACTTCGTTGAGCTGCAGCTCGCTGACCTGCAGAATGCCCACCCAGTTGGCAGCTATGCCTTCCTTGACGCTAGAGAAGAAGATGCTCCCATTGCCAGCCTGGTAGGGCCCTTCTCGCTGAGTACCAGTCAGTCCAGGTAGGGCTGCAGGAGGGGTCCCAAGGTCTTGAGCTGGGGGATGGGCAGGCGCTATCCGCCAAAACTCCACTCTGCTGTAGTCATCCTCGGGCTGCAGGGATGAAGGTGACGACGTTCTCCCACCATGCCCTCCGCTCCTGCCACAGGCACTTCTGCACTGTGGTGCCAGCCCTATGCAGAGTCTCCACCGCTTGGTGGTGCTTTGCATTCTGCAAGGGCACTTCGTTCGCCTACTAGGCCTCCAGCCTCTCCTGTATTTTTGCCCAGAATTAACCCCTTCACCTGTGCTTACTCTCCTCGCCCTGGGTAAACATGCATCGCTCTGGTTGGAAAGCTCTCCCTGCCTATCTGCCCGCTCACAGTTCCCCACTCTCCCACCTCTATAAAGGTACTGTTGTGTCCACCTTCAGGCTGAGGGGGAAATACTTGTTAACCCACCTCACGTACTTTCTGGACTTTTTTTTTCTGTTCCACCCATTGAATGGTTTTCTGTTGTTTCATGCAGTTATTTAGAGATGGAAAAGTGAAAGGCGTTTTTAAGGAGTAGGTCTGTAGTTGTTCTCCTTCGCCTGCCATTGGTATAAAAGATCACAGGAAAAAAGGAAAAATGAAGCTAAGAAACTGGAAAACTTCATGAAACAATCCTTTATTCAATAAACCCGTAGGAGAAACGAAATGGGAAGTGTAGGTTCTGATCCCAGTATATTAATTTTAATACTATTCTCTAACTTATAAAGTAAGTGGAACGGAGAATCTAAAGATTTATCTCGTAGGCTTTTTCTCATGCAGCATGAATTCATCAGCATAGCCATATGCTGTAAGTTATTGATTTGAGATAGACAAAACTATGTTATCTCAAAATCTGTAAGTAAAATCTTTTATTACCTGAACAGTGTTTTGACAGCACTTTTTAGTGCCTTAGGATTTATAAAGTGTTCTTACATTGGTTAATTTATTGGGAGCCTCGTAATAACCATATAACATCAGTATTGTTTTGTTTTGTTTTGTTTTGTTTTATCAAAGGCCCTAAACTGTCCTTATCCCCCTTTTCATCCCTGGACCTTGTCCTCTTAAACCTACTCAAAAGACTTTTACCCTTCAATTTATCCCTCTCTTTAACATTTAATTTCTCCCCCACTACTGGATCATACCCAACAACACCTTAACAGCTGTTAATATTTCCTGTATTAAAAAACTAACAGCTTGAATCCATTCCCACCATCTAGCAACCACCCCATATCTCTGCTCCCTAACAGAGGTCCAAGAATTGCTACTATTCTCAACATTTTCAGCTTTCCCACTTCCTCAACCATCCCAGGCTTTCTTCCTTGCTCCTCCACTGAGACAGTACTGTCAATTTTATCTGGCCAAATCTAATTTATTCTCAATCCACTTGACCTTCCAGCAACATTTGACACAACTGAGCATGTTCTTTCTTGAAATATGTGGAACTTAATTATTCCTCAATAATGTGAATGACTCATTTGTGACTCAGATAACTTTGAATACTGGAAGATATTTCGTCAATATTTTGAGCTATTCATAGCATAATCATGACATGCATGCTAGTGTGCATTGCCATTTTCACCACTACTTTCTTAAATCTAGACAACCAACAAAACAATAGATCAAGCCCTGATTTGTGGAGTTTCCAGACGCCTGTGATGTAAATTTCCCCACCCTGGCCAAGTCCAAGCTACAATCATGGCCTGAGTAACTGGGAAGAGATGTGCAGTAGTGCAGTGTCAGATAGTGTTTCCACCGTGCAGAGACCAGTGGTTCTCAGCTGTGGTTGATCTTGCTCCCCAGAGGACATTTGGCAATGTCTGGAGCAATTTTTGGTTGGTTGTCACAACTGTGTTATTGGCATCTGTGGGGTAGAGGCCAGAGATTCCGCTAAACTTCGTACCGTGCATAGGACAACCCACACAACAAAGAATCCAGCTCAAACTATCAATGCCACTGTTGAGACACCGTGAGATAAACATAAACAACCTCAAGAAAATAAGTAGAAGTAAAATACAGTGATGGGGAGGAAAAAACTTTACTCTCTTAGGTTCTGTGATTGAAGTCTGCAAATTAAACTGACAAAAGACAGATTAACAAGAAAAAAGGTATAAAAATTTTATTTGATGTTAATATTTTAATTTTACATGCACACAAAAAAGGAAAGAAAACCCAAAGGGGCTGTTAGTATTGTATACCATTTGAACAAATGGAGATAAGTTTGTGAAGTGAGCAGACACAGGAAGAGAGGTTTGGGAGTAAAGTACTGGAAGATGAAGGTTATGTAAGTAAGGTTTGTTTGTGCAGACCCACCTCGGTGCCAGTGATAAGTCATTTTCCTCCTCCTGGCATGGAAAGGAAAGGGGGACCACCTTCACAAAGGGAAAGTACCTCCTTCTTTTGGGCAGCTAGACACAGCATAGAGAGCTTTTCCTACATCTGCTGTTTCTCAATTGTTTTCAGTTCAAAATAATTCATATGTCATAGTGGCAATTTTTGGAGTAGAATATTCTGGTCCCCTTTAATAGTAAAATAAGCAAGTGATAAGTTTTGAGCATTTATTACCTTTATTTTATTTTATTGTAAGCTCAAATAATTTAATTTTTAATAATGACTGTGTTTAAAAACAGCTCATAAAATTCTTGAAAATTTAAAATTCAGCTTTACTGCCAACACAAACCAGCTCCAGTCCACCGCCCAAGCCATGTCAGCCAATTTCCCATACAATTGGAGCCTGGCTCCTTGCCTACATTTTTTTACCTTATCTTCCACTTCTCTGCCTCTTCTCTAAGCTCCAGTGACAGTTTTCTTTCTTTCAACCACTTGAACACACCATGCTCCTTATCTCAAGGTATTTTTATCTTCTGTTCTCTGTGCCTGGAACCTTTTTTACCACTTTCCTGTCATTGCCTGTTTGCATCATGCAAAATAAAGTCTTCTCATCAGACAGGCCTTCCCTGACTACTCGTGCTGAAATACTCCTGTCATTCTTTATCCCACTACCCTCTCTGTTTTATCTTCTTCCTTACACATGCACTTCTTTTGGCTTGTACCTCCATGTTTTAAGTAACATGTTATTCTACTTACTCTTGATTTCTCTTAGATTTACCAATTTCTGGTAACTTCCTACAATATAAAGTGAGAATTTAGCCCTCACACCAAACTACTACAACACACACATATGAGTACACACACATACATACACACACTCATCCTCCACCCTCATCTTCCTAATTTAAGAAAAACAAAATCCTGCCATAACACCAAATAGATTCCAAAAATTTAACTTCATATGGTGTAAGGTTGAGTTCCAAAATAATAAATATCTAGAGTAAGTGTGCTATGGAGACAGGAGCCAGTCACCAATCATGTTACATCCAAATTCATATTATCATGGGTGCTATCATAGGGTATGAAATTATGGTGTATCATACATTTTGGTGTTGTATAATTATTCATGGCTGAGCCATAGTAATAGCTTAGTTTTTTAGTTTTCTTTTGCCTCCTTTCAGAGTGATAACTTGAACACCAGTCAGGTACTACTCCTCTGGTCTAACCCCCCAGTAGTTTTCTATCACACTTAAAATAGAATTCTAACTTTTTACAATGGAAGGTGCGGTGTAATCTGTTATCCACTACATCTCTGCTGTTATCCCGTAACACTCTTCTCTCCAGTAGTCTAAGCCACACAGGCCTTCCTCCTGTTCCAGCTTCCTGTTTCATTGCCTTTGCACTTGCTATCCTGTCTGCCTAGAAAGCTCTTTGATATGTAAGTGGCTCACTCCATTCTGGTTTCTTAAACAATAATGAAGAAACATAGTATATAGAATTTTTAGCCTCCTTTGTCACTTACTGTATTATTTTCCCAATACATAATTATTTAAAACACTTTTTAATTGTTGCATGATATTAAAGAGATGTTAAGCCCTGGCTGGTATGGCTCAATGAATTGAGCGCCAGCCTACAAACCAAAGGGTCTCTGGTTCAATTCCCAGGCAGGGCACATGCCTGGGTTGCAGGGCAGGCCCTGATAGGGGGCCTGTGAGAGGCAACCACACATTGATGTTTCTCTCTCTGTCTTTCTCTCTCCCTTCCCTTCTGTCTAAAGATAAATAAATAAAATCTCAAAAAAAAAATGTTAAAATCTGACTTTCATCATACTAAGTCCAGTACAAAAAGGAGACTGAAACAACAGTAAAAACAAGATCCTTAAGCAAGATTAAGGCCCTTCCAAGTGGTGTCTGATATACATATATATCAGGTGTTGGAGCATAGGTTTGTCAATCTTGTTTATTTTTTCAAAGCTCTTAGATTCATTGATCTTCAGTATCATTTTTTAAAACTCAATTTTGCTTATTTCTGCTCTGGTCTTTATTATTTCCTTCCTTCTACTCACTTTAGTTTGTTCTTTTTCAAGTTCCTTTAAGTGTAAAGTTAGATTGTTTATTTGAGCTTTTTAATTGTTTTTTTGAGATAAGCCTATAATGCTATGAATTTCCCTTTCAGGGTTTCTTTCCCTGTGTCCCACAGACTTTTGGATTGTTGTGTTCCAATTTTCATTTGTTTCAAGGTATCTTTTGATTTCTTCCTTGACCTCTTTCTTGACCCATTCATTGTTTATTAACATGTTATTTCACTTCCATGTCTTTGTGTATTTTTCAGTGTTCCTCTTGTGATTGATTTCTAGTTTCAAACATTGTGGTCAGAGAAGATGCTTCATACGATTTCAATCTTCTTGAATTTACTGAGACTTGTTTTGTGTCTTAACATATGATCTATCCTAGAAAATGTTCCATGTGCTCTTGAAAAGTATGTACATTTGCTGCTTTGTGGTGAAATGGTCTGAAGATATCAATTAAATCCACTTGATCTAGTGTGTCATTTAAGGCCACTGTCTCCTTGTTGATTTTCTGTCTGGACAATCTATCCAGTGATGTCAATGGGGTGTTAAAATCCCTGTTTATGACTCTATTTCTGTTGCTCTCTCCTTTTATGTCCATCAAGATTTGTTTTACATATTTGGGTGCTCCTATGTTGGGTATGTAAATGTTTTCTAGGTTTATGTCCTCTTGTTGGATTGTTCCCTTTATTATTAGGTAGTGTCCTTCTTTGTCTCCTTGTTTTACAGTCTGTTCTGTTGGATGTAAGTATTGCTACCCCAGCTTTTTTTCCCTTTCCATTTGAATGAAATATCTTTTCCCATCCCTTTGTTTTTAGTCTATGTGTACCTTTTGATCTCAGATGGGTCTCTTGGAGACAGCATATATATGGTCATGTTTTCTTATCCATTCAGCTACCTTATGTCTTTTTCCTGGAGCATTTAGCCATTTACATTTAAGGTGTTTATTGATAGATATGGGTTTCGTACCATTTTATTGTTAGTCTGTTTTTCTTTTTCTTTCTCTTTTTTTCCTTCTTATTTTTAAAGCGAGCCCTTTAACATTTGTTGCAGTATGGGTTTGGTGCTAACAAACTGTTTTAGCTTTTTTTTGTCTGCTCTTTATTTCTCCTTTGATTTTAAATGATAGCCTTGCTGGGTAAAGTAGCCTTGGTTGTAGATCCTTGCTTTTCATCACCTTGCATATCTCATGCTATTCTCTTCTGGCCTCAAAAGTCTGTTGAGAAATCAAATGACAGTCTAATTGGTGCTCCCTTGTAGGTAACTACCTGCAACTTTTAGGATTCTCTCCTTTCTTTAAGTCTTGTCATTTTACTTATGGTATGTCTTGGTGTAGGCCTCTTTGGGTCCAACTTGTTTGGGACTCTCTGAGCTTCCTAGACTTCTACATCTTTCTCTTTCACCAGATTGGGGAAGGTTTTGGTCATTATTTCTTCAAATAGGTTCTCAATCCTCTGCTTGCTTTCTTGTCCTTCTGGTATTCCCATGATGTGGATGTTGTTGTTCTTCATGTTGTCCTAAAGGTTTCTTAAGCTCTCCTCATTTAAAAAAGAAATTCTTTTCTCTTTTTTCTTCTCTACTTGAGTGTTTTTTTTTTACCTTATCTTCCAAATCACTGATTCAATCCTCAGCTTCATCTAATCTACTGTTTATTCTTTCTGGTGTATTATTTATTTCAGATATTGTGTTCTTTATTTCTGTCTGGTCCTTTTTAATGGTTTTATGTCTTTTTTTCATGCTCTTGAGTATTCTTATACTCATTACTCTAAACTCTATCTGATAAATTGCTTGCCTTCATTTCATCTAGTTCTTGTGGAGAATTCTCTTGATCTTTCATTTGGGGCTTGTTTCTTTGTTTTGTCATTTTGGATGCCTCTTTGATTCTATGTAATAAGTAGAACTGCAAGACTCTGGTGCAGACTTAAGTCAATACCTGCCTGTGACTGGCCCTGAGCAACCTGTTTAGAGCTATCAGCAATCCACAGTTTGTGGTGCCCTCTGCTGGACCTGAGTTTGTGCAGAAAGAACCAGGCTGTGCAATAAGGCTGGCTTTTATTGGCACCAGGCCCAAGGGATCTGCCTTTGCCTGCAGGCTTTCTGTAGGGTTAATCAGTGAATGTCTTCCAGCTGTACTCCTCAGCAGCAGAGCTTAAGCACTACAGGGTGGAACAGAGCAATTCCTATGGGCAAGGCTTATGCTTTCCCTCAGGTTGATGCCACTTGGAGGGGAGTGCTCTGCCTAGGAAAGATGGCTCCTGCAGTATTGGGAATGGTTCATGTAGGGTAAACGAAGTCAGTCTGGTTCCCTCACCCAGATGTCTGGGGAACTAAGATAAGCAGTGTTCTCATACCCTTGAGACTGGGCCTGCCAAACTGTTCCTTGATCGGGCTCGAATGTGCAGAATCTTGCTGTGTTATACAATATTTTGGCACCCTACTGACTTTGTGTGCATGTAGTATATAAGGAGTTGGGGCTTCCCACAGTGTGACACGCACTATGACACATGGCTTGTGGTGGCGCAGATCACCCCACCCCAGAATAAAAGCATGTCAGACATCCCAACGGCTCTGAATTTTTTTTCTGTCTTCCCAAATCCAAAGTGAACCTATCCTGCCTTGAATGGTTACAAGACAACTCAGCGCAGGGATCCTGGCAGCTGTTCCTTCAGTTCTCTCCCCAGAACCACCAGACCCAGACTCTCCTCAAGCATCTCTAGTCCACTCTGCCCTCTCTCTGCTAGAGCCCAGGCATAAGAAGTGGCTGCAAACAGAATTTTGTGTGTTGATCCTTTAAGAGGCTGTCTGCATCTCCAACCATCTCTCTCTGGTGGGCAGAAACCCTGCTACTTTTCACAGCTATATGTTATTTGAGTTCCTTTCCTGTTTCTGGTGCTGTAGGCTGGGAGCTCAGCTTCGGGTTTAGACCCCATACCTCTTAGGGGGAACCCTCCAGCTACTGAAATAGCCCTCTAGCACTTCAGTTGTCACCTGTGGGAGCGCAGCCAGTCTTCCTGCACTGCGCCTGCATTCCCTACCAGCCTTGTTGTGGTAATGTGGCTTCTTCTATCTGACTGTGGTTATAAGGCTTTTCTCCAGCTAGTGTTCATTTGGTTATTTAGGATGATTTTTCTATAATTTAGTTGTAATTCCAGTTTGGTCCTGGGAGGAGGTTAGTGTAGCTTCCACTTATTCCTCTGCCATCTTGGGTCCCCCAGGTGTTGATGTATAGATTCCAGTTTGTAGAAGGTTAAGCAGATGCTACTGACGTTACAGGAAACCAACTGAATGAATGTAACTCCTTGGCCTAATGCCAAGATTACACTTTAGAGAAATTTTCAGTGGTGAATAACCTTTTAAAACAAAAAGTGAAAACAAAAGGTGAATAACCTATTGTTTCCAATTGTTGCAGAACCTTTTTAAAACCTTTTAAAAAATACAAAAATGAATTACTAGAGAAAGAAAAAATATAAAGATATACAAACTATAAGTTACTGATCTTGTGTTCATGCACCACAGCAATGTCAGATTGCTGTAAAAGTTTCTAACTACTCTCATTGTTTTCTTTATCTCATTGGAAAACAGGCAGTTCAGTGACTGGCATAGGTCTACAGACCACACTCAAAGTAGCACAGTTTTAGCCCTGACTGGTGTGGTTCAGTGGGCTGGGCACCCTCCCATAAAACAAAACGTCGCTGATCAATTCATGGTTGGGACACATGCCTGGATTTTGGGCCAGTTCCCCAGTTGAGAGGTGTGCAGGGAAGGCAAGATCAATTTTTATCTCCCTTTCCTTCTCCCTCCCTTTCCCTCTCTCTAAAAATAAGTAAATAAAATCTTTAAAAAACTTTCTAAAAAGATTTTATTTATTTATTTTTTTAGAAAGGGGAAGGGAGGGAGAAAGAGAGGGAGAGAAACATCAATGTATGATTGCTTCTCGAGCACCCCCTACTGGGGACCTGGCTTGCAACCCAGGCATATGCCCTGACTGGGAATTGAACCTGTGACACTTTGATTCACAGGCCAGTGCTCAGTTCAGTGAACTACAGCAGCCAAGGCAATAAATAAAATCTTTTAAAAAAAATACCTTGATCAAAATAGCACAATTTTAGAGATCTGCCTACAAGAGATCCACCCAACCCTTTATGTACTATCCCTCCCCACTTATCTTTTCAGGTCAAACCTGCAATGAGTTGTTCTCTTGCTGGTGACAAGGTAATTTTTACTTTATTTTTTAATTATATGTTATTGATTATGCTTTTATAGTTATCCTGATTTTCCCCCTTTGTCCCCCTCCACCTAGCACCCCTTACTCCCTCAGGCAATCTCCCACCATTATTCATGTCCATGCATCATGCCTATAAATTCTTTGGTTACTCCATTTCCTATACTGTACTTTACATCCCCATGGCTATTCTGTAACTACTTATCTGTACTTCTTAATCCCCTCACATCTTTACTCATTCTCCCCCTAACCACTCCCATCTGGCAATCTTCCAGTAACTAAGTTCTTTTCTCTCGCTTTTAAGAGTCTCTCTTTATCTTTAACATTTGGCCTTTTAACAATGATGTGTCTTGGAGTAGGCCTATTTGCTTCTGTACTGTAAGTGGAAGCAGTCTGGCTTCCTTACCCAGGTGTCTCGGTAACTAAGGGAAGCAGTGGTCCTATAGCTTTGGAGGGGCCTGATAACCAGTGTTCTCATAACGTTGAGAGCGGGTCTGATAGACTGTTCTCATAACATGAAGTGGGCTAGCATGCGCAGAATTATGTTATATTATGTAATGTTCTGGCAGTTTTCCAGCTTTGTTCTCCTCTAGTACTTAAGCAGGTAGGGACTCCTTAGTGGGGGCGATGATGGGAGACCCATGCAAGGAGACAAGTGCCACAATGAGTGCCACTCTGAGGAGCAAGGGCCATGACATGTTCCATGTAGAGACACACAGATAGACACGCAGCTTGCATGTGTGGTTCACCCACCCATGCATAAACGCATGTCAGATATCTCAACGGCTCCCTGGATATTTCTCCATCTGCACGAATACCATGAACCTGTCAGGCCTTGAATGGTTGCAACACAGCATCCATCATAATTGGGACTTTCTGTGCCTCCTGGATTTGCATGTCTATTTCCTTCACCAAATTAGGGAAGTTTTCTTTCACTATTTTTCTCAGATAGATTTCCAATTTCTTGCTCTTTCTCTTCTCTTTCTGGTACCCCTATGAGGCAAATTTCAGACCTCTTAAAGTTGTCTCAGAGGCTGTTTATACTATCCTCATTTTTTAAAATCTTTTTTCTTCTTGTTGTTCTGCATGGTTGTTTTCTGCATGGTTGCTTCCTTATGTTCCAAATCATTGATTTGATTCTCAGCTTCATCCACTCTACTGTTCTTTCCCTGTAAATTGTTCTTTATTTCAATTAGTGTATCCTTAATTTCTGACTGGGTCTTTTTTATGCTGCTGAGGTCCTCACTAAGCTCCTTGAGCATCCTTATAACCAGTGTTTTGAATTCTGCCTCTGATAGATTGCTTAAGTCCATTTCATTTAGCTCTTTTTCTGGAGTTTTGGTGTGTTCTTTCATTTGGGCCATGTTGTTTTGTCTCCTCATTTTGGCAGCCTCCCTGTGTTTGTTTCTATGTATTACGTAGAGCAGCTTTGACTCCGTGTCATGGTAGTGTGGCCTCATGTAGTAGGTGTCCTGTAGGGTCCAATGGTACAGCCTCCCTTACGACCGAAGCTGGGTACTCAAGGTACACCCTTTGTGTGGACTGAGTACAACCTCCTCTTGTAGGTGAGCCTTGGTTGCTGTTGGTAGATCAATGGAAGGAATTTACCCAGTCCAGTCAGCAGCAAAGACTGGCTGTGACCACTGACTACCAACCTCTGCCCTCTATGGTGGATCAGCTGTGCAGCTGTAGGGTGGTGGTGGTTGAACATGGTCTGTAGCTATCCACTGGGTGTGTTGGCCCTGAGGTTTCCCAAGTGCTGCAGGCCAAGGTCAGAGCCCACCTATGTTTCACCCAGGGCACCCTGTCTAAGCTGTAAAGCAATCTGAGATGTGTGCTATTTGTGCTGGGCCTGGAGATTCCCAGGTAAAGCCAAGCTGTGACTGTAATATAGCTGCCGCTAGGGCTCACTGAAGCCAGCCGTTGCTTGTTTGATAGGATTTAGGAGCCAAGACAAGCCATTCTTATGGAAAAGCAGCTTGGTTGTGCCCATAAGTTGGGTGGGGCTGAGTCTCTGTGAATCTCCAAGGTGGGTCACACAGTGTTAGCCTAGTTGATCAAGTCTCAGATATGGCTCCAGCTTGCTGGGTCTGTGAGGGGAGAGCTCAGCAAATGGACTATGACCTCTGCTCACCCCGATGCCAGACACTTCAGTCTCTCCCTGTATACCACTGGTGGCCTTTAAGCTGCCACCTGGTGCTGGAGCTCAGAGGGAGTGAGTCTGAGTAGGTGAGTATGTGGGTGTATCCCTAGGAGGAACTGCTTATGACTGTAGCAGCCTCCTTCACCAACTCAATCTCTGCTGGTTTTTGCAGCCAGAAGTTGTGGGCTCTTATCTTACAGACACTGGAATCCTGGGAGTGGGGTCCTGGTGTGGTCTGGGACTCCTTGCTCCCGAGATATCCCTCTGAATTTTTATCCATGTGGGTGTGGGACCAGTCCATTCCACATCCACGGCCCTGGATGTGGTTTCTTCAATTCCGTAGTTGTCAGACTTCCATTCAGCTCAATTTCTGATGTTCCTGAGTGATGGTTGTTCTATATTTCAGTAGTAATTCTGGTGTGGCAAAGAGGTGAGCCATGTCTGCCTATGGCGCCATCTTGACTGGAAGCCCCGACAAGGTAATTTTTAGAAATTCTTCTTATTCAAATAGTACATTGTTGGGGTCCACCCTGCCTGGGTTTCAGGAGCTGTAACCCCCCGTGGCTAAGGCTGAGTGAGAAACCTCCGAGAACCAGGGTGCATAAGGAAACAAAACTTATTTCCCTGAACATGAGTGCTGCCTTCTCTATGTTTGGCTCCCTTTGCTTGGTCGGATAGTCAATGACAGGTAACAATTCTCTGAAGAGAATGAACCTAAGACAGGCATGATCACGTGGGAATAAGCCATCAGGGAAAAGACTCAGGGGGCTGTGGAAGTGAAGGGGTGATCGGCATCACCCCTGCCCCCTCGGCTTTGACAAAAGCCTAAGTCCTTGTTCTGGATGTGAGAAATCCAAGTCTCCCGGCTGCCTTTGTCTCCTCCGCCCAACTCAGGCTTGTGGAAATAGCAGGGGTGGTGCAGTCCAGCCCAGAGTCGGTGGACCCCTGGGGTAAATTAGACCTGGGGCATAGAATATGTGAAATCCTGTGAGACCTGATTGCTAAGGATGCTCTTGGATATGTAGGCACGGGCAGGAAACGAAACTAGGCCTGTATCTGTTAGATAATAATAGCCCCAAACTCAACATGAGCCCTTTGAGCTCTTTGAAAGATAACTACTTGTTTTGATCTTCCCTGCTAGATGATAAATCCACATACTGTATCTGTTTACCTACCCAATATACCTAATAAAAGCCTGCTCAGGCGGGAAGGCGGGTTGCTCTCCCCTAGAGAGAGTGGCCATGCTGATCCTATTCCCCGACAGGACTCAGTAGCCTGTGTGTATTTTTCTTGTCTCTCACGAGCATCTACAGCATCTGCAGTCACCATGGGCTGGTGGTTGCAACAGTACATGTTCATTATAGAAGTAATAAAAAGTAAACATTTTAAATTCCTCCTTAATTCTATCACCATTATTAACATTGATCTTCATACTTATACATACATAGTTATACACACATATATTTGAATAAGGGAGGGAGAAGCTAACACAAATAGCTTATTACAGCTATTTAAGAGACTTTAAAAAATGTACCTTATGATATGAGACATTTTCCATGTCAATATGTACATTTACAGCATCACTTTTACTATTCTCCCTCCCAGGATTCTATTGTATGAATGCATCATTTAGTTAACCAATCTTCTATTCAGTCAGCCAGAAAATATTTATTGATCACCTAGTCTTTGCTAGAAATGGGGCATATAGCAATAAGCAAGAAAAGATTCTGCTTTAAGGGAACTTACATTGTAGGGGCCTGAGATAGATAGCAAACATGTTCAATACACATGAAAAGGATACTAATTTGTCAGCATCTATCAACCTTTAGTCTTCATTTCATGAGAAGCAGGAAGCAGGTGCCTGCAGGAAGCCTGTGTGAAATTTTTTAAGTCAAAGTACCCAATAAAACTGATTCAGACATGTTTACACAATTAACATGGATTTTTAAAACCCAGCTTTAAAATTTTACCTACAAAACTGAGCGTTTTGAGGAAAATTATGCAATCTGTATGAATCAGCTCTGATGCTATCTTGTGGCATCTCTCTCATGCATGTCCACTGCTTTATACCTTAAAGCACTAAGCATAACAAGAATAAAACTTACAATTCCATTATTGCAAAGGATATTAAAAGATCCACAATAGTCCTAATGTCCCATTTATGTTTAATTTTTCACTTTTGTAAAATCTAGAAATTAAACATTCTCATAGGATGTTTATAAGTGGAAATCAACATTTTTGAGGATAGTGTGGCTGTGTCAAAATTTTAATGTGCATACTCTGTTTTTATGTAATTATATATCTTAACTACATGTACATTGTAAAAACAAAATCACACAATATATTAGAGCATATTGGGGAAAAAGTCCTTTTCATTTCTAAACCTAATCCTCTTAGTTGCCCTGGTCCCTCCCCAGAGACAATCACCCTTAGCAGTTTCTGGTATCGCTTTACAGAAAGAGTCCATGCAAAATACATGTCATAGTGATTCCACTTCTAAAACTTCGTCCAACAAAAACAGTTGCACATACACACAAACAGATGTATAAGGACATTCATTTTGTAAGTGTAACAGCAAAATGTAGAAACAATCTGCATGTCCAATGACAGAGTATTAATAAATTATGGTACGCCCATACTTAGGAATACTGAGGGAGATATGTATTAACTTGGAAAAGTTTCCAACACATATTGTTAGGTAAAAAAATGCAGAAAATAAGTGTAATTTTATCATGTTATTGCAAGTAAATAATCCTGTATGATGGAATGTGTATACATATGTATATATAATATATATAACCACGTACATGTGTACACCTTTCAAGAAAGGACTGGGCTAGAAGAAATGGAGGCTTTTTTTACCCTACTGTTTTATATTGTTTGAAATTTTTACTATAATAATGTATTTATGTATTATTTTTATAATAACTTTTAAAGTAAATAAAAATTAAGCAGTAATATGAGTAATTTTGGATTGTAAACAGTAGTGGGATGTTAAATAAGGAATGATATTTATATTTTTTTCTGATATTTAAATATTACCCTGATTCCATGGTTAGTTGTGAATACCAAATACCTGTATCCTGTATGTTGACCAGTGACAAAGGACTTAGACAGGAAAATATAGGAGTAATGAGTCTATATCAGAAAGGCCACATTACAAACCAATGGACAAAAAGAAATGACAGGATTTCAATTCAATTGATTAATCAAAAAATGAACAATAAAATTGGAGATTTATCATAAAAAAGAGTAATAAATCAAGATAACCACCATGTTTCAAAATTCAGTATACTTATTTTTCTATATTTTCCTTGCATTTTAAAATTAAAATTTTAATATGATTTTAAAGTTATAATAAATCTCAGATGGCAAATCTACCTTCTGTATTTATTTCTTTTAATGCTAGAAATAGTGACAAAGTCCTTTAAAATTATTAAAACTGATTATCACACTATTTGCCAGAAAACTTTTTTTTTCTATAGTGTCCTGAAACACACAGATAAACTGCACTTTGTTCTTTCTCCACCTGCTGGATAGAAAGAGCATATCTCAAAATACTATTGATTAAAATTGGCAGTCGTTTAAGCTACAAATATGTTTCCTTATTATTACTGACACTAATAGTTATTTGTAAATTATGAGAATCATTGTGTTTAAAATCTTAATTATATCAAATTTTTGTCCAGAATAATGCACACAAATAGTTGTTATTTTTGAAAATTTTGTATGATCATGACAGATACGATTTGTTGAATGGTTATGATGGTCCAGAAGTATACTAAATGCTTTATCTGCATTTTCTGATTTATTCCTCACAATTCGATGAGGTAGATACTATCAGTCCCCATACTTTACAGATGAGAAAACTGAAGTTGGAAAAAATTAAATAACATACAAGATCACATAACTAAGTAAGTAAATGGTAGGATATGTTAAGATTTAAACTCCAGTCTTACTTCAGAACCAAAGATTCAACCTATATCCCAATGCATACTATATTATTAAAGCTATGTGGGGGAAAAAAGTAAGACATTTTTTATGGAGCACTTTCCCCTACTCTTAAAAATGTCAGTTTTTAAAATGCAGCAATATACATTCAGAAGAAAATATCTCCAGTTCCAAGCTTCCAAATAATTTCTAGCATCAAAAGAGAAAACATTTATATATATATATATATATATTTTCTTTAATTTTTCATAATACATGGCATATCCTTTAGACAGTTCTTCTGTTTGGTCTCTGTCTTTTTTTATGCTTTATTTTGAAAGATTTTAATTATTCATTTTTAGAGGAGGGGAAGGGAAGGAGAAAGAGAGTGAGAGAAATATTGATGCATGGCCACCTCCCGCATGCCCCCAGCTGAAGACCCAGCCCACAACCCAGGCATGTGTCCTAGACTGGGAATCAAACCAGTGAACCTTTGGTTCATAGTCTGACACTCAATATACCGAGCCACACCAGCCAGGGCTGTCTTTCTATTTTTTTAAAGTATATTTATTGATTATACTATTACACTTGTTCCATTTTTTCCCCTCCTCTTTATTTCCCTCTGCCCTGTACTCCCCCTCCCACCAGCATTCCCCTACCCCTTAGTTCATGTCCATGGGTCATACATATAAGTTTTTTGGCTTCTCAATTTCCTATACTATTCTTAACATCCCCCTGTCTATTTTGTACCTACCATTTATGCTTCTTATTCCCTGTACCTTTTCTCCCATTCTCCCCCAGCCCCCTCACAGGTGATAAGCCTCCATGTGATCTCCATTTTTGTGATTTTGTTCCTGTTCTAGTTTTTTCTTTGTTTGTTTTTTTGTTTCTGTTTTTAGTTCAGTTGTTGATAGTTGTGAGTTTGTCGTCATTTTACTGTTCATAGTTTTGATCTTTTTCTTTTTCTCTTATTACATTTCATATAATAAGGGCTTCCTGATGATGAATTCCTTTAACTTGACCTTATCTGGGAAGCACTATATCTGCCCTTCCATTCTAAATGATAGCTTTGCTGGATAGAGTAATCTTGGATGTTGGTCCTTGACTCTCATGACTGTAAATACTTCTTTCCGGCCCCTTCTTGCCTGCAAAGTTTCTTTTGAGAAATCAGCTTATAGCCTTATGGAAACTCCTTTGTAGGTAACTGTCTCCTTTTCTCTTGCTGCTTTTAAGATTCTCCCCTTATCTTTAATCTTGGGTAATGTAATTATGATGTGCCTAGGTGTGTGCTTTCTTGGGTCCAACTTCTTTGGGATTCTCTGAGCTTCCTGGACTTCCTGGAAGTCTATTTTCTTCACCAGATTGGGGAAGTTTTCCTTCATTATTTGTTCAGAGAAGTTTTCAATTTCTTGCTCTTCCTGCTCTCCTTTTGGTACCCCTATGATTCAGATGTTGAAATGTTTAAAGTTGTTCTAGAGGTTCCTAAACCTCTCCTCATTTGTTTGAATTCTGGTTTCTTCATTGTGTTCTGGTTGAATATTTATTTCTTCCTTCTGGTCAAAATGATTGATTTGAGTCTTAGTTTCCTTCCCTTCAGTGTTGGTTCCCTATATATTTTGCTTTATTTCACTTTTCATAGCCTTCACTTTTTCCTCTAGTTTGCAACCATACTCAGCCATTTCTGTGAGCATCCTGATTACCAGTGTTTTGAACTCTGTACTAATAGGTTGGCTATCTCTTCATTGCTTAGTTGTATTTTTTCTGGAGTTTTGATCCGTTCTTTCATTTGGGCCATATTTTTTTGTCTTGGCACACCTGTTACATAGTAAGGGGTGGAGCCTTAGGTATTTGCCAGGGCAGGGCAACCCACATAGCTGCATTGTGGTGCTGTATGTGGGGGAGGGGTCTGACAGGGAATAATACTTGGCTTTCAGTCACTTCCTCCATTGCCACAAGCAAATTGGGCTCTTCTGGTGCTGATTCCCAGGTGGGTGGGTTTGTGTATGTTCTAGGACCCTGTGGATCTCTCCAACGAACTCTCCTGTGAAGACAGAAGTTTCTCCCAATGCCACAACCCCCACACCATTTTACAGCCAGTGGTTTTGAGGCTTTATTTCCCATGCTGGAGCCCTGGGTTGTGTGGTCTGTCTCACTCCTCAGTTGTTCTTCCTGGTTTATCTGCACGCAGATGTGGGACCACCCACTCCGCCAGCTGCTGCCTCGCCCACCCAGTCCTCTAGCTACCACCTTGCCACACGTCCTCTCTGTCCCAGCTGCCCTCTCTACCCCTCCTACCAGTCTGGATGAATATTTCTCCTTTAACTCCTTGGTTGTCAGACTTCCATACAGTTCAATTTTCTGATCATTCTGATTGTTTTTGTTTTTAAATTTGTTGCTGCCCTTCTTTTTCTTGTGCGAGGAGGCAAAGCGTATCTACGTAAGGCTCCATGTTGGTGGAAGTCTGTCTTTGTAAATGTAATGCACATATTAGTACATGTATGTTACATGTTTAAATACTTCAGGGTTGTGGGATTTATAAATCCTTTTACATTAGCATTTTACATGTAACAGTTCACAATTTAAAAATTTTAAGCAAAATTTACTCACTTAGTTTGGACTATGATAAAGTGACATTATTTATACATAATTTCCTTCATTTACACAACTTTCTATTTAATTTTCATTGAGTTCTAGTGACAGTTTCATAATAGAGTATATAAGGTAATTTCAAATATACCCATTTTTCTTATTTTCTTTTAGGGCTTTAAATGTTTTGGATACAAGAACTGGAATTTACAAAGAGGGATAGAGCTGCCATAGTCACTCAGAAGGCGTGGAAAAAGTTCCTTGAGGGTTGGTATTTTTTTTTTGGTAGTTTTATTGCAATATAATTTAGGCATCATAAGGTTCACCTGTTTAAAGTGTACATTTCAATAGCTTTTAGTATATTTACATTGTCATATACAACCTTTTGCTTTAAAATTATTTTTCTATTCTCTATTTTACTTAATCTCTGCTCAATTCTTTATTTTCTTCCTTTTGCTAGCTTTAGGTTAGGTTTGTTCATCTTCTTTTCTGATTTCTTAAGGTGAAAAATTAGGTTATTGATTTGAGATTTTTCATTTTTAATGTATGTGTTTATAGCTATAAATTTCAGTCTTAGCACTACTTTGCTGCACTCGTGAGTTTTGGTATGTTGTATTTTTTAAAAATTTGTCTCAAGATATTTTCTAATTTCCCTTGTGATTTTTTTCTTTAATCTAATGATTGTTTAAAAGCCTGTTGTTTAATTTGTGAATTTCCCATTTTTCTTTCTGTTATTAATTTCTAGTTTCATTGTAATCTAAAGAGATACTTCATATGAGTTCAATCTTTTAAAATATATTAAGACTTGTTTTGTGTCCTAACGTATGGTTTCTCCATAGAATATTTTATGTGCTTTGAAAAAAAAAATGTATTCTGGTGTCATTAGGTGGAGTCTTCTGCCATAATATTGTAATTTGCCTGTAACTCCACACTGTCAAACAAGGCTTCAGAGAATATCCTCATACTTGTCCCTTTATAGAGCTGAGTTATTTATCCATTTGCTGAACTGCTGAATCCTGAGGTATGCGTATATTTTTATCAAGAATGGCTGTGCCACTCACACATCCACTGACAATGCTTAAGGCTTCCTATGTTGTCATATCTGTGCCAATACTTAGCATTATCCAGCCTTCTATTTTTGCCAAGCTGATGGGTGTGTAAAGTGGTGGTTCCCTCCATTTTTGTCCCTCAGGAGACAATGGCATTGTCTAAAGATATTTTTGATTGTTACAACTGGCACATCTACTGGATCCAGTGGTTAAAGGTCATGGATGCTGCTAACCATGCACAGAAGAGCCCTCAACAAGGAATTAATTATCTGGTTCAAAATGCCAGTAATGCAATATTGAGAAAGCTTGTTTTAAATAGTAGCTCATTGTTATTTTGATTTGCATTTTACTAGCTACTAATGATTTTCAACATTTATTTGTATTTATTTTGGCTTTTTGGTTTCTACTTCTATACATTTCCTATGTATAGACTCCTTAAAAGAATGAAGTAGCTGTACTTTTCTTGATTTGCAGAAGTTCTTTGTATATTTTACGTATTAATTTCTTGTAAATTTTAGAGAGTACATATATCTTCTATCTTTCTGTCGGCCCCTGTGGAGGATTAAAGATGGCCACAAACTCTTTGGCCCTTCTCCATCAAGAACTCTATGTCCCCTGCTTTTGAATGTAAAGCCTGTAGTTGCAGGCTCTGCAACTGCTTTGACCAAAAGAATATGTAAAAAGTAATGCTATGCAAATTTCCAGGTCCAGGCCTTAAGAAACTGGCAACTCCCACTTTGTCTTTGGAGCCCTAAGCCTACCACATAAGAAGTCCAGCTACCTGATGGGAAGACCCTCCAGAGAGGCTGTGACACTACAAAGAGAGGGAGGGGGGTCCAGCTGAACCCAACCTTTCAGTCATCCCCTTCAAGGCATCAGGAATGAGAGTTAAATCATCTTAAAGCCTACAGATCAGACTATCCACCAGCTGAATACCACCAAGTGAACCTAATCAATGCCACAAGGAGCTGAAGAATTGCCCAGGTGAGCCCTGAGCTACAAATGGTAAAGTCTAGTAAAATGATTGTTGTTTTAAGCTACTAAATTTTGGGATAGTTTAATATGTAGGAACTGATAACCAGAACAGTATTCTATAAACTAAGATTGTGTCCTACAAACTAGCTGAACACTATTAATTAGTTCTAACAGTTTGTCTATTGATTCTGTGGGGTTTTTTTTTAGCAGATAATTATATAATTTACAAATAATGGTGGTTTCATCTCTTCTCTTTCAATTCGTACATCTATTTTTGTTCTTTTATGGCATCAGCCAGAACTTTTTGTGCCAAGTTAATTATTAAGAGTGATAGTGAGCAACTTTGTCTTGCTCAGGATAGTAAAAGTGATATATTGAAATTTTCTTTGGTAAATATAATGATTGCTTTAGATTTTTTGTTATATAATGTTTACCAACTTAAGGAAACTCCCTAGTATTCCTGGATTGTTAACAGGACAGGTATTCTTTTCCCTTGTAAATAAGGGGACTGAACCATACTTAATTTGAGATAACCATAAGATTTATTTTCTTACATTTTATTAATGTAATGAATTACATTGAGAGACTTTTTTTTCAATATTGACATCCTTGCCATTCCTGAAACAGTTTGCTTTGAGTGGTAACAACTAAAACTATGGGTTAACAACTAGCTATTCCTACCCAACCAGCCATTACTCAATTATCTTTTGATCTTTATTGATGCTGAAAAGTCTGCTATCAGTCCAGTTGTCATTCATTTGTAATTAATATATGTTTTTGATCCTATGTATTTTAAGGGTTTCTCTTCATCCTTATTGTTTTGAATTTTCAGTCACATTTTTAGCTCCATATTTGGTTTTATTTTGTCCCGCCTGGCATCTGAGGACTCACATCTACCTTTAATTCTGGAAAAATCTCTTCAAATAATGCTTTTTCTATCTTTTTTTCTATTTTTCTACTAATTCTTCTGAGATATCCATTTGGATACATATTGGAGTCTCTCATTCTTTATTCCATGTATCTTAACTGTTCTGATTTTTTATATCTTTTTCCCCAAATTGCTGCATTCTGAGTTATTCCTCAGCTATCTTTAAATTTGTAAATATTCAGCTCTGTCCCTTACAGCATTTAAACATCAACTCATTTCTAATGTCTTTAAATTGTTCCTTTTCATATCCACATGTTTTTTAAATTTATGCTTCTTTTCATTTAATATTTATTGCTCTTTTCAAATGAAGTTATTCCTTCTTTTTTCTTTTTGTTGATTTTATTGTTGCCTGTTTTGGTTTTCAAAATAGTTCAAATAATTCCTTGATTTCTGATTTTGACAGCTGTGCACTTATTTAATATATAATATTAAAAATAAGAATGAATGGTTAAAATACATAAAAGAGAACTATAGAACTCACCAAGATATGGAATACATTAGGAGGAAAAAATTGAGACTGAAGATTATGAATACAGTTGTAGGTATATTGAATTTGTGGGCCTGTGCGAATTCAAACAAAGGTATTTGATAAAGTAGTTGGACATGTAATTTCAGTTCTCTATAGACACATCTAGCTTGGGAGCACATAGGTGAGAGTTGAAGGCATGGGAGTTGACAATCTAGGTTTATGAAAAAGAGAGGCATAGAAAGGCCAACAACAGAATCATTGGAAAGGCAAACTTGAATGATTTGCAAAGAAAGATGAGGGAACTTACTGTTCATGTTTGATGCAATTCCTCTGTTCCTAACACATAGTGTGGTAGAGTTTGTTAAAGCAGAAAAGATAAGTAACAATATGGACAAAATAAATAACAAAATATTTAAATAAATAAAATTCAGGAGAATGAACTTATTGCCCTCTAGGTCTAGAAGCCAACAGTGGCAACTAAGATTTTCACTTCTACAGGGTCAAGGGACTAAAAGTGCTCATTTCCAAGATGGAAGAAAAAAACAGCTTATTGCTTGAAGTCAAGAGGTTGTGATGAGATTTTCTCATTTGTGAAAGAAATCTGGAAAAATCCTGTCCATCAAACTTCTGGGAGGCTTAGTTGAATAGAAACTCTGGGCTTAGTGAGGTGGGAAAACTCAGACGTAACATTGTGATTACAAATTTATAGAAGCTCTACTGTGGCTCCATGACAGTACCTAATAAGATAGCAGGATGGCAGCCCCACTCATCATTATAAAACCTGGGAGTGATGTAGAAAATGAAATGGAGGCAAGTGCAAAACTATTGAGGAATAGGGGACAATGAGCCCAGAGGCAAAGGAAAAAAAGAAGGAAAAAACATTTATGCCAGATAACCTACACAGGGCTGTTTTTCATTAATGGAATCACAAGTTTTGTCTAGGTTCACAAAAGTGAAATGAAGATGTTTTGTAGAAGAATATGTCTTTGTTTAAGCTAAATAATAGAATCACTTATTGACTATTCATTATAATTCTAAAAGTTAACTTTTTTTTATGGCGGGCCATTGAATTGGAAATTTTCCAGTCTTAGTTTTCATAGGTATTTGCCAGATAATTTAGTGACTATACTTGAGAGGCTTGTTTGGTTCTAATCACCCAACTCCTATTTACTGCCTTTGTGAATCAGCTGAGGGCAATGCTTATCAGTAGGAAAATGTCAAATAACTTTGGGGGCACCATCTCTCCTCCCTAGTTACATGATTAACTTCAGAGATATACTAAGGCCTTTTATGTATTATTATCCCAGAGTTCATTCAGATTTGTTGTTGGAACTGAGGACCAAAATCAAAGAGGGAGGAGTCAGAGGAACTGATATTCTTTGAACTCTGCCGGGGGCTTTACCTACGTTTTCTCTTTAATTTACTCCTCACAAAAAGAGTACAAATCAGTACCCCATGTTATAAATGGAAGGTCTAAAGACCAGAAAGTTTAAATGACTTGTAAAACTTACGCCACTAGTAAGTGGTGGAGACAATCATTTTGACTCTAATATCCCTGGAACCCCCTAAATCATAGTATGATGATTAAAGATCTGGAGTATTTGTCCAATTAAAAAAAAAAAAAGCCCTGACTGGTGTGACTCAGTTCGGCATTGTCCCACCAAGTGAAAGGTGACCATTTAGATCCTCCTGGTCAGGGCACATGTCTGGGTTGCTTGTTCAGTCCCTGGGCAGGGTGTGTACTAGAGGCAACGGATCAATGTTTCTCTCTCACATTGATGTTTCTCTCCCTCTTTCTCCCTCCCTTCCCCTTTCTCTAAAAATAAATAAATAAAAATCTTAAAATAATAAGCATAGCACAAGGCAATTCAGTTATCTGTTGCTGAATGATATTTTATTAGCTTCATAACTTGGGCCTGCCCTTAGCATTAATAAACTTCAGCACTAGTTATTAAGATTTTTATTCATTGGTGAGAAAACTTTCTTGTTTTAAAAAATGCAGTTAGAGAAAGGGCATCTACTTCTTGGGGGCTGCAGTGACAGCAGGTCTCTCTTCACGAGTGATGGGAATGGTGCGCTCAGGGCCAGAGGCCTGTTTCCTTGGTCCATTCACACTGAGGACCCCATCAGATGACAGGGATGAAGTAATTGCAAGAGGGTCCACATCTGCTGGGATTCGGTATTTTCTGTGGAACTCCCGAGAAATGAAACCATGTTCATCCTACTCCAAGAGAAGGAGGAAAGAGGCAGAGAGATAAGAACAAGAAAATCACACTTGTTTAGAACTTACATATCTTTCTTGCCCTTAGGGAAAGAAGATATCAGCTTTTCTGTTTGGGGCTAAAATGAAGTTGTGTAGGTGGTCACTCCTATCAATGAGAATCTAAGAAGCCAGAAACAGGTAAAACTTCACAGCTCTCCAAATCCTGAGGCATGGATATGTTTAGAGGTATTTACCAAAGGTTTAGATCAATGTTTATTGGGCCTACAGATTTGGAATATCATCCAGTACTGAAGATCTAAGGCCCTGAGGGAGCTCAGAAATTATCTTGACTCTTCAGGAACATCCCAGAATGTTCCAGATCAATAGGACTGCTGCTATTTAAAAAAAAAAGACTGCATCCAGGGAGACTGTGACCCATACCTTAATTATATATGCAAAATGGAAATGGTCTGAGGACCTCAAACTGTACTGTTTGATGCACAAGTTTCTCAGTTATCAGAAACCATTAAGAAGCAAATTCATTAAAAAACCTTCTCAGAAGGAAATGAGAAGTTATTCCATTCTTTAAAGTTCTGCTAAAGAGTAGTTGACCCTAATTGTTATACCTGCTGAATCTCAAGCATTTATCCAGACAGGTTCTCAACAGATTTCCACTTGGGCTCTAAGGTATTAGAAGCTGAATACAAACTTAGGCAAACCAAGTAGTTCAACATTATGGTAGACTAAAGAGAAGAGGATTCCTGAACATCAAAAAGTCCCAAACTCTAGGGCATTCAGAGTGCATGCAGTTAATGTAACTATATAAAGCAACCAGGTATCCAACAGGCTAAATCATTGCTCCTCAACCTTGACTGTACATTACAATTACCTAGGGAACTTTTAAAAATGCCAATACCTGTGTCCCGTCCCTAAAAATTCTGATTTAATTGGCCTGATATATACCTCAGCATTGGAATTTTTAAAAATTCGCCTCCTGATTCTAAAGTGACCAAGGTTGAGAACTACTGGCTTAAATGGTAAGTGAACATCCCAACTATCCCATCTAAGGCAATCAAATTAAAACAAACAAAAAGCAACAATGATCACTCCTCTGACCAAAACAATCACAGTACCAGGTCTATCCCCATTTCCAAACCCCAGTGGCTTAGGACTGGAATGTGGCCAGCCTCAGACGCTCATGGCAGTGTCTGGCACATAGTATGCACTGAGTGAATGAAAAGAAGAGAAAACAAGCTACATGCCTGGCGTTCTTCATGTTTGCCATGCACCTCAATCACATCTCCCAGCACCTTGACCTTGAGTTCCTCTGGGGAGAAGTGCTTCACATCCAGGTTGACAGAGAATCTGTCCTTCTCCAGACGCATCTAGAAATGGCAAGGTGGGAGAAAGAGGTAGAAGAAAAAATGGTGGGAATGTGGATTACTAGTGCAGTATCATCATTCTGCAGACTTGCAGGTAGTTTATTTTCCTCTTTTTGGTTAAAAAAAATCCCTTTTTGAATAAACATGGCTCTCTGGTTCAGGGGAGCCACCACAGTGGTACCCAAGGTACACCATTTGGTCATCAGGCCCAAACTTTATTTACAGGGACAGGGAAGAAGACAAGTCACCCAGGGGACCAATTACAAGGATGAGTCTGGGCATGACTTCTGTTGCCTTTCTGACCCCAATGCCTGGCCTTGTCATTTGTCTGTGAGACAAAGGACCCTTCTTCTTGCTCAATTGTCTGCCAAGTTTCCCACCCACTCAATCTGGAATGTTCTGCTGGCCCAACTGTCCTTCCAAAGCCCTTCCCCACTCAGCTCCTGTTTACTCACACTTGGATATTTTTAAACCAGAGTTTTATCTGTAACAGCTTCTATCAACCTTTTACGTTCACCCCATTCTACCTCTTAGGACAAGTGGTGGGGGTGGGGGTCCCAAGACTGGACCTACATTCTTTCTTCCTTATGCCTGGATCCAGGCTAGTGCCCTGTCACAGCCCCAAGAAACCCAGAAAATCATAGAAGAGGAAATGAGAAGGAAGAAAATAGTGGTTGCTGTCTCCAGCTCCACATGGTGGGGATGAAAAGCTCAGGATGAAGTAGGGCTGTCTCCTGGCTCTGAAACTTGAAATGATAAAATTTTTCAGGAGTATAAGGTATTAGAAGTGATAAGCAAAGGAATCCAAAGGCAGCTCTTTCCTTGTAGATCCTTATGAACCAAGCCAGAGAGAAGTGTCCTACTTAAAATGTAGGGGATAAAAGATCTCCATATCACATGGAAAAAAACACAATAAGTAGGATACAGAGGAGCATTGAAAACAAACAGGTGACTGCTGGAGAGAGGAACTAGCAACCTCATCTTTCTTCACTGCAGGATACACAAGTGCCCAAAAGACTTAAGATACCTCGTAACCAGATTCAGAGAGGAAAAGCAGGGCAGCTGGAGATGTTTCCAGAAACCTCAGGAAACTCTCCTGTGCTATAGAGGGGAGACTTACCTCTGAGAGCCCAGTGTCAATCCAGCTGGGTGCCCGCAGGAATGACGGCAGCCGAAGGTAGAAAGGGCTCAGGGATGTAGAAGTTGGGAAGAGATCAGACTCCAGCAGGTGCTCTCCAAAGAACTGGTCAAAGAGGCGGCTGGGGGAGTGGAAAGGAAAGAAGGGGCGGCGGATCCAGGGGTGGTGGATGGCGATGTCCATGGTGGGTGGTGAGTGTCCGGAGTCTGCTGTCAGCTGGCTGGTCAGCTCCTTTCAGCAGCAGCTACAGCCAGTCCTTATATACACACTCTTGTGAAGCTTCTGGAATGATGATGTCAGGGGTTTTATTATCCCAGATCACCACCGTTCTGGAGACTTGTGATCAGGGATTTGGCAGTGTGACACATACCCAGTACTCACTGAGCTAAGAAAAGAGAAATACAAACACGTCTGAGCTGGTCAGTGACTTGTGCCGGACTTGTGTTCACTAGCTTTCTGGCCACACCCAATGGCACCCTGCCCCCCACCGGTTGGGACACAGTCAGGAATCCCAAGCAGGCGGATGGTGTGTCCCTCCTCCTCTCCAGCCTAGCCAGCCAGGGGTATGGGGCCAGCAACTATCTTGGGCTCAGGCAGGAACTGGAATCTTCCTTGGCGGGGCCCCAGAAACATTAACTCTTTGTGGGTTCCAGGAGGAAAGCAGTGATCACCAACATGTCACTGGCAGGTATATGTGTGGTGCTAGAGGTTGACCTGCGTTCTGGTGAGGACACTGACATTCATCTGGGCAGCAAGACCCCTCACCACAAACCAAAGAAAGGGTAGAAAAGTTTCTTGCATCTTTCACCTTACATGGATCACAAAACAGGGTGCTTGCGACTAAGGAGGAGAAAAAAATGGTGTGGGAAATGTACAAACTGTAAGGGTCTCAGCTAGGGCTCTCCGGGACCTATGATCAGCTTCCGCTCCCATTACGCGCCCCAGCCAGGACCCCCAGCTGTCCTCGCTGGTCCCCTGCGACAGCTGAAGGGTATGCTGGGGAGGGGTTGGGGGTCCAGGCAGCGCTGGCCAAACACTGGTGCCTGGCCCTCAGGGCCCCCACTGTCCGCCCCTCCCCCAGCCTCGGCACTATTTTGGGTGGTGTAGACCCCGCCCCCACCTCCGTCTGAGCCCTGGCTCCTCAGGCAGCTGGAGGGGTCGCACTGCTCCACGGACTAGGGCTGCCTACTCTTCTGCAGCCATGTCTGGCCGCTCGGTGCCACATGCCCACCCGGCCACCGCTGAGTACGAATTTGCCAACCCGAGCCGCTTAGGCGAGCAGCGCTTCGGAGAAGGTATGGCACAGACGCCACTCATTTGCCTCCCACCCCCACTGCCTGAAATTCTGGGCTGGCCTCCCAACAGTGCTGGCGTCCACCCCATTCTGGGCTTAACTGAACCCCTGGGCCGAGCCATCTCCTACCCCAGTTCTCCCCTTACCCCCTCCAAGCAGGGCTCTTTCTCCTTCCTACTGACCTCAAGCAGATGTGATGCACGCCGTGTTCTGACACCTGCTGCCTGCTTTCTCGTTCCCCTTCCGTTTACCCAGCTCTGCTTTGCTTTGGCCTCCTCCATTCCCATCTCATTTCCTTTCTCAGTCCCCTGTCCCCAGCTGCCTCCTTCTAGACACTGTGTCCCCCTCCCACCCATTCCCTACTTCTCCTGACCCCCATCTTGCTCAACTTAGTCCTCATGTCTTATTTTACCCCCTTTGTGCCTCATCCTGCCTCTTGCCTTCTCTCTCTCTGCCCCTCAGGCCTCCTGCCAGAAGAGATCCTGACCCCCACCCTCTACCATGGCTACTATGTTCGGCCCCGGGCCACCAGAGCCGGGGAGGGCAGCAGGGCAGGGGCCTCTGAGCTCAGGCTCAGTGAGGGCAAGTTCCAGGCATTTCTGGATGTAAGCCACTTTACCCCAGATGAGGTGACCGTGAGGACTGTGGACAACCTGTTGGAGGTGTCTGCCCGGCACCCCCAGCGCCTGGACCGCCATGGCTTTGTATCCCGAGAGTTCTGCCGCACCTATGTCCTGCCTGCTGATGTTGATCCCTGGCGGGTCCGCGCTGCTCTCTCCCATGATGGCATCCTTAACCTGGAGGCTCCTCGGGGTGGCCGACATTTGGACACAGAAGTCAATGAGGTCTACATCTCCCTACTTCCTGCGCCTCCTGATCCGGAGGAAGAGGAGGAGGCAGCAGCAGCGGGAGTTGAGCCCTGAATGCCACAGACCCGGTATCCAGCACTTTCTACTTCCCGTGGTGATAGGACAGCTGCCATCACCCTAGAGGCAGCAGCATCCCTGGGGAAAGGGAAAAGTGCCTGGGCCACAATGTATGGTTTGGTCCCTTGGGACATGTCCTAGCCTTTGGTTTAGTTCTGGGTGGAGCTGAATAAACCCAAATCTCAGGGCCTTGTTTGTGCTGCTTCCTATTCTGTGGCCTGGAGGATGGGATGGGAAGTGGGGGAGGAGGTCATAGGAAAAAACTCCTCAGTTAGATGTATCCAGTGTTATAGAAGCCTGAGCTCACACAGGGATGCTGAGATCACACCCGGAAGCCGACACTGGCTCCAGATCAAATTCCTAGCCATAATTTTCTCACAGTGCAACAAAAGAGAGAGTGATCCTGGGAGGGAAAAGGGATATGCCATCCAAACAACCCAGAGGGCACTGTCTGGGGTGGTGATTAGGGACACAAAAAACAAGTGTCTCCAGACTGTCTGGCCTGTTTGGGGTAGGGGTTGGAAACAGATTTTGGCTGGAGAGAGTTGCCTAAAGCCCTGTTTTCCCACTAAGGTCTGTCCACTGAAAATAGCCTGTGATTCTAAGGGGACAAGTATGTATACACAGGAGCACAGACACAGAAATCTCTGCCACTGTCACTGAACCCCATAGTCTCCCTACCCTATGCACAGGGGAGGCCCCTGAGAAAAAGCATTTGCCTCATATCTTGGAACATCCCATAGAGAGGAATCACTGCATCACCGCCACACAATCTGAGGCTAAATGCAGGGGATCTAGGGCTACTGGTATGGTTGTGATGGCCAGGGAAGTGTACTTTAGAAGTAGAGTGTTATTACCAGAGCTATGGTGTATGCAGGAAAGCCTGGGGGTCTGACCCCTGAACTACTCTCTGTAATAAAAAAGCATGTTGTGTATGATTTGGGAAGTGTCCAGAGATCTCTCTGTCCCCAAATACATCTTTTACGAGACTGTGGTAGACATCTGAAATTCTTCCATTATCGTGGTTGGTTATTAAATTTGTTGGGTTACTGACCCATTTGAAAATTGGACAAAAGCTATAGATACTCTTGCCAGAAAAATACATATGCTCCCAACTTTGGTATATAATTTGAATAGAGCTATTGAGGTCCATTCATATGCCCCTCTTAGGGGTCTGTGCATCCCCAGGATAAGAACCCTCACTTAAAGAATCCAATAATTGGTTAAAGGATTGCCATCGATTTAAAATGTAAGCATGCCCTCTGGCTGGGTGGCTCCGTTAGCTGGAACATCATCATGAACACGGAAAGGTTGTGGGTTTGATTCCTGGTCATCGCACAAGCCTGCATTGTGGGTTCAATCCCCAGTTGGGGCACATATCGGAGGCAACCAATCAGTATTTCTCTCACATCAATGTTTCTCTTTCTCTCTGCCTCAAATCAATAAACATATCCTCAAGTGAGGACTGAAAAAAATAGATTTCAAAATGAAAGCATGCTTCAGAGAAATAGCTGTTGATATATTCATTTGTTCATTCATTCAACAAATATTTATCAACCCCCAAGTGATACACTATAGGGGATACACATTGTAAATATTAATTATGAAAACTATGGTCTTTTATTTTCTACTCTTAGAAATCATAGTACCTAACTGAAAAGAAAAATAATTTTAAAATATCCCACTCTGACTTCAACTGAAACAACTTCACATAGATCTGTTTTGTAACTGGGGTTCTTGCATGAGCTTTATTTAAAAGAAAGGGTTCCTTTCTTTTAAAAAAAAATTTGAGACCTTTGATGTGGTATAAATCCCCACACCATCCAAGTTTTTTAAAGATTATTAGTTAACTTCTTCTGGAACATTTTGAGTGACTGAGAACTAAGAATTTCATAAAGTAGCTGACTTAATTTTCTTTTTGGACATATCTGTTAAGAATTCTTCCTTCCTTTATTCATTTATTTAAAGATTTTATTATTAGAGAGGAAGGGAGGGAGAAAGAGAGGGAGAGAAACATCAATGTGTGGCTGTCTCTCACATGCCCCCTACTGGCCCACAACCCAGGCATGTGCCCAGACTGGGAATTAAGCTGGGGACCCTTTGGTTCACAGGCTGGCACACAATCCACGGAGCCACATCAGCCAGGGCCTTTCTTTATTTTTTTAAAGTATATTTTATTGATTATACTATTTACAGTTGTCCCAATTCTCCCCCTTGTCCCCCTCTGCCTGGTACCCTCATTCCCTCCAGCAGTCCCCCTGTAGTTTACATCCATGGGTCATACATGTAAGTTTTTTAGCTTCTCCATTCTTTATACTGTTCTTAACATCCCCCTATTTTGTACCTACCATTTATGCTTCTTAATCTCTGTATCCTTTCCCTCATTCTCCCCCTTCCCCTTCCCAGCTGATAACCCTTCAAATGATCTCCATATCTATGATTCTGTACCTGTTTGGTTGTTTGCTTTGTTTCTTGTTTGTTTTGTTTTATTTTATTTTTTAGATTCAGTTGTTGATAGTTGTAAGTTTGTTGTCATATTAATGTTCATAGTTTTGACCTTCTTTTTCTCAAATAAGTCCCTTTAACATTTCATGTAATAATGGCTTGGTGATGATGAACTCCTTTACCTTTACCTGGTCTGGGAAGCACTTTATCTACCCTTCCATTCCAAATGATAACTTTGCTGGATAGAGTATTCTTAGATGTAGGTCCTTGCTTTTCATCACTTTGAATACTCCTTGCCAGTCCCTTCTTGCCTGCAAGGTTTCTTTTGAGAAATCAGCTGATAGTCTTATGGGAACCCCTTTGTAGGTAACTCTCTGCTTTTCTCTTGCTGCTTTTAAGATTCTCTCTTTATCTTTAACCTTTGGCATTTTAATTATGATGTGTCTTGGTGTGGTCTTCTTTGGGTTCAACTTCTTTGGGACTCTCTGAGCTTCCTGGACTTCCTGGAAGTCTATTTTCTTCACTAGATTGGGGAAGTTTTCCTTCATTATTTGTTCAAATAAGTTTTCAATGTCTTGCTCTTCTTCTTCTTCTGGCATCCCTATGATTTGGATGTTGGCACTTTTGGAGATGTCCCAGAGACTTCTTATTCTGTCCTCGGTTTTTTTTTAAATTCTTGTTTCTTCATTCTGTTCTGGTTGACTGTTTATTTCATCTGTATGTTCCAAATCATTGATTTGAACCCCATCTTCCTTTCCTTCACTGTTGGTTCCCTGTGGATTTTTCTTTATTTCACTTAGTGTAGCATTCATTTCTTTCCTTATGCTTTTGCCATACACAGTGAGTTCTCTGAGTATATTTATCCACTGTTTTGAGCTTTGCATCTGGTAGGTTGGCTATCTCTCTTTCATCTAATTCTTTTTCCGGGGTTTTGCTCTTTCATTTGAGCCATACTTTTTTGTCTCCTCAATTGACAGCATCCCTGTGTTTGTTTCTGTGTATTCAGTAGAGTTGCTTTGACTCCCTGTCTTGGCATACCTGTTATGTTGTATGGGGTGGAGTCTTAGGTAATTGCCAGGGCAGGGCAACCTGCTTCACCATTTGTCACAGTACATGGGGGAGAGGCCAGAGAGAGGACAATGCTGCTGACTGGCTGCTGGAGGCTTACTTGGCACTTGCCCCATTTCCAGTCACTTCACTCACTTCCTGTATGCGACTGGTGCTCACTTCCTCTAGCTGTTGCCCTGGTGGTGGTTCCCAGAGTGGGTGGGTTTGCATAGGTTCTAGGAGTGTGTGGGCCCTTTAAAGGAACTCTCCATAGAGACCAACAGTTTCTTCCATTGCCCCAACCCCCACTAATTTTTACAGCCAGAAGTTATGAGGCTTTATTTTCCTGGTGCTAGAACCCTGGGCTGCATGATCTGGCCTGGGGCTAGGGTTGCTCACTCCCCAGGTATCTATCCTGATTTTTATTCACCACATCTGAATGTGGGACAACCTGTTCCATTGGCCACTGCTGCCCCTTCACTGCCAACACTGTTTTCTCTCTGCCCCAGCTCCCTGTCTCCACCCCTCCTACTTGTCTGGATGAATATGGCTTCTTTAAGTCCTTAGTTGTCAGACTTCCATACAGTTCGATTTCTGACAGTTCTGGGTGTTATTTTGAAGTTAGCTGTGATCCTTCTTATGGTTGTGCAAGGAGGTGAAGCGTGTCTACCTATGACTCCATCTTGACCAGAAGTCAAGAATTCTTCCTTTAATTGAACCAAAATCTGCATTTCAATAACATCTGCCCATTGTGTCTGGTGATGTCCAGAAAATAAATGCAATACTTCTTTCACTTGAGAGTCCTTCAGATATTTAAAGATAACCATCCTTTTCTCCTAAGGCTTCCCTCTACCAATTACACATACTTAGTTCTTTTAACATATCTTATAGGACTTTCCATATCACTTATTACCCAGACAACTTATTTCTCTTGGACACACTGCCTTTTGACAATATAACTTGAAAATCAACATGTAGACCTAAAAGTATTATTCCAGCCATGGACTGATTGGTACAGACTTAAGTGGAATAATCAATAGCCTTATTTATTATTTTAGACTTCTATTAATGCTGCTTTACGTATATCTGGCTACCACTACACACTGTTGATTCCTTTGGAATTTCTGGCAATATAAAATCTCTTAGGTATTTTCCTTTAAATTAGAGAAAGGGGCCAGGAAAGGGACCAAATATGGAAGGCTTTGGGTGGCAGGCTAAGATGTGTGGGTAACAGGATGAAAAGAATACAGTTAAAGGTAGAGTACAGAGTGGACTGCCTGGGAGAAGCATGACCATGAAATAAGAGGCTAGTTCAATGATCCAGCACCAGGTTATAAAGTAAGATGCTTTACCATCTGACAATTAGCTGAGAACAAGAAGAAATAATAACAATAGCTAGAGCTTACCAAGAGCTCCCCATGTGCCAGGCCCTGGAGTAGAATTTTATATATATTATCTCATTTAATCTTTACCATAATCCTGTAAGGCTTCACTCTTATTGTCCCCATTTTTCATAAGAAAAGAAGATGGGAGGAATGAAGAGTCCAGGGTACTCTGTGGAGTGCAGGGCTGAGTGGGGGGTCCTGAATACCCGTAAGGGAGCACACTAGTACCTGGGCATCTGAATGAGCACTAAATATGGGGGTAGGAGCACTGGAGACAAGGTTTACAGGTTTCACAAATTCTCCTGGAGCCCATATTTTCTACAGAGGTGTTTGCTAGACTACATCCTAGTTGCTGGTAAGTGTGGAATGGGTGTAATTTTGGGTCATTGGAAGGAGAGGCTGAGTTGAGCTCTAAGTGGGAATTCTACATTTCTGTGCTGGAATGAGGAAGTGAGTTGTTAAGAAGTGCTGAGGCCATTACAATCACACAGTCATATGATTTTCTACCAGAGAGGAGGTAGGTAATAGGTTTAGTAGTCCATTTTACAGTCCTAAGAAAAAAGTGATTTGCTCACGTTAATTCTCCTAGGAAGGGAGAAAAAATATAACAGGAATCCATTTCCCTAAAATTAAGTTTCCTAGAGACTCCAGTATTCAAAACCAGATTCTAGACACAGACAATAAGAAACTGATACCGATAACCTTGAAAGTGAAACTCAAAAGCTGAGTACTGCTGGGAAACACAAGGTGAGACTCTGCTCTATTATGGAGGATATTTTTACGTGACAGTGTGATATCCTGGAGAAACATTTCTTTAGGAATCTCAGAGCCCTTTTTTATCTCAGGTTTCTTTTCACTGAAGCTTGAAGCTCAAAGTCCGTGGCTTCATCAAAGCAGCTCCAAATCCCCAAGGTGAGATAATTCTCACCTGGAGCCTGTGTGTATTCCTCTACCCTTTGGCTGGGAGCAGTCATCTGGGAATCATTCCAGCAGGTGGCTTCCAAAGTCCAACCTGCTGGGTTGAAATCTGACACTGACAGAGACTCCCTGGGAGCTGCTACTGAAAGCTAAACCAGGAACCAGGAAATGCTCAAGCCTCTTTAGGTAGAAAAACAGCTGGGCTCCCTCCGAGACAGAGCGCCATGGGAAACCGGCTCTGCTGTGGGAAAAGCTGGTGAGTAAGGGGCAAGGGGAGAGGGTAACATCTGTGTGGGTGGACGTGGAGGCTCTGAGAATAACATAGAACCTACAGACAGTTCTTTGCCAACTGCCCACTGCCACCTTCCTCTGCCTGGCACCTCCCTGTGCCACCACCAGAACAGCACCTCCTTCTGTGCTCACTCCTTTTAAGTGACTTCAGAAAACAGCCAAGCCAGCTGTCAGTAGAATGCCTAGAGCAGGGCTGGAATGGTGAATTGTCATTTGTTTCTCTTTGTTCTCCTGTTCCTTTCCTTTCCCTTCTGTCCCTTCCCTTCTTCTCCTGATGAGGGAAACCTTACTTATTTAATAGCTTACTATTCCAGCCACTTTACAATCTCATTTAATTTTCCCTACAATCCTGTGAGGAAAGTGGCCTTAATCTTCCTCCTGTTTTTACAGCCCAGAAGCTGAGGCTCAGAGCAGTTGTCTGAGGTCACGTGGCTGGTAAGCAAGTAAACCAAGATTCCAACCTAGATCTGTCTGACTTTAGAGCCCATGCTTTTAACCACTGCATAATACTGCCTCCCAAATCAAGCAAAACAACGTTGGAGAAATGTTCATTTAGAAGGGCAGAAGTCAGTCTACCCCAGACTACCCCCAGAATATTTGAATATGATTTTCACACTTACTTGCTCTGTGAACTTAGGCAAGTCCTATTACTTTTTTCCATATACACACACACACACACACATATGAAGTAATATATATGAAAAAATATATATAGAAAAATACATAAATATATATAAAATATATATAGGAAAAATAGAATTTGCCTAACTTTTTAATATATACATATAACTTAGAGATATATATGCCTAATATATATATATTAGATATGTAGATCACATGACTTATGTTGTTTAGATCATAGATTTGAAGAGCAGAGGACATGAGAAAGCCTCACTGTAAATCAACTGCAATGTCTTTATTGTTCTTTCCCAGAGTAGTCATCACTATAAACCCCTGGGCCTGGCTTCATACACCTAGTGCCTTCTTAGGGGCATTCCAAGTGCATTCCAAGCCTGGGACAGTGTTGAGGATATCTCATTTATCAATAAAGTATCATATTTAGAAACATAGGTGAGGTACATTAAAAACAGTGTATTTTTTAGAGTCAATACATTGAAGTCCTATTCCTATTACTCACTCAATTATTAAACAAATATTTTACTTAACACCTATATGTATCAGGCAAAGTGACAGATGCAGAACACATAGTAATAATAGGAAATTTAGTCTCTGCCTTCTTCAGTAACATAAAGTTTCAGGGCCTTAGTTGATCCATCTGTAAAATGGGAACAATGATATGTGTTTCCTGATATGCTGTCAGAATTGGGGGGAAAAGCACTTTTTAAACTCTAAGATGTCCTACAGGATATCTAGGAACATATAAATGCTTCTAAAGAAGGGAGTGTAACAGCTTCTTTCACTTCCTTTCTTCCCAAGTCTTCATGTTCTTTGTTTTCGGTTATTTTTCCTCTGATGGTGGCAGTCACAGTAGTTCGCTTTGACTGCCACTCATTATATCTCAGGCAGCTAGCTGAGTAGTTTATATTTATTATTTTATTTAATTCTTACAACAGTCCCATGTGGTTCAGGTTCTATTATCATCCTCATTTCATTGATTAAAAAGTGAAAACCTTGCTGAGGTTGAAAACTTGTTGAAGGTCACACAGCTAGTCTGATAGCATCAGTCTGACTTCAGATCCTGGCTAAAACTATACCAGATATTCCAACCAAAATACAGGGTAAGACAAAAGTACGTTTACAGTTGAGAGTGTGCGAAACAGTATATTTTTGTATTATTATTTATTAATTATTGTATTTTCCATACAAACAACTGTAAACCAAGTTTTGCTCCACCTGCTATGTTTTTTCCTCTTAAAACATTAGTAGGGCTAAGTAAATATTACTTCCTTCTATTTCTCATCATCTCAATAAGCTTCCAGAGACTTAAAGAATTATGATAATTAAAGAGATTTTTATTTTAAAATATGATTATTTTTTATTACAAAGTAATACATATTCACTGTAGAATATTTGGCAAGTACCAAAGAGCAGAGAATAAAAGCATAAGTATAAGCATCCAGAGATGAGAGGAACATTTGAATGTATTCCCATGTAATCTTTTTAAATGCTTACGTGCATAGTTTTTATCCCAAAACATATCTTATCATTTTATTAACTTGGTAACAAGTAAAATTTCCTATGCTAGTAGGTGTTCTTCTAACATCTTTCTTGAATGGGTGTGTAATGTTCACTGATTAGAGATACCATTTTTTTCAGTTAGTTTCCAACGTTGGGCATTTAGGATATTTCCTGTTTTTGGCAGTTATAAATAATGCTACAATGAGTATCCATATTTGTACCTGTCTGATTATTTCTTAGGATATGGAATTGCTACATCAAAATGTACTCACATTTGTTTAAGGCTTTTCACACTTAGTGCCAATTGCATGCTAGAAAGATTGTACCGATTTTTACTCCCACTACCAATATGCCAGAGTGCCCATTTAGTTTCCTTAATTCTAAGCTAAAAACAAAGTTGTATCACACCTATAAGTAACTGAATATTCCATTTGGGTTGTGTCCAAGCACTGTGCAATATCCAACTTGGGTGCAGGCTCCATTTACTAAAATAGGGTCAACCAACTTTATGTTATTTTAGAATTAATATTTTCTTTACCCACTTAGGTAAAGGTAAATAGGAAGGCAATAGTGACAATGGGCAGGGATTTAGAGGCTAGGATAAGGTTTTGAGTAGGCAATGGTAAGAGAAAGGAGGAACTGAAGTGGCAGAAGTGAAAGTAGAAAGACTCAGAAGTAGTTTCAGAGCTTTTCTTCGGGATTACCTGTGGAGTTCACATGGTGACTCTAACTGCTCTCAACTCAGCAAGCTGCATTAAAACCCCAAATCAAACCTAACACAATCCTCTGTCAGATTTGTGTGGGAAAAGCCTGATTTTGCCACAGTAATAAAATGGACATGATTTAGAAGTTTTCCTCTCTTTTTAAGTAGCAAAAGAAGGAAACTTCCTTGGGGAGACAGAAGTCAGACAAATAAGGTTGGCTCCGGTGAGATCTGGAAATGTACTAGCAAGAAAAAGCATTGAGTAAGCTCCAAACTATTTAGCCTATTTCCTCAGACAAGTGTTTCTCTGGCCATGAAACAGTTGACAATCACCACAGACACACTGGCTCCACTGGGGACCCCAGAGAGTCAGAAATGAGTGTAAGAGGTCTGTCTTGCAGGAGGGCAGCATAGCTGAGTCACTCACCAAATTCAGAGCTCCCTGCGCTGTGGGCCTTAAAGGTTAAACATCTCTCACTTTCTCTATTAATTAAAAACAAGGACAGGGAAGCAGGAAGGGAGGTCACCTTTTAGAAAAGGGCTTTGAGGACTTAGATCTAACTAGTGAGCCCTGGTTGTGACTCCTAGAATGAGAATCCTGGACTGGCAGAGACCCCATAAAAGGCAGTGAGGCAGAAGCAAGAGGGTCTCTGAATCCAGGAATATCCAATTATTTGGCAGGTTTCTCTTACCCTCTGCTGGAATTAGCCTGTTAGACAATCCCAGAATAGCACTCAACCCAGCTATATCCCTGGCATGTAATGCCTGCTTGCCTGAGTCTGTATTTCAGGTTTGGTTATGTCAGTTGTACCACTCCACCTTCCAGAACCATCCCTTAGGGAGAGGTGTGGTACCCTTGATAATACTTTGGGGCTGGTGCTGGGTGACTCTATGTTAGAGGGAGGTAAGGGAAGATCATTGCAGAATGTTAGGGAGACCAGGGAGCAAATGGTGAAGGGGAGAAGATAGAGGCCAGGGCTGTTACACACAGGTGATCTATTTTTCCTTTCACAGGAGCTGCCCATCAAGTTTCCAGAGGAAAAAGAAAATGGGTAACTGGGGAGAGGAAAGGAACTGGGTGGGGTTGGGGGGGAAGAAAATTAGAGAACATAGTAGAAGCAGTGTCTTTGGAAAGAGCATAGGGTGGGAAAGAGTAGTGCTGGAAGGGATAAAGGAAGACAGTGAAGCACAGAGACTCTTTAGGTTACTGGGTTCAAGACCAGCTCTGAAACTTTGGGTCTCATCCTTTCTATTATCTCAGAGTGGTTCCTCATTCTTTCATTCATCCAGCAAAAATTTACTGAGCACTTATATTGTATGTGAGGCACTGAAGAATCTCAAGGAGGGAGAGAGGCACAAGAGGAAGGACATACTGTCTTGTCCCTAAAAGAGCAGACAATCAACTTTGAGAGATAGATATGTAAACAAGTAATTGTAATATCATTACCTAGTCCTATAATAGATGCATACACCTATTGGGAGGTGCATACACCCTATAGATGCATACACCTATTGGGATGCATACACCCTATGGGAGGAAACAGCAATGTTAAAGACATAATAGCAAGTTCACAAGTTGGAAGAGGAGCAGGGGAGGAGAGACTATTTTAGGCAAGGGAATTATCTCGTAGAAAAAAGAAAGAAAAGAGAGAGAAGAGGATAACTCAGTTGAAAGTGACCAATTGTTTGGTAGCTGAGCACTTACCACATTGCACTGTAATAGTCTGTGTACTTTTTTGTCTCCCCTAGTAGACTGTAAGCTCCCTGAGGTAGAAGAAATAGCCTACTCATTCTTCTATTCCCACAATATGGCACAGAGCCTGGAATCTAATGGGTTCTCAGCATGTATTTGTTGAACTTGTTAGGGACTGGTAAAGAATGGGGATGGAAGATATTATGGGCAGGGCCAGATTGCATTCTCTGCTAAGGAGTTTGGATGTGGGAATGATAGAAATGAAAGAGGTGAGAAGAGAAGTAGGGAGATTAGTTAGAACTCCACCATAATAAAGATTTGAGGAGGGAGCCTCAGCAGAGACGGGGAAGAGAGAATTGATTGAAGTTGGATTTCCTCCTCTCAGGGAGTCAACCAAGATGGACATTGAAGCAGCAGCAACAGCAGAAGCAGAATGGCACAAAGGTAATGACAGGCCTCTGTCCCTTCCCAAGGGCTGCTCAGACCTGGGATGCCAGGACTTGGCCTTTTCACTCTGGAACAGACACGTCTCCATCATCTATAGAACTTGCTTATTCAGCTCATCCTCCTCTGCCCTCCTAAAGGAGCAAAGTGAAGGGACATCAGTCTAACTGACCCAGAATTGAAAGTGAGGGACCAAACCAAGCCAAGAATCTCTCTTAGTGCTGTCTATTCCTCGCAGGGACATGACACGACACGGCATACGTGTGAACGGGATTTGGAGCAGCCTGTGTCTCAGGAGAGGAGCCAAGGCCTCAGGTCAGAGGACAGCAGCTTACATTACGCAGTCATTCAAGTGTGCAGCCATACCCAGCCACGCTCTGCCAAGGAGGTGAAGCACCTGCAATTAGAAAATGCAACAGAGTATGCCACCCTGTCCTTCCCCCAGGCCACACCCTGCTATGACAGCAAGAATGGGACCCTAGTGTGAGCCTTGGGGAGGAAGGACTGGTTTCCATCATTTCACCACTACTCTTGTGGGAGAATCTACTGCTTTGGGGAACTGGGTGGCAGCCCAGGAATGGCGGCCACATTTTAAGCTTAAAGAATTCAGGAGCCCCTGAAATTGTGTGTCCCCAATCTTGCTCTCTCCCCTATGCCTATTTCTTGTTTGCCACCGATAGCTTCGAGTTGTATTTGGGTTAGTCAAGGGTGAATGGAGTTACACAAAATAAGGGGGCTAGGTTGAATGTGCAGGAAAGTAAGTTTTGAGCCCTACCTTTGCTCCTGGCTCTCAAGAAAAGTGCAGAAAAAACAGGTTAGCCCTTCAGAACTTGAGCTGATCTTGCTGAACTTAATTTAATGGTATCCCTTTTACATACTTGAAACTCCAAAGCTGAAGAAGAGTTGCTCTGAAAAAGCATTCTGGGCGTTAGTACACAGCCCCCAGGCCTGGCTTGGGCCTTTCCTCAGGGGCTGGGTCAAAGGTCGTTGACCTAAACAGACAAATAAGGGCAAGGGCTGAGGCCTGGAGGAAGCATTTTCCGACCTTCCCTTACAAGTACTTCAAGTCACTGACATTGACAGCACTACGTGGCTAGACTGTTGGCTCTCGAAGGTGCTGAGCCGCCAGGAACAATAAATCGCGTACAGAACGTGCCTGGTGCTTTTTCTGGGGCTGGGATTTGTGGGCTCTACGTCAGGGAGGTGCAGCGGATCTCTCCCCGCCTAATGGCGGTTTGGGAGTCCAGCAAGTTGACAAAGTCCGGCCTTTGCGCCCCACTCCGCTGGCCCGGCTGGGGAAGAGCGAGGTGTGGTTGGGACCAACTCGAGGCGAGCTCCCTCTGCAGCAGCCGGAGCTCCCCCGGCGGGGTCCCAGCCAGTAGGAGGCGCCTCTCTCCAGGAAAGTGAACGGATCCTGGAGGAAATCTGGAAGCCAGCCAAGTCCAGGCCCTCCGGAGAGTCTGGACAGACAGGGGGCGGGGTCAAGGCCGGCGAGGGTGGTGATCTGAGCCTTTAAGAGGCGGGTCCAGATGGGTCGGGGCGGGGTCGTCTACAGCTGGCTGGGGCCCGCTGGAGGCGGGTCCACGGTGGCCGGCCCTAGCATCACCATGGCAGCAGGAACGGAGCGGCGAAGCTGTTGGTGGAGGTCCTGGTCTGAAGGACTAGGTACAGAGATGCAGAGCCAGACTTACCGATGATTTAAGAGGTAGGTGCTGAAAGGCGGCAGGTTACTGGGAAGTATTATTATTGCCATTTGAGCATCCAGATCAGTACTGGGGACTCGAGGAGGGGCGAGGGAGGGGTAAGGAGGAAGTGGAAGTTTCGAACTCGCTCTGAGCCTTACAGGTTCTTAGGGTGCCATTGACGATTCAGACTTTCAGAACTTGGAGACAAATGCTAATGCACTCCCTGTTCTCTATTTGGACACCACCCTTCCCAAATACAGCTGGCCCTCGGTTTGTTCCTGAGAGTGATGATTCCTTACGACGGATAGAGTGCTGAAAATGGAATCACAGCACCAAAAAGTTGGTAATAATAATAATGTCATCTTAATAGAGTGTGAGAGTTATAAGCACTCGGAATGTAGTCAAATGTTGGCTGCTATTAGCATCATTATCACTATTTACCCGGCCTGTTCTCTAACACAGACCTTAGTGCCAGTGGATTCGGAAGAAGTGGCTAGAAAACTGCCTCCACCACTAATTGGAAGAGCCTGTTTTCTATTAGCTCGGAGTAACAGTGAACTCTATTTCCAAGAGTTATTTACTGTGACGGTCAAATAAGATGATGTAGGTGATAGCACTTTGTAAACTTAAAATGCTATGTAAAAATTTATGCCTTAGAATATAAATGCTGCCTTTCTAGTTTAGTAGTTAATTTCTGAGGATAAAGGGAAGTGCGTGTCAGAAGCTGAGCTCCCAGTATTTTTCCTGATTGTCTTCAGAATCCTTTGTTTGGTCTCAGACTGATAAATGTAGGGAGGAGAGAAAATGCATCCTTGTTTCACTAATGATAGGGAACCATTACTCTTTATTGCCAGTAAAACCTAAGTGACTAATTTTTAAAAATGCCATTGGAATAGCCCTGTTGTGATTATAAGATCTTGGACAGGAGCTCCTGCTAACCAGCTTCCTATTTCTGAAACTTCTAGATGACTTAAGTTGGTAGGTTTGAGGCAGGGGCCTGACTCTACTAGATTGGTTTAGCTTTTGGAATTTTTTTCCCTGTACTGTGTTTTTACACATTTCTTTGTCTTTCTATTTCAAGGTGGCTCTGATCTAGCTCTTCTGAGAACTCTGAAGATGGGGACCCATGTGGTTTTGAGACTCTGTCACTCCCTGCTGCCAGTGGAGCCCTCTGTAAGTGTACTGTTTAGAGGAGTGTGACGATACTAATGGATTTTCAGCCCAGTTCTACAACTGGGGGATTTCTCCATCAGGACTCAGATCCTGGAACTAAATTGTAATATATATGCTTTCTTTTCTTGCTTCCCCTTCTAATGGAAACTCTAACTCACTTCATTCATTATCTTTATTTGGAATTAATAAAATCAAGCAGAAGTTGAACATTTCTAGCAATTTATCAGAACAAATGCATTGTTTAAAAGATTTATATAATGTTTTTGAAAAAAAATGTTAATTATAGGGCATTTGAGAAATACTACAAAGCATGATTTTCAAAAACCATAATCCTCCCATCCAGAAGCAATCACGATTAATATTTTAGAATGTTTTCTTCTAGTCTTTTTTCTATCTGTATTATTGACATATTTGAGGTCATATACACACATTTTTTGACTTTTGCTTTTTAACTTAATGTTTGTAAATAAAAATTGTTAAAGTGTTTGTTTTAATGTGGGTACAAATGCTTGGTAAACAGTACAATGTCTGTAATTTACTTGACCTTTCCTCTACTGTTGAACTTGTAGATTTCATCTCCCCATTGTAAATAAATAATTGGTTTCCTCATTTAAGACTTTGTTTTCTTAGGGTAGAGTCCCAGGAGTAGAATGCCTATGTCAAAGGATGTGAACATTTTAAGAATACGTTACCTTTTAAAAGAATTGTGGTATCAAATTTTGTGTACGTCCTTCAGAGCACACAAGGACGTTAACTGGGAGATTGAAAGGTCCTTAGTAGAAAGCTGGCTGCCTCTTGCAATGAGACCTTGGGCCCTGCACAAAGATTATTTCATGATAGTGCAATTAGTAATGTGATGCCCTAACACATTATAAATGGCAGCCTAGAGACATGGGGGCAGGCATTTAGTGTTTTAGTAGTAGAGAAACTCAAGGATCAGTTCCAAAATATCCACCAGGTGTCGCTCGTCTTAATTATTATGCAGGATAGCTGGCAGGAAACTTTGAAATGTAAATTTTAAAAATTCATGTTGAATATATTTGCATATCTGCTTTGGTATAGTTTATATTAAGCACTAGAATCTGGTGATTACTTTGGCAACATCCTACTCTAGTCTCTCACCATTCTGTCTTTCTTTCCTTTTTCTACCCATTCAGTCTGTCACATTCACTTTGTATACTGTCCCCACATAATTAATATTGGAGTCTCAGTTTTACCAGTGTTCACTTTACTAGTCTTTCTTTTTAGTCTTTTTTCTTGCATGTATGTGTATATGTGTATGTATTGAGTTTTTTAAGTTTTTGCTAAAAGAATAGGACCTAGCATGTAATAGCATATAATAGGTGCTCAACATATAATTAATAAATGATTAATGAAAGAACACATTGATGAAGAGAGGATAGAAGGATACCAGAAATTATTTATATTTGTCTTGAAAATGCAGCAGAAGAGACAAGGATTCACATTCTTAATTAACTATAAGTGCTAAATGATATAGTATGGAATATGCTATGACCTTTGAATTTTAAAGAGAGGAAGATTCATTCATTTATTGAGCCAATATTTATTGAATATTTACTGTGTGTCAGGACATATTCTTGGTTCTTGAGATTAAACAGATAATAAAACAGTAACAAAACAGATAAAATTCTTTGCCCTCATGGGGAGTTTCACATTCTAGGCAGGAGGATGCTGACTATAAATAAGTAAATATCTAATATACAAGATGGTGGTGAATGCTAGGAAGAAAAACAAAAATAAATCAGACTTGGAAATGCTGGAGTGAGGGGATGCTGTCATTTTAAGCAGAGTGCTCAGAGCAGGCCAAACAGCTACCATGACATTTGAACAGGAATGAACCATGAGTTATCTGGGAGGTGAGTGTGTCAGACAGATGATGATCAGATCTGCCTTGATTTTAACAAAATCAAGAGTGGTCAGAGAAGTTTCACAAGGAAGTGAAACTTGAATTAGGCTTAGTGAAGATTTGAGTAACAGAAGTTTGGGAGCCTTTTTTCTCCCTCTTAGTCCTCTTGCCAACTGCTTGCACCTCCTTTTTTGTTAGCTGCTGCCCAGCTCCTGGATCCGCCAGCACCATGGGTTTTGGAGACCTGAAAAGCCCCACTTGCCTCCAGGTGCTCCACAACTACCTGGTGGACAAGAGCCACATCTAGGGCTATGTGCCATTATAAGCAAAGGTGGCAGTATTTGAAGCAGTCTCTGGCCCACCACCTGCAGATTGCATCATGACCCATGTTGGTAGAATCACATCAAGTCTTATGAAAGGAAGTGGCCAATGTGCCAGGAGTGAAGAAAGTTTTGGGCAAGTATAGCCCTGCTGATGTGGAAGACAAAGTGGAGCTACAGATAGTAAACACAATGAGGACATTGATTTCTTTGGGTCTGATGAGAGAGGGGAAAGCTAAGAAGCAAAGTGCCTGAGAGACGAACGCCTTGCACAGTATGAGTCAAAGAAAGCTACAAGACCTGCACTTGTTGCCAAGTCTTCCATCTTACTGGATGTGAAACCTTGAGATGATGAGATGGATATGGCAGAATTAGAGGACCTTGTCATGGGCATTCAAGCAGACAGCTTAGTCTAGGGTTCTTCTAAACTGGTTATCATGTAGTATGGAATTAAAAACCTTCAAATGCATTGTGTAGCAGAAGATGATAAGGTTGGAACAGATATGCTGAAGGAGTGGATCACTGCTCCGAGGACTATGTGCAGTCCATGGATGTGACTACTTTCAAGAAGATCTAAAGATGGAGGCGTAGGAAGACACACTGTGCCTCCTTGCACAGCCAAGATAGGGACAACAACAATTTAGAAACAGAATAGCAACCAGAACTGACAGAAAATTGAACTGTATGGAAGTCCGACAACCAAGGAGTTAAAATAGACACATTCATCCAGACTGATAGGAGGGGCGGAGTTGGGCAGCTGGGCAGGGTTGCGGAGCAGAGAGCAGAGAGCGTTGGGACCAGACGGGTAAGGCAACTGGGGCACGCAAGACCGCAGTGGGCAGACCCTGGATGCGCAAGCAGTGGCTGGCAGACCCGGTTAATTTTGGTCGCAAATTAGATGAAAAAATGAAGGCTACAATAAGTGAAATGAAGAAAAATACACAGGGAACCAATAGTGATGGAAAGAAAGCTGGGTTTCACATCAATGGAATGGACCAGAAGGAAGAAAAAAACAACCACACAGAAAAGAATGAAGAAATAAGAATTCAAAAAAATGAGGAGAGGCTTAGGAACCTCCAGGACATCTTTAAATGTTCCAACATCTGAATTATAGGGGTACCAGAAGGGGAAGAAGAAGAGCAACACTTGGAAAAGATATTTGGACAAATAATAAAGGAGAACTTCCCCAGTCTGGCAAAGGAAATAGACTTCCAGGAAGTCCAGGAAGCTCAGAGAGTCCCAAAGAAGTTGGACCCAAGGAGGAACACACCAGGGCACATCATAATTACATTAGTCAAGGTAAAAATGAAGGAGAGAATCCTAGAAGCAGCAAGAGACAAGGAGATGATAACCTACAAAGGAGTTCCCATCAGACTGTCAGCTGATTTCTCAAAAGAGACCTTACAGGCAAGAAGGGGCTGGAAAGAAGTATTCCAAGTCATGAAAGGCAAGGACCTACAT
>CM052543.1:71415183-71432760 GCA_028533065.1 Trachops cirrhosus
TGATTTCTCAAAAGAGACCTTACAGGCAAGAAGGGGCTGGAAAGAAGTATTCCAAGTCATGAAAGGCAAGGACCTACATCCCAGATTGCTCTATCCAGCAAAGCTTTCATTGAGAATGGTGCTTCCCAGATAAGGTCAAGTTCAAGGAGTTCATCATCACCAAGCCCTTATTATATGAAATATTAAAGGGACTTATCTAAGGAAAAGAAGATAAAACATGTATAGTAAAATGACAGCAAACTCACAATTATTAACAACCACACCTAAAACAAAAACAAAAAGAAACTAAGCAAACAACTAGAACAGGAACAGAACCACAGAAATGGAGATCACATGGAGGATTAGCAACAGGAGTGGCAGGAGGAGAGAGGGGAAAAAGGTATGGAGAATAAATAGCATAGATGGTAGGTAGAAAATAGGGGAAGGGCAAGAATAGTATGGGAACTGTAGAAGCTAAAGAACTTATGACACATGGACATGAACTAAAGGGGGGAATGTGGGTGGGAGAGGGTGAGCAGGGTGGAGGGGAATGAAGGAGGGTAATGGGACAACTGTAATAGCATAATCAATAAAATATATTCAAAAAATAAAAATAATAAAAATATCTAAAAGTTATCATAGATCATTGTTTTAAAATAAAACCTTGAAATATAAACAGATAAATAAATAAAGAACAGTGGGACATTCTAGGCAGAGGGACATTCAAGAAGGCATGGAGGTGAAAATGAGCCTTGAAAATTTGTGGGGCAGTCTAGAACCTGCTTACCTGAGCTTAGGCAATGTGAGGGAAGGCTTTAAGAGCTGGGATTAAGGAATTCATATCTTACATTCGAAGAAGAGGGAGTGTTTAAAGACAATAGAGCAGTCTGAGGAAGCTTAAGGGGTGCAGAATGGCAGAAAATCCTGGAGACAAAGAGAGCAGTTTAGGATCTAGAACATGTTTGAGACCTTTGCTGGCTGATATGAGCCCTTTTGTGTAAATTTATGCTACTGTCTCAAGATAAATGCAGTGCAAAGTCTAAACATATGTTATTGCCGAGGAACTTGTTAATGTGAGGAAACAGAAGGAAGACTAAGAAATTATTTCAGATTCATTTAAAATATTTCCATTGAAAATTCTGGTTTGTTTATTCAATCTGCCTTTCTGCTTCTTCATAGTCATTAATGATTGCTCATAATAGATGTGTTAAATTTTACATAGGTGTGAACTTCACACATCTTACTTTTATACAAGGAGAAGTCACAGTCAATATTTTCACCAAAAGACAGTTCTGCTTAAGGTTCAAAGTCTTACTTAGGCTAACATGTTATTATCTGTATTAATAGAAGTGATGTAAGAGTTTGGATGTTTCCTCCAGTGGCTCATTCATTCATTCATTCGTTCACTCATTCACTCATTCATTCAACTAAAAACATTTATTGAATACCTTCTTTGTTGTAAGCATCATGTAAAAGTATTGCATAATGATTAAGAAACTGGACTTTGGCTTCAGCATTGAGTAGCTATAGGGTCTAGGGCAAATTACTTATCCTCCAAATTCTCCTTCTTTATATGTAAAATTGGAAAATATAACAAAATGTTTATGGTAATTTGGCCACCAAATGAACTAATGTATCTAAGCAGTTAGCACAGGGCTTGGCACATAGTAGAAGCTCAGTTTTGCTACATTATGGTTGTATAGCTTTTGGTTTGAGTCGCTGAGGGAGGTATCTACCCTCATTGTTAAAATATTGCAGGGCTGAGGAAACCTAGTATAACTTCAGAAATCAGACAGCATGGCAGTGATACGCAGGAAAGCAGCTTGCTTGGAATCTTTGCCTCTCCTCTCAGGCAGAGTGAATGACAGGCCTGCATCAGTGGGAGTGTTCCAGCTACCCAGAGTGGCTTGCTGTTTTCCTATGGACCGGGCACTATGGGATGCAGATTATTGTCTTAGTTATTCTTAGTTCTTTTAGCTAACCCACCTTTTCTCCCAGTTACTGTGTTGCTATCACAATAGGGTGGGATGGGGAGGATGGAAGGAATACTAAATGTTAGTGCTGCTTAGAGTAAAAGCAAAGTTCTTCACCTGGGCTACCTTGTCAGGCAGACCATGACAAGTATGGTGAACATATCTTCTGAGCAAAAAAGCAGGTTATATGCTCCAACAGGACTTTTGTGCTTTTTCCAAGTGTGAGAACAGGCTATGTATGAAAATATCATAATTTTTAGAACATTTTAATAGTTGTGTGGGGACAATAGAACAGAATATTTTGCACCTGTACTATCTAACTTTTTTAAACTGGGTACTTATTAAAAATATTTTATTTTATTTATTTATTTTTAGAGAGAGGAGAAGGGAGGGAGAAAGAGAGGGAGAGAAACATTGATTGGTTGCCTCTGGTATGTGCCCTGACCAGGGACCAAGCCTGAAACCCAGACATGTGCCCTGACCGGGAATTGAACTGGTGACCTTTTGCTGGGTGGGATGATGCCCAACCAACTAAGCCACACCAGTCAGGGCTGTACTATCTGAATTTAAATGAATTAAAAATTAATGCCATTTACATTTTAGGTCCACATTTACATTAGCCACATTTTTAGTGCTTAATAGCCACATGTGGCTAGTGGCCACTGTATTGGACAGCACAGATACAGAACATTTCCAGCATCACAGGAAGTTCTATTGGACACTACTGCTGTAGAATATGTGGTTGACATAATTATAGACTTCAAAGAAATAGTTGGACCATATGCCCCATAATAAGTCTTTTATCAGTTCACAATTGCTCTCTCAATTCTCCAGCATACTGTGAGGTGCAAGGCAAACAGCACAGGGTTGGGCTTAAGAGACCTTTGCTTCAGGTCCTAGCTCCCACATTGTCTAGCTGGATGACTGTAAGCTATCTCCTAGTCTTGGTTCCCCATCTGTGAAATGTGGGAGTTAGGCCAAATGAGATCAATGAATCTTTTCCCAGGAACATTGAGCTTACAGGACCTCCTTTAATAAATGACTTATTTGAGAAGCAGTGACCTCTTGGCATAGATAACAGCAGGACCTCCCTCTGATGTCTCAATAGTGTCTGCTGTGTCCAAAGCGTGATGGGCTGTCAACCAATCAGAATTCTCTATTCAGAGAAGCACCAACTGGGTGTTTGGGTTTGTATCTCTATGCATGTAGATGTGTTGTACCTAATTTTATGCTGTTGGAAGCAACATACTTCTCTTTTAAAAGGGACTTGTTACATTAACATGGGTTGGTGACTCAGCTGAGGGTATATGGACTGTGGTCCAGGTGAGGGGAGTTCTTGGCAACTATATTTCCTGGATAGATTATGAAAGATAGTCTTCTGACTTGTGGGCTGCTCAGGTTCAGTTTAATTTGTTGTCATGGCTTTTCCCAGCCTTAGTCAGAATAGAACCCACAGTATTAAAAGAGCAGCAACCACTTAACACCTCGGCTGGCTTTTTGCTCCCTGCTTGCTATGGTCAGAAGGAAGGTGTCTCTCTTCTCAGAAGCATATTTGTGTTTATCAGCTTTAAACATTCAGGGAAGATGTTGCTGGTTCTGTCTTCTCTGGGTAAAGATTTTTCTCCACTGACCTGAGGAGGACACCATTTGGTGAAGAGCCATTTACTGACTTTTCTTGATAAGGTACTAATGGTGTTTGGGAGAGAAGCTGGGCCTTCTGCAAAATTATGCTCCTCAAACTGTCTCTGTCACAGACCAGCTGTGTCCTTGGACAAGGCCTTGACCTTTTCTGAGCCTTACCACCAAAATGCTTCTCCTCCATCTGGGATCATGAGGTGTAACATAATACATATGAGTGTTCTTTGAGCTTCCAGTTTTCCTATAGGAACAGGAGTATGCCCTGAGAGTACAAATGACTAGTGTTCTTAAAATAAATAAGGCTGTGACTTGTATAACTAGAAAGAGAGGGGAATAGCTCTGTTTCACTTGAGCAAGCTTTACTTAACTTTGAAAAGCACCAGAACATTTTTGTGGCTTTTAATTAAAATCCATTTAACTTAAAACTCATTAAAGATAAGGGTTTTACATTTTATTTTATTTTGTATTTTTTACGTTACCATTTATTCCCCTTATACTCTCTCCCCATTCCCCCATCACCACACTGTTGTCCATGTCCATGAGTCCTTTTTCCTTCTTGCTCCATGTCTCTATCCCCTAACTCCCCCAGAGCTGTTAGCCTGCTGTTTTACATTTTAGAAGTTATTCTAAAAAGAAAGAAAGGGATATTTTGTTAAAGTCTTGGTCATCCTTGGTTTATCCTTGATATTTCTATTTCTGTTGTGATCCTGTGTGATTTGTTTAGCTCTACTTCTATTAAATGTGTCCTAATACCATCAATAACTAAAGTTTTCTCTCTTTTCATCTTCTGAATGGTTCTCAGACTGATTTTGTCTTCCTTTTGCTTCCCTTTCTTTAGCCTAACCTCACTGTCCAGGCCCCATATGGAAAAAGGTTGCTGTTTTCAGCTAGTGGCGGTGGTGGTGGTGGGGTAAGCCTATGATTCACTCACCCTTCCCTCCCACCATGCAGTGGGTACTTGAGGGCCTAAATCAGAAAACCTTGTACGTGCGTGTGTGTGCGCGCTCGCGCGCACAGTGCACGTTCATTAAACAAGCCTGCCTGCAGACCTGGTGTACTGCAGGCGCATGCACACGCCGGCCCACCCGCCTGTTTGACAGCGTGTGTGAACGCTTATGTCTGTGTGCAGTCCTCCCTCAGGGCGGGCGGAGGCCGGGCAAGCGCCGGTCCAGCCAGTGCACACCCAGCTGTTTCTATAGGAACCTCGGCCGCGCCCCCGCCCCTCCTGCAGAGGCCTCCGTAGGAGCATGCCCAGTGGAAGCCGCTACTTTGGCTCAAGTCTGGGTTTCCAGTAAGTGGCTTGGGGGACACCGGAGAAAATCCCAGTGCGCTGAACCGAGAGTCTTTGTGTGCAGCAGGAGGAAGGAAGCACAGCAGCCTGGTCTGGAGGCCCCGGCTCAGGAGCCTTGGGCAGGAACAATGCTAGCTTGCCTTACCCGGGGGAACTTGCTGGACGTCCTGCAGGAAGGCTTCAACGAGGTAACTATCTGCTCCGCCCACTCTCCAGTTCCCCTCCCCCAACACTTCCCGCCTAATCTCTAGAAGGGGTCTTCCTCCACCCCCATCCTCACGAGGACCCCAGAACAGTTCGCCTGCAGAGCTCTAAGGGAGCTAAGGTGGTGGATGCTGTGCAGAAAGACGGGTGGAGTGGGAGAAGTCAAAAGGGCCACCTACCACCAGCTGAGTTGGGCATTGACCTTCTCTGGCAGCTTACCTGAGCCCAGAAGACAGGACCACATATTCAGAGGTTATAGCCTTCCAGAAGAGGTTGTCGCTACTCTCAACAGGAGATTCTCCCCAGGGAAATTCCTGAATATTGGGAAAAGTGCTCATTCTATTTCAGAAGCTAACAGATAAGCTGAGGGAAGTGTGGGGTGGCATTGCATTGGTAGAAAGTTTGAGAGAGGGCAGGATGAATAGGTGGTCCATATGAATCGTCATGTTGATATCTTTTACTAAATCCAGGGCAACAGATTTCCCCACAACCAAGGGCGTGATTGGCAGATAGGACATAACAGGAGAGAGGAGGCTTGGGTTTCTGGGCCCCATTCTGGTGAGCCAGCATTTGCTCCCTTCTGTTTGAGAGTGGGGACCTGGGACTCCAACCTGACAGGCAGCATGGGGGACAGGCTGGCTAGGGTCTTTTTCTCTTCACTGTTTTCTCTCACAATTCTGTTATATATTCCATTTCCTTCTCTTGTGAATCAGAACATTTTGATTTAGGACCCTTCCCCCATTGCGATTTGCACCATGTCTTTCACTGCTTCTTAGCCCCACCTCTTTGGGTTGCCCTATCCTAGCATCCAGGGAGACACCTACAAGGAGACCCAGATTGTTAGTTGTGTCTTTCTTCCTTCTTCCTTTTCTTTCCACCTCTCCCTCTCTTTCTTAAATTGAAGATTTTTAAAAAAATATCCGTTTTTAGTTAAATAACAAACATATGAATATATTCTTAAATATGAACATTATCAGCATGACCAAGTGCCTTGGCCACCCCTCCAGTCTTGCCTTTTTCCCAGAGGTAACAATTCTCATGAATTTGTGTGTAAGGCTTTCTTTCCAGAGCTACTGTACAGGCTCTTTTCTTAATTCCTGTGTCTAATTAAGGAGTTCTGCTGCCTGACCTGTCCCAGAGCCTCCTCCAGTCCTGGCCTGCATCCCCCAGCCCTGTCCCCCATAGAGAAAAACTACAGAGTTGCTATCCTGACTTAACTGACTGACTCAGAATTTTCATTTGGCGGAGGGGTGTCACAGCCTTCAGGGCAGAGTTTGCATCCTGCCTGTACTGCGGGGATCCCCATTTATGCATCAGCCCCCTTTGAACACACATATGGGAATTGTTAGCCAAGAGACGGGAAGCCACCTCTTTGAGTGCTTCCAATATTCCTGATTCCTCTTTTCTCTGCCTTTAGGCCTCCCTGGTCTCAAGCTTCATATGTCTGACTTAACCACCAATTATTGCAGAAGCCCCTTAGGTCTTTCCTCTGGCCCCCCTTTTTTAAACGCAGTTGCCAGTTATCAGGTCCTACTGTCTTATAGGGAGGAGAACACCAGCAGAGTCAGTCCTACTCTTTGCCTTCTGTTCATTTTCAGTTCCAGACCTTTCTGCTGAAGAGCCAAGAGGCTTGGCTGTCTGTTTAGTGCTTTAGTGTGTCCATAAATATCCTCCGACCTCCAATTCTTATAAAACATAAGGGCAAGGGAGAGTAGGAGAGTTTTTGTGGTGGTCATGAGTCTTCATAAAAACAATAGACACAACTCTGTTATTATTTCATCTCTAGAATAATTCAGTAATGCCTCTTTTTTCTTTTTCACATTTGATTTTTCTACCCAACCTGTAAACCTCCTTCCACCTCCCCTACAGGCTAGTGTGTAACCCATTCCCTTCTTTTAGTGGATTTGAACTCTGACAGCCAAGAAGTACTTCTGGTTTCTCTGAGAAATTGACATAATCTAAATAATAGTAATATATTAAATTTCAAAGGTCCTTCAAGGTTTAAATAATTCTTTCATACACATAGTAAATTGAACAGTTGTTTTCATATACTGTATCACATCTAATGCTACTGAATAGTTATTAGTTATTTATAACTAATAACTGTGATTAGTTATTTCAGAATTGATGGTGCCCCAATGGACCTATTCCAGCCTCTAGGGTTGCTTAATCCAGTAATATTCAATCTCTTTTTTTTAGAATAATGTGATAAGGTTGTAGATAGGGACGTAAAAGCCAGTGTCAGAATATACTTCAGTTCCTCTGAGAAAGACTTCTTACTGAGACTAAGAATACTACACGAACCCAGTAATCTCTGGGACATAATCTAGGCGTATCTGAAGCTATTCATCACCTAGATGCTTTTAAGGTCTGTAGTTAGGGCTGTGACCTTATTCTCTCTGACAGAAAACTGCCACAGGAAATGAAGCTATAGCCCTAATTGGTTAATTATTAGGGTTCCATGCAGCAGAGAGAGACCCTGCTCTATGAATCAGGACTTCCCCCTACCCACCGTTGGCTCTGTTCTCAATCATATGCCACTATGCGTAACTCTGTGTTACAAAATTTTCTTCTATCGTGTTCCTTGAATAAAGCCCTCGTCTCAACACCCAGACACATTACTCACAGAACTGATCCCTGTCAGTGGTTTCAGTGTAGCCCCTTTTACTAACATGGGTAATCTGCTTATGACTTTTCTGCAAGTTTTGGCTACTGCCACACTCTGTAGCCCACCCCAGCTATCATCCCTTTCTCTTAGGTTTTGGGCCCGGCCTTTCTATAGTTTACATTTGTTTTCTCTGCCATCTAGTATTGATGTCACATGAACATTGCCTTTGGTTAAGGTGCCAACACGAATTTCTGCAGTGTTTTTTCTGGAGCCTAGACTTTCTTTAAAAAGTATTTTGGTGCTTGTTTTGGATGGTTTTAGTAGACTGAAGACTATAATGTAGTTTGGCCAATAAGCATTCATTTAGTTATTTAATAGTTCAATTATTGGATGAGGGGATGCATAAAATAATTGAAAAACACCTAATTCCTGCTTCAAGGGAATTTAAAGGGAGAGATCTATAGGTGTACCGAAAAAACCATAATAGGATGCTTACTGTGTGATAAGTGCCATAAAAGAGGTAGTGTTTGTGGGGATTATAGCAATATCTTCTACTTAATGATACCATGGGAAGTACCAAATGTTTACCAACTTACCTGCTTGCTGAAACCAGACTTTTTTCCTGCTTGTTGGAAAACATGCATGCAAATACGCATTCAATAGACATTCACTGAATGATTGTGTTTACCAGGCACCATGCCAGGCTCTGGAAATACAAGTCGAATAACATTGAGTCTGTGCCCTAGTGGAACTCATAGATCAATGAAAATAAACAAATGTTCAAAGTATCAAACTTGGGAAAATCGTGGTGATGCAGAAATCCTGCTTGTCAGGCAGAGCAAACCCATGTCTGGCTGGACTGGGGATTGCCTGAGGGACTGAAAGCTTTTGGAATGATTTAAAATGTTGATCAACAGGAAATCAAGTGCCTGAGCCTTAATCTTTTAAACACATGACCTGGGAGACTTTCCATACCGGTTTTTCTCCATGTAGAAATTTAAATACCACGTGGAGATTCATCTGCTTGGCAGTCCCTGAGAAATACAGGAAGAGCCTTCGTCTGGTGTCTTTCCCATAAGGGGACATAGGGTGAATACAGAAGAGGATTGGCATGTGGAGCAGCTACAGCGTATCTCTCCTGAGTGCCTCATGCCTTCAAGCAGAGGCTTTGAGACATTTCCGCTGACTTCCTCAGTGCTTTGCTGTAGAAATTAAAGGCCAGTTAAGTTTTTAATGTAACAAAGCATCACATTCCCCAGCCTTCTTTTTTCTATCCTGACTGATTTCTCCTCTCCTCACCCAAACTCATTGGCTTTGCTCCACAGGAGTCAATGCCAGCTAAACAGATGCTCCCTGGCAGCGAGCTATCATGCAGCATTATGTGATGGTGAGTGATGGCCTGGCCAGGCGTGTGGAGGAACAGTGATAGGGCACTCTTTGCCAGGTGCCACTCCCCCACGACTGGCCTTGTTGTCTAGGCTGTGAGGACTCAAACTGAAGGAAACTTTCTTGAATGTATTTCCTTATTTGTTATCCCCAAACCAGGCCCTATTTAAGTGGTCATGGACATAACCTTCAGTGGTCAGGTGTGGTAGGGGCTTAGAGAACAATCCCAAAGGCACTGAGGGGGACTCCATGCCCTGTGTTTAGTATGGGACATTCATTGATACCTCATCTGTTCATTCATTCATTCATTCATTCACATGCATTCATTGACACCTTGTAACATGCACTTGTAAAGAACAGAGTGTTTACAGAGCTTGTGACTCATGGAAATTTAAAAGTCAGGTTAAGAGGTGAAATTTTTCATAAAGTCTTTAGGTTTTTACTTTCTGGTATACTATCCTTTAACCACTGGCTGAACACTAGCACAATGAGCCCTTCCCATGTAGGGAGGAAGAAAGTTAACATTTTTACTTGTGAACTTTATTTTTACGTAATTAGCCACCAAATTCAGTGAACAAGTAGTCTTTCCTGGTTAAGCAAAGGGCTAAAGGAGTTAATAGGGAAAAAATACCATATTACATTCTTTTACTGGCAGAATTCAAACCAGTGATAACTCAAGGTTTCCGAACTTCCTCCTTCCTCTCAGTTTCTCAGCAGTGGCCCCACCCCCACCTCCCCAGCTTCTGCTGCTGGACAGTGTCTCAGCCTCGGAAACAGGTATCTGGTTTCATTGTGAACTGATTTCCCTCCCCAGCCATTCAGATCTGTGGAACTCTCCAGCACACCGCAGGAGTCCCGTTGCTTTCTTGCTTGTCAGCAGGAAGCCATAAAAGCCCACTCCTTCCATGTTTCTACACTAGGAATGCTAGGTCCCACAGACTTCTCTGGTAAAGCCCAGTCAGTGCTTTTGCAACTGTTAACCAAACAAGTCCCCTGTAGGAATTCTCTTTCATCTTGAGGCTTAAAGGAGATAGAAAACAGAGGCTGAGTTTATAAACTTGTTTGGAAGGAAGGGCAGGTCCCAAAGAAAAACAAAGAAAGTTACATTTGGCAATGGCAAAGCTTTCAAGGTCGAGATGTCGTGCACAAATTAAGATGGTAGACAGAAATGTTTTTATTGGAAGAGTTTAAATTTATGTTGTAGGGTTTCTTGGAGTGTCTTAGAGAAAACCGATGGAGAGTATGGGGTTGCTGAGGTCCCCTCCCCATACCAGCCACTCATAGTTTGAGAGTGGGTCAGCCTTGTCAAGCCAAAATCCTGCTCAGACAGCTTTGACTGTTGCTGCATCTGCTTTTCTTTTCCCTGAGATCTGATTTGGAGGGTTATTATAAAAATCCTCAGTCTTTCTAGACCTCTGGATTACTTAGGCATCCTTCTAGCTTCCATGGAACAAGTTAGAAATGTTAATTCTGGATCAAGAGTAGTTCTTTGTGGTCACAAACATTGTATGTTTGATTGTCTTTTTGTTGTTGTTGGTTGTCAAATGATCTTTAATTGAAATATTTTCCTTTGTAGTTCTTAACTGGCAGGCATTCTACTGCACCACTGCTGACATCATCTATGTTGTCATGAGGTTGGTAGCTATCAACATTGCAGGGCACAGCCTAGGCAGTCTCCAGAGTTTCTTTAGTGGTTCAAGAGAGTTTTCTAGCTAAAGATCAGTGCTGCATCTGTCAGGCAGTGTGGACAGTGTCATCAAGAGTGATATTTCCACTGTGCTTAATGGGGTTTTTTGTTTTGCTACTTTCTGTCTCTTGGCAGTTCTTTGAGGGCTTTGATGATCAAGGCAGAGGCAGAGGTTTTGAAACCAGAAAAGACTGGCATTGGTGCTGTCTGTCACATACTGATCCCAATAAGCAGAGACAGGGATTGAATCTTTATGGGTGCTTATTCAGATGGCCGGCGATTTGAGAAGACAGTTGGTTCATACCCTAATGGACTATCTTACATTTTCTTTCCAAGCCAGCCTTTTTGTAACAAAGTACAGTGAGGGGATTTGAAATTCAGGGAAAATTAGATTAAAAAATTGCAATATTCTCACCCTGGGCAGTTAGCTGTTCCTAGGGGCCGGTGGTCATCTGTCTCTCCCTGGAATACAATGGCCCAGGTGCCTCCACTTGTTCCCCAGGCGGTAATCTTTAGCAGTGCCCCAGGAGGTCGGCTGTCTCTCTTGGGAGCCAGAATGGGCCTTGTCTGTAGTTTCTGAAACAATAGCTTTAACACATGCATTACTTACCAGGCTTATAACTACTTACCTTAAACTAAAATTTCCCAACTCTCGAGTCCCCTATCAGTATTACTTCAGTTTGGGCTTTTCTGTTCTGAATGGTCATTTTCACTGTAATCTTCAGACCCTTACAGTTGTTGCTGGTGGAAGTGGGGCTCTTTCACAGGATCACAAGCATTTCATGGACCCATGCAGGGGAGAGTGCGGTGTGGGAAGATTTATTTGGATGGAAATAGAAGGCTGCCTTGGGGTTCCTAATGTCCCATATCTTTCCATCCCACCATGGAAAAAGTCCAGTCGTGTCCTCAGCAAGGCTAAAACAAAGGCCATTGTTCAGAGTTTTTGTTTCATTGTCTCAGCATTAGCAGACTCAGTCCCTGTCCAGGTAGCTTAGCACTAATCCTGGCTGTGATGCTGCACCCAGGCTCCCACCTGGAGCCTGCCTTTGTAGTCCACACAGCTGCTAGACCTGCATGGTTACTATGGAGAGAATGTGTGAACAAAGAGGGCAAGCACGTGTTCCCAAGTGAGAGAGAGAAGGGCTTTGTTCCCTAGGATTATATTATCTTGGGCTTGGGAAGGACCAGGAGCTTCTTGAAAATAACCAGTCAACTTCCCAAGCTTTTGTAGGTTTGCACTAGCCTGACTTCAGTCGTCCATTGTTTCCTAGGCCAGACTGACCAGCCTCTATGGTTGCCATTTTGGCTCCTGTTGCACATGTACTTACCTCCCCTTGTTTTATCCCTTTCCCCAGTGATCTACAGGGACCAGGCCTATGGTTCTATGGGCAGTGTGTGAAGCTGTAACTTCCTGGTGAAGCAAACAGGCCCATGCTCCCTAGCTGACCCTGCTTAACAATGTCTGATTCCCTTTGCTTCCTTTCTTTATTAATAACTAGCTAACTACCTATGCTAACATAGTCACCGGTTGCTTTGGTGATGTGATCACCAGTTTTTTTTGGAGACAGACTCCAAGGGCTGATCTTGGGGGCCAGGATGGATGAGACACCAAGCTGCCCACCAGTACACCTCAGGTACCTCAGGTATATGAACAACTTTGGTCTAGTTGGGGTCGACTTTGGTGGCATAGTGGAAGCAGCTGGTGTCAGATGAACCCAGATTCAATATGAACAAAGCAAGTCCTACTTAAGCCTCTGCCAAGCCAACAGCGTCTTCCTTTTATTATTAGGTTGGTTGCGTGTGCCAAGAACCCAGCTTGAACTAGCAGAGATAGAAAATTGGATCTACTGACTCACGGAGTCCAATGAAAGACTGAAAACCTAAATCGTGGAATGGGCAAGGATGGAGCAGAGTCTCAGTGAATATCAAGAACTCAAACACTGATAGGATCTCTCCCTCTGCTTTTTGCCTTTTATCTCTGGTTCTTCCTGTGGGTAGCTTTATTTACTTTCACTACTGATGGCTTTTCTCTCTCAGGTGAGCAACATGGCCTATGGCAGCATCTAAATTTTGTATCTTACAACTTTGTCAAAGAGAGGCTGGAAGAAACAGAGAAGGATGGTGGGGAAGGTGACTGATTCTATTCCTAAATGCAAGATCAAAAAATTTTGGAGATCTACTGGGCTTGACCAGTCAACTGTGGCTGGGGGAGGGAGTGATATAATAGCAACTCAGTCCTGGGGCCTACCATTGAATATGAAGAGGGGGCATGCTTCTACGAAAGAGGGAGTTTTGTGTGCTGGACAGCTATGCAAAAAGCTGTTAGTTACACCTTCAGCCTCTCCTTCTCCCCTCTCGGCCTGATTGAAAACTGATTGTGGTTCCTTGGAGCTTATATATTTCTTTTTTTTTTTTGAAAAAGATTTTGTTTATTTACTTTTAGAGAGAGGTGAAGGGAGGGAGAAAGAGGGAGAAACATCAGTGTGTGAGAGATACATCAATCAGTTGCTTCTTGCATACCCTCCACTGGGGACCTGGCCTGCAACCCAGGCATGTGCCCTGATGGGGAATCAAACCAGCTACCTTTTGGTTCACAGGCAGGTGCTGAATCCACTGAGCCACACCAGCCACTGCCAAGATATATTTATGAATATTTCAGATGTTTTCATTTTTCTGAACCTATTGTATTTTGTCTTCGCTAACTAATTGACTTATAAAATGATACTGCTAGAAGTAAATAAAATTCAGGTGGTTTTTCCCCCCAGCTTATGCAAGAACCACTTAAGGGGATATTTCACTAGGCTTGCAGGGTATACAGGGGAAAAGGTAGCTAGACTCTGAATTACTGACCCTGACGCTAACCAAGAATCACTGCTTTTCCCTATTTTACGTATTGGCTTTCACACAAGCTAAATTTTGAGAAAAGACTCTGAGCCCCCCGCCCTCCCTGCCAAAAAAAAAAAAAAGAAGAAAAAAATGGAACCGCTAGCTCAACCACCAGAGAATAACAGTCTGTTACAAAAAACATATGGTATTTCAGAAGTAGCTCCAGTAAAATTTAAAACCAGGGCCTAGGTTTCCAGTATAGGTGTCTTTTAAGATAACATCTTTGTGGCACAAGTGGGTGGTGTGGCTGCTCCTCATGAGTGTCTGATTTGTCATTCAAATCTGCTTTTTCAGAGCCAGCAGTAGGCATTTATAGCAACAACAGGGTCTTGACCTGTCTCTGGATGCTGAGTACAGATATCTACAGGTCAAAGAGAAGACGCAGTGACACTTGGTTTAGTGGTTGGCTCCCAGATTAGACTTAAAAGGAAGGGAGAAGAGCTAGATCTTGTAACCTTTCACCTGTGGATAAGCATAGCCCCACTAGCTGTGAATCTCTGATCTCTTGGTTAGATGCCATGTAATAGGTCTCTGTCAGCATGCAGACATAGTAGTGACATGACATAAGATTCTTCAGTTAAAAATTTTTGTCAGTGATTTCATTGAAGGCATGCTTATCTTTTTTGTTTGTTTGTTTTTAAGTTATATGAATCTGGGCAGAGTAGTAAATATCCTCAGCATCTCCAAATCTACCAGTCTCCTGGAATGACTCCAGGATCCATGATGAAGGTAGTGAAGAGGCCTAGTTCCTTGGCTGTCCTACTGCAATGATTGTCCCCCTCTGTGCCACTACAACAATGCCATGTAGCAAGGCTACATTGGAAATTATTCCACAGAATTGCCTACCCTAGAAATCTTGAACTCTGAAACTCTACTCTCTGCTTAAACTCCAGTTTCACACTCCTCCATTCCCATTCAACATATGTTCAGTAGCATCAAGTTCTTCTCTCCTTGCTCTTCTCTGTCTTCTCAGTTTATCAGCTCTGCCTTAATTTCTTCTCCCTGGTGCAGATTCCAAGATGAGTCACTTCAAAGACACTCTCACCACCATCCTCACTTCCCTGGTGATTGCTGCTTTTCCTCTGACCGGTTTCAGTAGTTTCCTCCACTCACCATTCTGGCCTGCTAGAGGAAATCACATAAACTTGCAGATTGATTTGGTGACAAAATTATGATTTCCAGCCCTATTGAGTCCTTGGTACCATCATCGTTCTTTCCAGCCTCCCACAGGGTCCCTTTCTGGAAGCCTCCCTCATTCTCCCTGTTCCTATCACTCTCAACAGATAAACCCATCTACTTCATAATGAACAGAGGGGCATTTAGATTTGGGCTCCTTCAGCTTCCCCCTTTCCCACCTCCAAATCTCCCCATGTACATACCCATTCCTGCCTCCCCACCATCTTCCTCTCCTCTGGAAACTTGCCACATCATTCACGCCCCACCCCTTGCATCTGTTTCTCCCCCACTAACCCCTTCTCTCAGCCTACAAATGTCCTCTCATCCTCACCACCCTCATTCTCTGTTCCACCTTCATTTCCAGCTACCCTTTCTCCTCCCCTCACTGCTTCTGTTTTTATACTTCCTGATGTCTTCTCAGTTCACTGCCATCTACTTTAAACCCCACCACTCTACAATGTCTGTTCTCAGTAAGGTCACCAATTCCTGTTAATTATTAAATGCAATGGGATCCTTAGTCTTCAGCCAGACTTTTGTACAACATTTGACCTTACTGACTGCCCATCTTAAAATTCTCTCATCCTTGGGTTCCACATGATATTTTCTCTTTCCCTCTGATTGCATGTTCTAAAATAATTTTTTGTTGCTCATTTCACTTCCTTGTTCTTTTAATGCTGATATATCCCTTTCTCTGCCCTGCATATCCCCTTTTCTCTCATTGTATGCTTTCTTCAGGATTGTGGAAATACATTCTTTGGAGTATGATGGAGTAGGTTCAAATCCCATTTTCATCAGTTATCAGTGCTATGATCTTGAGCAACTTTTCCCACATGGAAAATGGGGCTAATAATACCACTTTTGATGGTTGGGTTTGAAGAGCAAAGGAGACAGGCACATACAGTGCCTCTTTCAATGGCTGTCAAAAATTGCCACTTAGTACATTTTCATTCTCTTCTTTCACTTTCCTGACAAATAACTTCTTGTAGTTCCCTTTACTTGTACATCCAGGATTTGGAGTCAGCACTGAGTTCGATTCTTGTTCTCACACTTACCAGCATTGTGACCCTGGGCTTGTTTTGCTCTGAACCTTGGTTTCCATGTGTATGAAATGGGAATGATAATTTCTCACAGGAGTAATGTGTGTGTGTGAAAAAATTATATATGAAAAGATACAGTAAAGTGGTTAGCACAGTCCCTGGCGAGTAGTAAGTGCTCAGTAGATGGTAGGTATTATCTCTCATTTGCGTCTGTGGCTATACTTACCACACATAGATCCCCTCAAACAAGCACCTCCCACCCTCACCCCTTGTGCACTATACCTGTATTTTGCCATCTGGCCGTGGAACATCTCAACCCTGATGTTCTACAAAGAGTTCAGAGTCTTATTCAAAACTGAACTCTTTGCTTTTTCCCAACACTAGATCTTCACGTATCCTCCATTTCTGTTACACCATTGTCATCCAGCTAGTCATTCAGGTGTGGCTTTATGGACCCTCTCTTACCAGTCACCTCTGATTTGTTTCTGGACTTTGTGTTTTGTGACTATACTGCTTCAGTTTAGGCTCACATCCTCTCTCACTGGAACTGTTTCCTCATTTCCTGGTTTGTTTCTCTCAACCTGGATGCTCCTCTTTTCCATATTTGGCACTGTGTCCAGAGTGACCTTTCTAAGATGTGGGTCTCACAATTTCAGTCTCCAGTTTCAAAACTCCAGGCTTTCCTGCTGAAGGTCTTCAAGCCCTAAGTCTAAGTGCTGGTAGGCCTCGTGCTGACCTATGTCTCCATCATCATTGCCTCCCCCCACACTAATGTATTAACTGGCTCTTCCTCCAAGATACCATATGCCTTCACAGCTCTTTTTTAAAATCACCTGTCCCTAGGATGCCCTTCTTCACCTGACAAACATCTTTAACAAACCAAATGTTTCCTTTCCTTTTGGCCTTCCCTGATTCCCACATCCTCACATCATGTTGCTCTTTCTGTGCATGAAAAGCAGTTTGAACATTTCTCCATTGCTGCAATAATAACTTTGTGGCATAGTTATTAACATGCCTGTAAGCACAGGGTTTGGAACAGCTCCTGGAAGTGTTGGTTGATTTGAATAAATGAATGCATGAAATGACAGGGTCTGGAAGGATCTTGGGAGATGGAATCTGACAGGTTGAAATTTGTAAGAAGTAAATGTGGATCAAGAAGATCAATCTTAAAAGATAGAAGGTGGAAGAAATTGGTTTATCAGCAGAATGTGTTAAAAATGACAAGTTTTTGTTGCCGGCATTGTGAGAGTCAACAATGTGAGGTGGTAACAAAAAAAAAAAAAAAAGAAAGGGAAGAGAAAGGGGAAGAAGAATGTGAAATTTGGGGAAGGAGGATGCTGAGTGTCCAATTTTACACTACAGAATTGTGGTTGTTCCTAGGTAGCATGATTTTAGAGGAACTTAGTCCAGAAAAGCAGTAATTTTTTAAAGCACTTTTAAAAGATTTGTTGGAAATACAAGACAGGCAAACTACTGGCTAACAGAATAAAGAAGAAAAAAGGAGAAAGCACAAAAGATAGAATATGTGGTATTAGAGAAGTAACCAATGAAACAGAAAACTTACTAGTCTTTGCAAGTCTCAGCAAATATGTTTTAAAATGTTGACGAAATGAATAATTTCCTTGGGGAATTCTCATTATCAAAATTGCTAGAGATAGAAAATTTAAACAGACCAATTTTTGTAGAAGATATAAAGAAGCTTTTTAAAAAAA